>JANEYF010002394.1:600000-752500 GCA_029963845.1 Rhamnusium bicolor | reverse complement strand
GACTTTTTCAAAGGTTAAAAGCTAAAAATAATGGTTTTACATAAGTTTTAAATTAGATTAGTGACAGAATACATATCTAAAAAAGTGTTTTCTTACCTAATATAAATTTTCTATTTTAATTTCATTATATGGGCTGGTTTTATTTTTTTTATTTGGTAGGTATGTGTTGTAGTTCGACGAGTTAGACAGAGAATGATCAGTATTTGGTGTCGTCGTTGTGTGTTTTTTTTAAGAGTAGGTAAATGTAACAGCTGATAGTATACTTATATTGATGGTCCGAGTGACAGAGTTATTGTAAACATTCTCATGATATTGAATAGCCGTTGAGAAGAGATTTTGCAGTTAGCACATATACAGGATGTATAAAAATTGTTACTATTGAATAAGATTGCGATATATGCTACTTAGATTTTCTATATCTATTTGATAATTTACTGTTTTTTTGTTAGTTTGTATTTCGACCATTTCCAAAAACATGCGTTTTTTGGAATTTCTTTCTTTATGCAGTATGATTCGGAAAGTTAAAATTGTGTGAATTATTTATGGCGTGTTCAGCTAATGCTGTGCTACATGAATTAGGAGTTGCTATGGAATTTCTAATTGATAATTTATGCTGATTTATACGTTTATTTAAATATTGTTGGGTTTGTCCAATGTAACACCTATCGCAATCTGAGCAATCAATTTTATAAATAACATGGGTTTGATTTAATTTCTCTATTGGATCTTTTAGTTTTGAATATAATTTATTTTTTATGCTATTATCATTTCTGTATGCTAATTGTATGTTATATTTACCTAATTCTCTCTGAACTTTTTCTGATACTTGTGGTATGTATGGTGCCGATATGTATATTTTGTCTCTATTTGGATTGTTTTGATTTTTGTCCTGGTTTGTGTTGTTAAATATGGGTCCAAAGCAGTTAGGTTGTAAATCTATGTCAACTTGATGTTTATTGCTTTTGTTATTTATTATCTGTATTCTCTTTTGAATGTACTTATTCATAAAAGGTGGCGGGTAAAAGTTATTTAAAAGAATGTTTCTGATTTGAATTATGTTTTCTTTGTGAAACTGTTTATCTGATAGTAAAATGGCCCTGTTCACGAGGCTGTTTATAACGCTAATTTTGTATTTATTACTAGTTTTTGATTGGAAGTTGGTATATCGTCCCTAAAACTCGGACGAAACGTACGATAAATAATTGTCCATATACCTGGCTGGAAGTCCTCTAAAAATAAAAATAGAAAATAAAGTTTTTTCTGTTTTTAATTGAAGAAATAATTTCTACTTTAACAGCCAACAACTTGTAAAATATCATCTATTCTTTTTTTAGTTTTGTCTTTATTATTTTTTATAAATTTACCTAACGTGTTGTTGGTTCTGTATGCAATATTTATATTGTGTTCCTTTTATGTAAAACATTTGTTATTTTTTCTGTAGGTGATCCAATGTAAGTCAGAATTTTATATTTTGTATCGTTTGTATCAAATCTAAGGTAAACTAGTTTTAATGCTTTTTTATAATTTATTTTTTTAAGTAAGTTTTCTACGATAGATTCACCAAAACCATTATTAACAGCTATTTGTTTTATAATGTTTAATTCCTTATTATAATTTTCTTTGGAAAATGAAATATTGATTAATCTGTTTAACATACTGGCATAGGCCGCATGTTTCTGTTTTACAGGGTGAGTTGAGCTATTGTCTATTATAGTATCTGTATGAGAGGGTTTAAGGTAAATAGCAAATTCATCAATAAGTTACATCCAAACACATTATTGACTGTAGAATATAAAAAGGATAATTCCATTAACTTCCTAGATTTAACTATTATAAAAATAAATAATTCACATGACTTTGTTATTTACCGATATAATTCACATTTTTATTATATTCTGGATTAAACAAAGAACTTGTCGTAACTTGAGATACGATAATACTATTCTGATTATTATCTGAAACAGGCAAAATGATGATCGTATCTTAAGGTACGATGATGTTATTCTGAAAATAGAGTTACAATGAGTTATAATTTCACCTTCATGTATCTGGATATTAATATTAGTAATATTAATATCCAGATTCATGAAGGTGAAATTTTGATCTACTTTGATGTTTGTTCATTATTTCCAAATGTTCTTATACCTTCGACTACCTTATGGATCTACTCGAATGAAGGAACATGTCACCACTCATTGCCAGTCTCTTTATGAACAGATTAAAAACAGAAACAAAAGAAGAATTCTAGTATTTCCTTAGGGTTCGGCTTAGGTATGTGGATGATATTTTTGCAGTGTTTGACACAAAAGCCACTGATATCGACAACTTCGTTTAAACAGTCCTTTCGATTCAGTTAAAATCACATATGAAATTAAAAACTCAGGGCAATTATCATTTTTAGATGTATTGATAAATAGAAACAGTGACAAGTTAGAATTTGACATATATACAGAAAAGATACCAGTAATCTATGATATATCCCTAAGCACTCTCATTGTGCTCGACACAAAATGGCGAGTTCGTCGCCTATTAAGCTTTCCCCTCAATAATAAAGACAAGGCATCGGTTAAGAATATAGCAACGTATATTTTGTGAGTTTAATTGATAAAATAATTAGGAATCATAAATTTAAAAAGACACTTCAAAATTCCTCGACCTTAAAAATAAAAGAGAAAATCCGAAATTTGCATCGACTCCATACGATTATCGATTAATTCGTGGTATTGGCATGATTTTTAAAGATATAAAGATGTAAGTGGTTCATTCATCGGGAAATAAACTACCAAAAGATAAAATTGAAACAAAACGAAAAGTCGGGTATTCACGAAATTAGCTGTAAGGATCGTAATCAAAAGTATGTTGGACAAACTAGACGATGAATTCTAACTAGATTCAAGGAACATATGGCTCATCTCAAATATGGCAGAACAGATAAGTCTAGTGTTGCCCAACATACGTTTGAGAACCACCATAAAATATATAGATATATAATTGCAATTTAAGATTAATTGGGAACTAATACCAGACAGCTGGATGCATTTGAAAGCTTGGAAATTCCAATGTGTAAAAATTGTATAGTGGCAGAGGACTAATCCCACAAAGTACTGTTTTTTGGTCAGTGAGTCGCGGTTCACTGACCCGTAGCAATAGTTTAGTTATAAATAGATAAAATTAGAATAAATTAAATAAGGCTAACTTTAATGATCTCCGGATGATGCCAACTTGGTTTTCGAAACGCGCGTCGAGAGCAGTATATAGTGTTTTGTGGAAAACTCCGTTCGTGTTATTAATATTAAATCAATTTTTACAAAAAAAAGTTTGGATGAAAGTTTATTGGAAAGAACAAATTTTTTACATAAGAATATTATAAACTCGAATTTGCCCAAAAAACTGCGTTTATGTTAATGTGTTCGTTGAAGAATAAATGAAATAAACCTATGTCTTACTTGTTGCTCCATAAGTAGTGTCAATTCCAATACCATATAAATAAAATACATTCGTGTTTTTTACACGTAATCAAATTATTTGCATGATATGTAGTATTACCACATGTTAAAGCATTGTATAAAACTTACTAAAAAGGGATACTGTATATAAATTACAATCTGGGAATTAAGTTACAATATTCTTATTAAATTACCACATTTCAAGTATTAACATAACTATAAATTGTCTTCTCACTGTACTACCCTCACAGTTATTTGTACATAGTCTTCAACAACTCACCTCAATAATAATAATGTATCAGTTTGTGATATTTTCCTTTATTTTGGTTATAATGTCTGCATCTGCTGGAAACTTGGGCTTAGGATATGGTAACGGATTAGGCAGTGGATACTCAGGTGGAATAGGACTAGGAGCAGGAGCATACAATGGCAACCAAGCAACAGCAGCCTCAGGTTCCGTTGCTGCTGTCCCTATAATAGTTGCCACCCCCGTAGCTGCAGCACCCATTGCAACTAGTTCGCAGGCAAGGGTTGACCTAATCACCCCTCATCAAATAGTAACTCAAGTGGCCGCAGCTGTACCTGTAGCCCAGATTACAACCATTACTGGAGGCGGATATGGCGTGTATGGAGGAGCGGAATCAACTAGAGGGGTGACCGGTGGGTCAGGATTAGAATCAGCAGGGATCGGATATGGCGGAGTCGCCGGTGGTGCAGGAGGATCAGGTGGACATGGATATTAGATAAAATTGCTCTACCACAATTATTTTGTAATGTTCAGTAAATAGGATTAGGTCATTTTTCAGTTATACCTTTTAAATATGCAGAAGTGAATGGTAAATGATAAAATGATACATTGTTTAATTTTTTTATTATGATTGATGCTCGTGGTATGTGAATAAAATAAAATATTAATTATATTCACCATATTTTTCGTTTTGAAAACTGTTAGACCATTCGGATAATTCCGTAACTATCATGTTTATATATTATCATGGTCGTTGCCAAGGGGGTTCCGTCGTCCCCTGCATTTCGGCAAGTAATAAATATGTTTCATTAATATATGGATAGGTAGATCCTATAATGAAAACCAATCAGTTGTGTGCAATTTAATAATATTGGCTAAATTAACAGTCACAAATACTTTTTTGCAATTTTTCAGTCCAAATGCAAAATACCTACAATAATATTTTTTATTTGAGTAACAATTCGGTACTTTTGGTTTTTTATCAAACATCCGCTCCAGCAATAAAAATTGTACCAGAACAGCTAGGGTGCATGCCGCCTGTGTGCAGATTTACCTTTGCCGCCCTTCTAAATATAATTAATTAATCTCTCAATTAACCTCTAAATATAATTAATTAATAATTATTTTCGGGGCCTTCAAAGAGTCATATTGACGACGCGCGGAGATGTATAAACACGTGTCTAGATGTTTAAAAGTTCTGAAGTGATTGTTGAATTGGTGAGTATCTTTGTTTTATTTACTTTTGGTTTTACTGAACTGAGTAGTTAGAATTAAAAACAACATTACTGAGTCAGTCGTACTGAACATAATGTGCATTTTATCTTCTTTATAATCCAAGTTTGGCAAATAACCGGGAAAATAATTATTTATCTGTGATAAGTTTGAAAATAATAATTAGCAAACAAAGTTTAACGTTATTATATTTCAATTTCGTTCCATATTTTAATAGAACTTTTTCAGGAAGGATAAATAATTAGTTTTAAATTAATAATTATTAAGTATCAAAAGCACTGATACCATTGGACACCGATAAAGGAATGAACCCACGCATACTATTTTTTTTACCGATACATTGCGGCAATGCTAATGAAACAAATATTTTTGTATTATACAGATGGACCATTAATAATGGGTCATATTTCAAGGGTAGGTTCTTTGGACCAAAATATGAGGATATAACCAAATATGCTTTAGTAAAATGTTATTGTGGAAAAAGATACAGGGTGTCAAAGTTGAAATTATTTTTTTCGTTTTTTTGCAATAACTCAACAACCTCTTGACCGATCCTCACCAAATTTGGTAAAGGAACATTTTTTAATCTAAGAAACAATGACTTATTTATCACATCACGTTAGACCATAGAGGGTGCCGAAGGAGCTGTATCTGATGATAAATTTTTTTTCATTTTTTTTTTGACGTACCGTTGTAGTACTTCTGACTAGAAAATCGGATGAGGGCGTCATTTCCGCCTAAAAAAGGTACACTTGGTAGAACTTGATAACTCCAACCGTTTTTGAGGAAACTGCTGTTAAAGATTTCAATAATTTTTTGAAAAACAAATTCAAATTTAATGAAACATATTGTATGTATTGAAAAAAATACAAAACATAAGTAAAAACAAAAGCGTTACAACAGCGTAAACTTTTTCTCACTTTCTTATGAATCAATTGCTGCAATATAGAATAAATGTTCAATATGGTGTCCACCTACTTCTATGCCTTTTCTAATTCTTTTGATAAAAGATTTTCTTATATTGAAAAATATATTTTGCTGTTCTCTAATAAAATTGGCCGCATTTTGTATTTGGTCCCACAGTTCTTCTCTTGAATTAATAGTATTTGCATAAACTAAGGACTTCATAAGTCCCCACACATAAAAATCCAAAGGATTATAATCAGGACTCCTTGGTGGCCAAGTAAATTCACTTCCTCGACCGATCCATTTGTGAGGGAAAGTCACATCTAGATGATTTCTGACTGCAATAGAGAAATAAGGGGGGGCCCCATCTTGCATAACCCACATTCTGCCCCTTATGTCCAGCATAAAATCATCTAATATATCAGCAAGAGTATTTCGAGGAAAAAACAGATGACTGCCCATTTAAATTTGGAGGAAGGATAAATGGTCCCAAAAGCTGATCGCCGATAATACCACACCAAACGTTAATCTTAAATTCGTGCTGAAAATGCCTTTCTTTAACAGCATGAGGATTTTCTATTTCCCAATAATGGTTATTTCTCCAGTTAAAAACGCCTCTACGAGTCTCCTCGAGAACGGTTGGAGCTTTAAAGTTCTACCAAGTGTACCTTTTTTACATGGAAATGACGCCCTCATCAGATTTTCTAGTCAGAAGTACCACAACGTTTCGTCAAAAAAAATTACTCAACAGATACAGCTCCTGCGGCGCCCTCTATGGTCTAACATGATGTGATACATAAGTTATTGTTTCTTAGATTAAAAAATGTTTCTTTACCAAATTTGGTGAAAGTCGGTCAAGAGATTGAGTTATTGCAAAAAAAGAAAACGTAAAAATAATTTCAACTTTGACACCCTGTATCTTTTTCCATAGCAACATTTTACTAAAGCATATTTGGTTATATCCTCATATTTGGTCCAAAGAACCCACGCTTGAACTATAGCCCATTATTAATGGTCCACCCTGTATAAATTTGTTTTTAAATTCGACAAAAAGAAAAATATTTTTTAATACCTATTCATTGTGAAGGAATGTTCAGACGCATTTCTCAAAAATATTGCTCCTCCTCCCTGGAAATGTATCCTGTATATTTATTATTATGAAAGAAACATACCATTCGATTCTCTGGAAAAAGTTTCCTGTTTAAAAGGAATATATTTGGCTCTATTATGGATTTACTTTACACAATAAGCGTTGCAAGGCACTTCAAAGCAATTAATGTAATAACGATAAATCCTATTCAATTCTGTCATACATAAATTTTAATGAACATAAATTAACTTGCTGAAATTTTATTAACTTGCATATATTAAACGAAATTTAATCTTTCATCTAAATTGAATTGTACTTATAAAGACATACATACATACGTTGTTAACTATTAAACCCACGATGAACTTAAATCAACTTGAATAATATATGAACTACGATTGCACATACATAATACATTAATATTTATTTTAGTGACAATTAATTGAATGCTCACGCCTGCAAACTGAACTAAGCAATTTTTACTATGCGAAACTGGTCATTTTAGGCGGAATAGAAAACTAATTCCTAATGAATGAAATTTCGTAGAAATGCAAGTTAAGGGTTAACAAATGCAAAACGAACATTATATGAGTAGATATATATATATATATATATATATATATATATACATATATATATATATATGTGTATATATATATATATATATATATATATATATATATATATATATATATATATATATATATATATTTTTTTTTTTTTTTACTTGCTTTTCTTAGTCGTACTAAAAAAGTAAAAAAAATTATTTCTTTGCCAAAAAAAAAAAGCCAAAAAAAGCAAGGCGTGCGCACTTTGTATGATTGTACGCAGATTGTACAAAGTGCGCACGCCTTTTTTTTGGCAAAGAAATTATTTTTTTTACTTTTTAGTACGGATAAGAAAAGCAAGTTTTTAAATTTTATTTTATTTTTTTTTATTTTCTACTTTTTAGTCACACTTTAATTAAATTATTGTCATACATTAAATTATTATCATACTTTTGCAGAATTTTCAATTTTGACCCCGCGAACCCTACGTGGGGATATTTGCAAAAGTAACGGTGGAATATTGTATTGACATCCGACCTTAGTAATTGTGCAAAATTTTATCAATTGGTTAAATCAGGAAGTGTGTTAAATAAAGGGTGCAAGATTTGAAGACCAACATTGTGACTACATTGTGAGTTAAAGAAAAGCAAGTAAAAAACCGCTGCCAATTATTTGAGGATCAGAACTTCCTCACCACTCGACATGTGGTGGAGTTTATAATAAAAGTAATCTATGACGTTTCAAAAAAGTCGCATGGTGGAATGTCACTAATATATATTTTTTAAAAAGTAATTTTTGCGTTTCAAAAAGTCACATTGGTCGAATGTCACTAATATTTTTTTTAACATTTCAAATTGACGTTTCAAAAAAGTCGCATTGGTGGAATGTCACTAATATTTTAAAATTTGAAATGTCAAACAAAATTTTGACATTTCAAATTGACGTTTCAAAAATGTCACTAAAATATTTTTTGACATATCAAATTTTAAGAACCAATTTTACTCATCAATGAACTCAATCTCTTCCTTGACGTCTAGAATATGTGTACCGAAAGCTTTATCTTAAAATTTGTAGCTGCTATCGCGAACCAGACAAACACACAGACAGAACTTTTTTTGTCTAAAATTTTGTGTATCGTCATAATTCGTCGAGATTCGTCCAGAAATGCAATAAAAATTTTCAAAATTTTTTTCACGAATACATACCTTCCTCACTTTGAGGGGTGAGGAAGTAATAGTCACTATTTGATTGTGAATGTTCTTCCATTTGTTTTTTTTTTGTTACCGATGTCTTTTTTCAAGGATAAATCGTAATTTTATATAATATTTACTATTAACTTCAAAAATAATGTCCGCCATGTGAAAACTATTTTCGATTTTCTAGTATAACGTAATCTACTTATGAATAAATAGTAGCTAATGATGTTCGCAACTGGATAAACTAATTTTATGGTGTACAAGACTACAGGTTTCCTTTTCTTTATTCCTCAAAATCAAAAATTGTCTTATCGGGGAAGACATTATTTTTGCAGGCATACATCGTACATAAATTTCAGTTTGATACCAGTTGTTCAAATCATTTATAAAAAATATAAATGAATGGGCCCAAGGACAGAACCTTGAGGCACACATTTTTTTTAAACAAATCCTTAAGCTAACAAAAACCTCGAAATTATGTATAATAATATGTTTATTCACAACTCATTTTCCGACATATGGAAGTGGCGAGAGAAAAATAAATAAATATTTACAAACTTCTAAAAAATACAAGGTTCTACCTTATACAAGCAATAAATATTGTAGCAGTGTTTCAGTATGGTACCTAGTAATGCCCATAAGCCACGTGTGAGGCAAGGAGTGGACTTTTCACAATGGTTGGGGCGGCGTATGAAATAGCAGGAGCGGCTAAAAGAGGAGCCTTAACTATTGGTGTAGCGAAAGCAACAGGAGCAGCTTTGAAGACGGGGGCGGCGGCAACAACAGGAACGGAAGCGCCAGAAATCTGTAAGTAAATAAAAGACTGATTAGAGCATATTTACATAAATTTATTGTTTAGGCGTTTCTGGTAGTTAATAATAATAATAATAATAATTTATTTATACTTTTTTGTACAAATGATATAATTGATTAATAACAAAATTTGGGCAGGTATAGGTTAAAGAAAATAATATTTACAAAATTATTGTTAAAGCGTAAATTAATATGTTTGCAAAGACAAAAATATGTCTGTAGTGAGTCTACATACATATTCGTACAACACAGATTCTCAGATCAAGACATTCCAAACTTATGAAGAGATATGCACTGTTAGAGTATACGAAAAATACATATATAATTTACACAAATGAAACAAAAAAAGAAAACTACATACTAAAATTACAGTTTCAAACAAAAAAAGAATGGACTGAAAAGCAAAAAAAAAGAAAAGAAAAATATTGGTATATTAGGTAAGTATAAGGTTGCTATGAATTTAAAGTAATGGAAATATAATAATGATGCAAATATAATAATAATTGTTTGCTCTCCCTGTTTTTGAACAATTTATAAATTTTCCAGATCAATTTGTTGACGAAAAATTATGTATTTGGTTGTGTATACAGAGACATAATTAATTAATCCTGCATAAGCTGTTTTATATCTAGATCTCTAGCTAGGTTAAAAGGCTTATCAATAGGGTGTTATTTCTTTGGCTATATAAGTTTTAAAAGTTATTTCAGCATTGTTTTTAGTTTTTTAAATTGTTATTTTAAGCATTACACGCAATAATGTCATACCTTAATTATTGAGACTCCATAAAGGAGTAACAAAGAACTGAGAAATGTTTTACATATAGGTTTATTTTAGGTATTTGAATTTAGCTAATAAACTTTGTCTTATAATTACTAGTTTATTTATGCATTTCCTATTTCAGCATGCTGTCAGCATATTTCTAGACATTTATTATTTCTAATAGGAAAAACCTCAATAATGAGTTTCGTCGCACGTAACTTTTAATGCTGTTATATTGGAGAATCTAATTTTGCGTGCTGCGAATGGTAGAAAGTTAGTTTTCATAAAATTCATAGTTAACAGTCTAGAGATAAACCAATCCAGTTATGTGCAGAATAAAATATTATTGTGTCATCACTAAACACAATAATTGAACCACGACTGTGTACCAAAAAAAATTAATATATGTATATGTTTAAAATGATTGGCCCAAACATAGCCCCTTGTGGAACATCGTATTTAGCAATTTTGAAATCACTTGTGGCATTACTAATACTGTCACGTATGCAACCCATACTTACTCCTAACACCCCACAACTACAATTCACTACCCCCCGGCCAGGCCATCTGCCTGGGCGGGAGACGTGTCACACCCAGGACACCCGTTCGACCCCGAGAAAACCTAAAAAGCAACTGCCTACCATTTCTACTTTAATTCTTGGACTCGTTTTCAGTTTCCCTTAGTCAGCATTAGGAAACTTACTTTGTTTCAGGTTATTGTTATAATTTACGCTGTTCCAGCAACTTTGTTTATCATTGTGAAATGCTCTACATATCGCATGTTGAAACTAAATATTTTAATATTAATTCATATACTGTGTGTACTAATAAAAAAGATTCTCAAAATTATTCATTTATGCGATTTACTATGATGGTATATCCTTCTGCGTGACAATACTAACGCCTTGTATTCTATATGTTAGGTAACTAGTTAAAAGTTTTAAAATATTATCGCGGTATCCAAATTTTTCCAGAGTTTTCGAAAGTTTAGGATAACTAACCATATGGAAAGCTTTTGCCAGGCCTACGAAGATACATAGCCATTTTTGTTGTCTATTGCACTTTGCGTAAATTTAGATTTCCTAGAAGCAAATTGGTGAGTGTCAATATGTAGTATTTGTCCAAGTAACTAACTATTATTTTTAATTACACTTTCCATAATTTTTGTCATATTTTATTTTAAGGAGATTGGCTTGTAATTATTTAAACTCTATTTAGTTGCAGCTATTTTCTTATAATATAAATATACAAATTTTCATATATTTTGGTAACATTAATATCATGAGTTTTAAAAATTTTTCTTCTTTTCTTTTTAAATGAATCAACATATCTATGGTCATAAACTGGTATTGTATTATTAATCATTAAATAATTAACACTTTAAATTCAATTGATATCTATCGCTGTGATGAATGTATTTATGTAAAATGGTAGAACCGCAATTACACTGTTTGTATTTAAATGGGAATTTACTGTTATATAACATTATGCATATTAATTGATATTACTAATGTTATATGTATGTTCATTTGATGATTTACAATTATAAGATTTGCGTTTTGTTTACAACCGCAGTTTTTAAAATTTGTTTAATCTACAGGGTGATTCGACATTAAATACGAAATTTAAGGAATTGATATATTATTGAAAAATAAGTGTTGATTGTTTTAAAAATGATTACTGTCTGACCTATGGGCGTAGAAAGATAAGAAATCTAAGCTAATATGTTTAAAAAAATTATGATATTTCTAAAACATGTATTATGTTTGCCACACAAACTGAACAGTTTTAACTAGCAGAAATTTTGAAAATTTTAATAATATTTTAAATAAACAAAGAAAATTTGCTTTTAAATGTTTCAAAATTGTATTTTCACTCTACACGTGTTTCGGCTTTTTAGGCCCTTTTCAAGAGTACAGATGAGAGGTACTAAATTATAATTTGTGTTCCTTGCTTGTATATTGAATGTTACATCTGGCAACTTATACTAATAAAAATGGTTTGGAAGATTTGGAATTTTTTTAGAAAAGTTAAATTACTTTATCTAAAATGTGGTGACCTGCGAATATTTGTTGTTCATTTGTAATCGTTTTTTTATTTTTGGTAGCTTTCTTAATTTCTAATATTTCTAGTAAGTCTAATTTTTTGCTTTTGTTTTCGGAATGAAGTAATTCTACATTATCCATATTTATAAAGTGATTGTTTTCTATACAGTGTGTTGACAAGCCGGTGCTATATACGTCGTTTAAATAGACTTTTTATGCTCTTCAAGTCGCTTTTTTATGTTACGTCCAGTCTGGCCAATGTATATAGCGTCGCAGTCACTAAATTTTAGTTCATACACTCCTGTCTTTTGTAGTTTTTCTGTTTTATCCTTATTGTTTGTTAACATTTTTCCTAGGTTATTTTTATTTACAGATATTGTTTTGCAACCTAATTTACTTAATTTATTGCTGACTTTATCACTAATTCCAGGTCTATAATTAATACATTTATGGATGATATTGGCGTCTTGTACAGAACCAGCATAAAACTCCTTATACATATTTCTCTTTTGTTTTGTTTTTATTAAATTATCTATGACACTTTCTTTGTATCCATTATTCCTTGCTATTTGTTTTATTGTGTTGACTTCTTTTTCAACGGAGAAATTTATAAGTTGTTAGATGGATTACCGATGGGTTCACCAATCTCTCCTTTATTAGCCGAAATTTTCATGTCAGATTTTGAAAATAAATTATTCAACACCAAAAACATTTTAATAGAAAATGTGTTCTTTTGGATACGCTATGTAGATGATGTATTTTGCATTTGGAAAGGTACGGAAAGACAGTTAAAACAATTTCTAAATTTACTTAACTCCTTTAATGAAAAAATTCAGTTCACGTTAGGAAAATAAAATGAAAACGGTTTAAACTTTTTAGACGTCAACATAAAAAATCATAATTGTTGTTTAGAATTCGATATCTACCGTAAACCTACCTGTACAGATACAGTAATACACAATAGTTCTAACCAGTCTTTCCAAATAAAAATGTCATCATTTCAAATAAAAATGTCATCGTTTCATAGTTTTGTTCACCGTCTGCTAACATTTCCTTTAAGTCCAAACAGTTTTGAAAAAGAAGTCAACACAATAAAACAAATAGCAAGGAATAATGGATACAAGGAAAGTATCATAGATAATTTAATAAAAACAAAACAAAAGAAAAATATGTATAAGTAGTTTTATGCTGGTTCTGTACAAGACGCCAATATCATCCATAAATGTATTAATTATAGACCTGGAATTAGTGATAAAGCAATAAATTAAGTAAATTAGGTTGCAAAACAATATCTGCAAATAAAAATAACCTAGGAAAAATGTTAATAAACAATAAGGATAAAACAGAAAAACTACAAAAGACAGGAGTGTATGAACTAAAATGTAGTGCGACGTTATATACATTGGCCAGATTGGACGTAACATAAAAAAGCGACTTGAAGAGCATAAAAAAGTCTATTGTAAACAACGTATATAGCACCGGCATGTCAACACACTGTATGGAAAACAATCACTTTATAAATATGGATAATGTAGAATTACTTCATTCCGAAAAGAAAAGCAAAAAATTAGACTTACTAGAAATATTAGAAATTAAGAAAGCTTCCAAAAATAAAAAAACGATTACAAATGAACAACAAATATTCGCAGGTCACCACATTTTAGATAAAGTAATTTAACTTTTCTAAAAAAATTCCAAATCTTTCAAACCATTTTTATTAGTATAAGTTGCCAGATGTAACATTCAATATATAAGCAAGGAACACAAATTATAATTTAGTACCTCTCATCTGTACTCTTGAAAAGGGCCTAAAAAAGCCGAAACACGTGTAGAATGAAAATACAATTTTGAAACAATTAAAAGCAAATTTTCTTTGTTTATTTAAAATATTTAATAATGTTTCACAAGGAGCCAACCGCAGAATCAGTACAATGTATAATATTAATAATTTGATTACTAAAACAGAAGGTTGCTTTAAGAAAAAAGTGGTAATTCTCTGGTAGGAAATAACATGTAACGATTAACTTCTATCTAGTGTTTTTTTTTTCAGAATAAACAAATTTCAGATCGATCAACTAAATCTGTGTTTTCCTTGTTCCGAGCTTAACACATAAACTACCTACACAAATAAGGTGTTGTAAAGTGTTCAGGTTTCGACTTTACTTACCTTATATGTGTTTGCGTAAGAAGTAGCTACAGGAACTGCAGTTTTGATAGCTATAGGAGCTACATGAGCAACATGAGCGACATGAGCAACAGGGGCCGCCACTACAGGGGTGGAATATGCTATCGGACTACCCAGAAATCCAGCGTTGACCGCAGCGAAGAATAAAGGAAAAGCTACCACCTAGAAAATAATATATAGAAAAAAATTAAATAATAATTTTATGTGGACCATTCTAAAAGATTTTTTACATATTTCTAAGTGAGCTTTGGTAATTTAGGAATAAATTTAATAGATTTGGTAAATATTTTGAAAATGGCAAAACTCAACGACAATACATTATGTGTTCAACATCTTAGAATCTGAAAGATGTTGATTTTTAGATAATTAAAATTTTAAAGCTGTCGAAATATTCTTGCATCCAATAAGCGCGTGGAAATGAAGCCAATTTTTTTTCGTTCTTTGGTAACAGCTTTTGCTTGCTTATTACTGAAATTTATGATCAACATGATATAGAGATATTTGTAAATGGATAAAAACTATCGAAACAGCGTACTTAAGATATTTTCAGTCTGTCTATAAATATAATCATAAAAATGAACCGACAAAATAGTGGTATCAAGAAAATAAACAATAATGACGTTATATTTAAAAAAAAATTTCTAATAAAAATGTGTATCTACCACCATCTCCGTTTGCTTTTTTATAGATATATCTATAGCTACAAATACTTTTGGAACAAACCTCGTATACTTATATAAGCACCACAGAAATTAGACAACTTAGCTAATATAAATTAATAAATAATTAAATATACAACAAAATTTTTTGTTTTTATTTAGCACATTTGAAATTTTGATAATTTCATATTCACATAAGAATGTATTTTTGCAAGGATTCTGTAGTTTATGAGCACTCTCGATTTTACAAGAAGTAATCACAACTATTTCAAATACCACTATATATATATTGTTTCAGAGATTTTAATTTTGGGATAAAATTATCTATTTAATGCTATATCACTCTATTGGATTTGTATTTAAGATTCCGTTCAGAAAAGGAAATTTATGTGCGAAGTTAAATCGCCATGACAATATTTCAAAATAAGAAATTTGCAACAAAAAAAAAATTAAATAAATTAAAACGTTTATTCTTTTGAACCGAGTAAGAAAATTTTATGTATTTTGCGTTTTCTAGGATATATTGGAAAAATTATAGTATTTCGAAGAGGATCATCTGAACATGATGAAAACTCGCGCTTTAACACCAAATTTTAGTTCAAATAACTCCAGATGATTCGAACTTGATTATCAAAACGTACGTCGCGTATTCTTAGTAATGTGGTAATCAACGTTCAGCGAGTTCGATTGCTGTAAAGAGTAACTTTCAAGCAAAAAAAATCTAAGCAGCTTATTTACGTGTGCATTCGAGGAAGTTGATCCCATAATTTTTGGTTTATAAAACGACGACGTTACTTTAGCTATCAATAAAGGTTTTTTCTATGATGATATAAAAGCTGTGATATTTAAAATGATTATACAAAACTATTTTCAATATTCAAGTCAAAATTAAAAACACTTTCACATTTTTAATCTAATTAAGATTTCCTTCACCACATTTCCGGTTTATATATTTCTATTCTACTTTTTCTGTTTTCTAAAAGTCACACAACACTTACAAGTTTAAACATTTTAAATTATTTTGCTACTTCGTTCACAGTTGATTGAATGACATCTTAGGGGAGGTTGCTAAGTTTTTATAGTAGATTTAATTGGAGGCGAGACTCTAACACTGGAACTAGTCTGGGGCAGTTCTGGGTCAGGGTTATGATGAAACCTGGACCGTACACACTTTCATTGAATAGTTGTTACGTTAACGGTGATTTAATGAACTACTACAAGTTAAAAAAAATTGTCGTTACAACTTTATTGCTGTGATTTTACAAGGTGGCACAAGAAGGTAAGGAAATAATTTTCACAAATGTTTATAATACAGAAACGATCCGCAAATTTTACGTATGTATAGTAGATTCATTGAGGTTTATAAAGAATCAGAAGAACACTGCTCTTCTTGTCATTAAAGAAGAGGCGTACCACATTATGTTTACAACTAAGTATAAAACAAAAACGTTGTATGTATTTCTGTGCAGGTAGGTTGGTTTCTGCGAGAAAGGGAGTGAATCATAAAATGTACTTCATAAAATTAACCTAATGAGGTGTGATAGAGATAATGAGAAGAATAACTGCAGACCATACCTCAAAAGATTATGATTTGGTAACTCTAAGTCTCTTTTTTTGATGAAACGTGCATTGGAGATAAATGGTAACCCCCTGAAATATGTTGGAACCTACTGCCTTGTTGATTCACAACAAAGAGCCATGAATGATGTTAATATAAAATTATTGTATAAGATTAATGTTTGGTAAATGTCAATCTATTAGTCAAAAAATTAAGAGCATTAACAGACTTAACATGAAAGAAAGAAGAATGTTGCTGTATTGCACATTATATCACAATATTATAGTTAATAAAACATTATGTATCTATATAAGACAGTAAAAATATTCATGACTTTTTTTACTCAAAATAAAATATTATTCTCGATACTTTTACATAGATCTGCCTTATTTAAACGCTCTTCTTCATATCCTTAATTAATTACTTAACTGGAAATATTCCTATAAATGATTTTTATAATGTTTAACTAATTAGTTGTTTCTATTTTAACCTTTTCGATACTGACGTGTTATATGTTGTCCCAGTCAAAAATTGCCTAACAGATTACGGACTTTGCTCATGAAAGGATGAACTAGAATTATCATAGGGATATATATGTCCCAGTGTAAACGGTTCTGTTACTGTTGGAAGTTATTCGTATCATTTATGCGTTTATATTTGTCCCAACAGTAATTTATATTTTGATGTGTAGGATCGTTCACGGAAATTTATATTTTTAGGTTAGATAATATAGTTAGTGACTAAAGCGTGCACAAGTGTATTTTGTTGTTATGTGTTGTCTCATTATTTCATTAAAATTTATTAATATTATATGTTGAAGTGGGAATTAAACATATGGAAAGGTAGTTTTAATTATCTTTTACCATCAACCATTTTTTTTTGATTAAATTTTAAGAGAAACAAAGTTTTTCGGGGCATATATGTTTTCTATCGTGTGTGCGATTGCAATTTTATTTTCGTTTCAGAAGAAAAGCATTAACATCCCACAGCTCAAAGAAATTACTTCTCACATTAGTAAGCACGGATTATCCGATAACTCGGATATTGATGAACTATTTGAAGACTAAGGTCAACCAGAATCTTCATCTTGCAATGAAAGTGATTTAGACCAAGAAAACTCTTCCGTAAATAAAAGAAGTTGCTGATGATTAGAGATAATTTACCGAGTACTTCTAGTTCTGACGATGGCTCTAATGATTCTAATGGTGAGGATGATATTCCAAATACCACGATACACGCAGACTGTGACCAGTCAAATATTCATTGGACAACTAATTGTAACCTGCTTGTTCCAAGAAAGTCTAAACGAAATAGAAAATATCCTACTATTTTGCATCCAGATATATCTCATAAATCTTCAGAATTGCAATACTTTCTAAAGTTATTTCCTAAAAGTTTATTCATGTTCATTTCACAATGCACTAATGAGCGGTTGAAGATTTTGCAAAATAAATAAAAAAAAAAACAATATAGTCCAACTGATCAGAATTATGATAGTTATTGGTTGTTATATTGTAATGGCTTACAATAAAGTACCATAATTGGCAAACTATTGGTCCTTCAATAAATCATTGGGAAATGACGCAATAAAATCTGCTATATCTAGAGATAGCTTCTTTCTTCTGTCATTCAAGATGTATTACAATCACCCTGCTCGGCCCGAAAATTCAGGAAAACTGTATTATATTGAAGAAGCGATATCATATTTCAGACACATGTTTTTGAAAGCTAGATCTGAGGGTACCTACCAAAGCATCGACGAGTGAATGGTGAAATTTAAAAGTCCTTCAGCCTTAAAACAGTACCTCCCGTAAAAACCAATAAAATGAGGAATTAAAATTTGGGAAAAGTGCAACTCACGATTTGGATATGTTAATGATATGGATGTATATTGTGGGAAGGATGAAGTGCAAGAAGGCGAACGTATTGTGAAGAAGTTATGTAGGTCCATAGCAAATCCAGATCTCATATTGTGCTTTGATAGGTTTTTCACTACGGTATATTTGTTGATCAATTTAGAATTTGCACCTGTTGGGACGTGTATGTCGAACAGGAAGAATATGCCAAAATTTGAAAAAAATAAAATGAAGAGAGGACACTGTCAGTCTTTATTCAGTAATCAATGGGTTGCCGCATATCTTTGGAAAGATTCAAGTTACTGTTCTCTCAAATTGCCACAAAGATGAAACAGAATTTGTGCAAAGGCGGCAAAAAAATGGAAGCAGAACTAATGTGACACGGCCTGAGGCAATAAAATCTTATAACAGTTTTATGGGAGGTGTGGATCTTTCTGATCAAGTATCAGGATTGTATGATATCGATAGAAAATGCCAGAAATGGTGGAGAAAATTCTTTTACAAACTTTTACTTACGGCTGCCACAAATGCATGGATAATATTCAAATAATCTCATAGACATGAAGTTCCATTTTTAATATTTTTAGTAAACTATTTTCCGAATGATGTCTGTCGGTGCGTGGATGTGTGTGTGTGTGTATGTATGTGTCCGCAATAACTCAAAAAATACTAATGGGAGACTTCCCAAATTTGGCAGTTAAGATTGTCAACAACATTTTAGGTGACACATTAAATTTGGTGAATGTGGTACCACCAGACGAGACATAATGAATGAAAGAAGAAAAAAGTTACAATTTCGGGAAAAAAATTAAAAATTTTTATTGCATTTCTGGACGAATTATAATGAAAAAACATAACTTTATGAAAAAAAATCTGTCCCCATGTCTGTAGTATCGCGATAGCAGCCACAGTTTTTGAGATAAAGCTTTCAAATTTGGTACACTTGTTCTAAAGGCCAAAGACAATGAAAAATTCGGTGATGAGCAAAATTGGCCTTCTGAAAGAGGGTCCATAGGACCCAAACTTTTTTGTATTTGACTTTACAAAAAAATATATTCTTGATGAAAGATTATAAATCATGTCTACTATATTAAGCGAATAAAATATATTTTCCCAGTACTTAAATAAAGCTGATGTAAACTGAAATATTTTTCACATTTGGCCTCATAAAATGGGGTTAGGGTAAATTTAACAGTTTGACGTTTGAAAGGTCCGATTTAGTTACAAAAATGTCAATGTCAATAACAAAAAATTATTAAAATATATGACATGAATTATTGTTAACAGTATCGAATGACACTGATAAATGAATTATTTAAAAATGTTAATGAAATATTTCAAGGTACGCTATTAAAATTTAATTGAGGTAAGTGAAGAATTAAATAGAATGTTTTTTTTTAGATCAGGATAATATATACTGGTATAAGAAAGTTATGTGCTGGCCACATCAGATATTTATCTATACAACAAATTTACATGAAAAATAATTTTCTTTATGGGTGTATTCTATTTATGTAAAATTTATTTCATTGACACTATTACAATTTCGTATAATCCATGTTTTAGAAGATTCATAGATCAACACAAGATGATTATTGTGGCTTGTTTAACATAAAAGATTAACTGATATTCTTTTGTGGGCCAAAATCTAAAGATATATCACATTGAAATGTTTTTTTTTAAAAATCAATATATTTGTTTTAAATAGTTGATTGATTCGACCCTTACTTGATGAAAATCCATTTTAACATCGAACTGAATAAAACTTCACGTTTTAAGATTTTCTAAAAATTTTTATGTTCATATATTTACAAAATATATATAAACATGACAATTGTTTCGCCAACACAGTGGCTTCGTCAGATGTGAGTACTAGACTAGCTATTACAATTATGAGTAGGGTGTATAAATAAGCTTGATGACATAGTAAAATTGCATCCTAAATAAATCACAATAAAAATAGAATTGTAAACTTGTAAATATTAAATATAAACGGATCATTCACATTTAAAAATATAAAATATATATATAATAAAAAGGAAAAAAATGTATTGTTCTATAGTTCTTTTAAGCTCGTAAATTGCCAAAGGATAAGGGTCAAGTTTTTACTAAAAAACCTAAAAATGTCTATTGATAATATTTGTGCATTGAAATTGACTATAAAAGAGCGTAACAAATTGTAGGAATTTAGAAAGTATAAAGATTTTAAAAATAATTAAATATGGGTATGTAAAGTAAACTTTTTTCAATATTAAAACTTGTTCAATAATGGTGAGGAGTTTGTTTCAGTTGGTCATTTAGAATTATTTCTGAATCTTTTAGCTTATTGATTTCCAAGGATTCTAGTAGTGTTAATTTTAATCCTTTATTTTCGGAGTGCAAAATCTCGAAGTTTTCATCAAAACTATGGTTTTCTTCTAGGAGATGATTTGCATAAGTAGAATCTTCTCTTCTGTTTCTAAAACTTCTTTTGTGTTCTGATATTCTTTTCTTGAAGCATCTTCCGGTTTGTCCAATATACTTTCGGGCAGGTACCACATTTTAGCTTATAGATTCCAGTTTTATTTTCTTTATTAGTTTTATCTTTATTGTTTTTAATTAATTTTGATATTGCTTATAAAACGAATAATACCCTTGGTAAATTAATTAAAAATAATAAAGATAAAACTAATAAAGAAAATAAATCTGGAATCTATAAGCTAAAATGTGGTACCTGCCCGAAAGTATATATTGGACAAACCGGAAGATGCTTCAAGAAAAGAATATCAGAACACAAAAGAAGTTTTAGAAACATAAGAGAAGATTCTACTTATGCAAATCATCTCCTAGAAGAAAACCATAGTTTTGATGAAAACTTCGAGATTTAGCACTCCGAAAATAAAGGATTAAAATTAACACTACTAGAATCCTTGGAAATCAATAAGCTAAAAGATTCAGAAATAATTCTAAATGACCAACTGGAAACAAACTCCTCACCATTATTGAACAAGTTTTAATATTGAAAAAAGTTTACTTTACATACACATATTTAATTATTTTTAAAATCTTTATACTTTCTAAATTCCTACAATTTGTTACGCTCTTTTATAGTCAATTTCAATGCACAAATATTATCAATAGACATTTTTAGGTTTTTAGTAAAAACTTGACCCTTATCCTTTGGCAATTTACGAGCTTAAAAAGAACTATAGAACAATACATTTTTTTCCTTTATTATATATATATTTTATATTTTTAAATGTGAATGATCCGTTTATATTTAATATTTACAAGTTTACAATTCTATTTTTATTGTGATTTATTTAGGATGCAATTTTACTATGTCATCAAGCTTATTTATACACCCTACTCATAATTGTAATAGCTAGTCTAGTACTCACATCTGACGAAGCCACTGTGTTGGCGAAACAATTGTCATGTTTATATATATTTTGTAAATATATGAATATAAAAATTTTTGTGAAAATCTTAAAACGTGAAGTTTTATTCAGTTCGATATTTGTTTTATATTACGATATATCTATTATTACATGAGACCCATTGATTAAAAAGCATTTGTGAGAATTCTTCATATTTATTAATAGTAACTTATAAGTAAACATTAAATGAAACATCATTAATCATTAGAATAACATACAATGAAAATAAAAGTATGCTAGAATGTAATTTACCGTAACAAAAATTTTTATATTCACACTATGGAACAATGGATGATAGATATCTAATAAATTAACACTATAAGATTTGAGATATGGGCATTGTTGTGAAGGTTAGTATATACATACATTAATTTCCTAGTTACATAATTGAATATAAATTGACCATGACCAATCACAGTCAAACCAAAGATTGTTGATCTTCGAAATTTCACTTTAATGATCGATTATTTATTTAAAAAACATACAACAGCATAATTATTATTTAAAACTTATTTATTGTGGAAATTAACTACTCATCATTTATTTCTAGGATTTCGATAAATGTGAAAATATAATTAAACGGGAAACGACCAAAATTAAAGATAATATGCAAAGTTTATCAAAGGAAAATGTATTAGTTTGCACGAGAAAACCACTGGTACTGGTTAAACAAGAATTAAAATATTACGCATGGTTCCTGGAACATTTTCAGTCTTGGTTTTAGATTTTATCCATCGATTCCTCTTCGTTGAAAACTTCACATATGACATCATTTCCCTTATACAGGGTGGTCCGAAGTTTACCTGACAAACTTCGACACGTGATAGAGGGACTTAAAATAAGCCGAAAAGTTCCTATCAACTTATATCCTTAGGGGATTGCTAACAAAGATACAGGATGTTAAAGTTTTGTGAAAAACAAACAATTTTTTTAATAACTTAACATTACGAAAGCTATCGAAGATTTAGGGGCTGTGATGATTTTTAAGTCTCTATTGTTTCATAAAATCTTATCTTTGTACTGCCTCCAGTGGCGCCGCCAGAGGGTGGGGGAGATGAATTTTTCGCCGAAACTATGTTACGCCACTGTTTTGTGCAGTTGATTTTGAGATTGTTCGATTCAGTATTCAATTTGGAAGAAAGAAGATATCTTCTAGTTTTTTCGTACAACACTTACTTTTAGAGTAAAACGGCTATTTCTGCTTTCTCTACTAAAACAGTAAAACCTTTCCTACATTAATGATAAAATTAATAATCCTAGTTGCATTTGGTACACAATGAAACAGTGTTGTCAGTCAATGTTTGACCTGTCAAAACTAGTGTTAGTGTTGTGTACCAAGCTACAAGATGCCAAGGTTGTTCAGCGATGAAGAGTATGCTGATATTCATTTTATTTATGGGTTTTGTGATGGCAATGCTCAACAGGCAGTTCGAGAATACCGAAGGAGGTATCCAAATTGGAGACGACCAAATGTTCAAGTTTTTACAGACACCCATCGCAATTTTTGCGAAAGGGGATTGCGAGATAACCGACAAAATAGAAATGAAGATCGAAGAAATATTGGAAGAAATGGAAACGGAAGAATTCTTAGCGCTTTTGGCGAAAATCCAAGTTTAAGTTCTCGCAGGGCAGCACAACAATTAGGAACATCCAAGTCTAAAGTGCTACGAGTATTACATCGAGACCACAGAAAAGCTTATCATTTATATCCCTTACAAAATTTACATCCCGGTGATGCAGAGAAGCGTTTAAATTTTTGTCGTTGGCTAATTAACTCTGTAAGGGGGGAATCCCGAATTCTTAAGAAAAATATTATGGACCGATGAGGCGACGTTTACCAGAGCTGGAGTAGTGAATCACCATAATATGCATGTTTGGGCACACGCAAATCCTCACCAAACCCGCCTTTGATCATTTCAAAATGAATTTAGTGCAAATGTTAGGTTGGGTATTATTGGCAACAACATTTGTGGCCCACACTTCTTGCTGCCTAGGCTAAATGCAGAATTGTTTCGGGATTTCCTCACTCATAACCTTCTCGAAATAATGGGAGATGTTCCCCTTGATGTACGAAATGAAAGTTGGATAAAGTTGGATGGAGCACCGGCGCATTTTGGACAGGTAGTGTGCGAATGGTTGGACGCTAATTATCCTGAGAGATGGATAGGTCGTGTGGGAAACAATTAACGCCCAGGAGAATATTGTAAGAGGTCCGGTGGCCTGGCCACTAAGATCACCTGACCTCACGCCTTTAGACTTTTATATGTGGGGTTATTTAAAAGAAAAAGTTTATGCTACACCGGTGAAAACGCGAGATCAGCTACTTGAGCGTATCCAACAAGCTTGCAACGAGATGAGGGAAAATCATCATCAAGTATCCGCCGCTGTCAATTCCACAATTCAGAGGTGTCACAAATGTATTGAAGTGAATGGGCTCCAATTTTAGCGACTTCTTTAATTTCCTGTGTTTCACTGTTTGGTAATGAGTTTTATTTATGTTCTTAGTTTTTACATAAATTCTGTAATTTATGAAATAAATGATAAACTTTCAATAAAGTTTAGTTATGAAAATGCTTTTTACTATTTTACTCGAAAAGTAAGTGTTGTACTAAAAAACTAAAAGATACCTTCTTTCTTCCAAATTGAACACTGAATCGAACAATCTCAAAATCAACTGCACAAAACAGTGGCGTAATATAGTTTCGGCGAAAAATTCATCTCCCCCACCCTCTGGCGGCGCCACTGGAAGCAGTACAAAGTACATTTTATGAAACAATAGAGACTTAAAAATCATCACCGCCCCTAAAACTTCAAGTCGATAGCTTTCGTAATTTTAGAGTTATTAAAAAAATTGTTTGTTTTTCACAAAACTTTGACATCCTGTATCTTTGTTAGCAATCCCCCTAAGGATGTAAGGTGATAGGAACTTTTCGGCTTATTTTAAGTCCCTCTATCACGTGTCGAAGTTTGTCAGGTAAACTTCGGACCACCCTGTATAGTTTGACATCCTTTTCTGTTGCTGTAAGGCTAATAATTCACAACACAGTCTTAATTTGTTTAATGTTTTCATTGTATCTACAAATACTTTAATATTTCCAGGATATCTGGAATGCTAATAGCAAAATTAATAATTTTTCGCCGATGAAGGAATGCTTCCAGACTCAATTTTGAGGTCAATATAGTTTCTTGTATTATTTTAATTTTAAACTTTTTTCGAAAAATAATCAATGATTATACGTTGTATGTTCTTCTGATAGAACTCATTTTTCTATAGAAAAGTGCATAAAATTGTTGCTTGTCATCAAACTTTCAAATAAATCTTTATTTACCCCGATAGTAATACGAATTCTACAACCAAGTCGACCCTGCACGACTTCAATATATACCGTAAATACGCCAATAATGTGGACATAATTTTTTCTCTTCGTTCTTTAAATATAGCATGAAATACTCTAAATAATTTAAATATTTTAGGAACCGCAGAAAAAAATAATAAAACAGTATTTTGTAATTAACATTTAATTTATTTCAAATTTAAACCAAATTAAATAAATTATTATCAAACATAACGCTGCTCATCCCATTTACTTGTACTTAATTCCTTCCTCTTTTTCTTAAATTAACGGAAATTGAGTCTTTAGTAACCTGCACCTTTAGATCCATATCCTCCTCCGTATCCACCTCCATAACCACCTCCATAGCCCCCTCCATAGCCACCTCCGTAGCCACTGTCTCCAAGACCAATTCCTCCTAAAATGTATGAACAATTATTATCAATTCAGAGGCCAGTTCATTGAATGTCTACCAATAATGTCTTCAAATGTAAATAAAGATTTGTAATTTTCATTTCTATAATTATTTAGAAAACAAGGAGTTATTAACTGAATTTTTTGAAGATGAGACGATAGTTTAGGCTAATCATAAATAGAAACTTTCTATTATTACAAAAAAAACTCTAAAACATGAAATATTTTGGTTATTATTATTATTATATAAAGAAAGTTTTGTAATAATTTCGATTTTGGTGTTTTTAACAATATTCAAAAATGTCTTTAGAATCATTAAGTCTTTGTGTTATCTATAACTACAGCCAAGAAAAATGTCAATATATCAAGTTGGCATATTTTTATCGTATAAAAAATAACTTAGATAAAAGGAAAATATTAAGGGGCCTAGTCGGGAAAAAGCTTCGGATAGCTGTGTCACTCTCTAGAAAGTTTTTATACATGCGCCGCTAAATAATTTTGCTCTTGACTATACCTTCACTGGACGTTCTATTCACCGACTTCATTGAGGTGCGATTTCCGATAGAGGTAACACTTCTTTGCTCCATTTGTAGTGACAAACATACTTATTTAGAAAATTCATTTTAACCAAAGAGTACGGAATAAGAGTTTGAAACTTGCTGAGCATAATTATGAAGATTCATTCTAGAAGACATGTATGAATTTTACCTCGAATTTTACCGATTGATATGATAATTCAGGAGCCAATCACGTTCAAATTTCACTTATATTTACAGTATAAATTTTCCCTACATAAAGTGAAGATTAATTAAAATAGATATACATGTACCCTCTAGTACACTTTCAACTACTGATCCTCCAAAGTTAGTGTAATATGACCAAACCGTATGGAAGAAATAAATTTTGAAAAATTACCTTACAAACACTGGTTCGATTAGCCCTCTTAATTTTTAAAATTTTGGCTTAGTGTATATAAGGCAGAAATGTCAATTTATAAATTGACATACTGACAATCGATTGGCAAAGTAACATTATTCATATACACCACACACATACAATAAGTTGTTCAAATTGAGTACTCACCTAATCTAACACCAACAGCAACTGGAGCAGCAACAGCGACTGGTGCTGCAACTCTAGCAACAACTGGTGTGGGGTGTAGACTAATTTGGTTATTATTCTGGTATGATACTATACCATGTGCAGCCACAGCCACAGGAGCCGCTACAGCGACGGGAGTGGCAACAGCAACACCACGTCCATAGCCACCAATTCCGATACCTCCCAAACCGACTCCTCCTAAGCCTACACCTCCAAGACCCCCATATCCGCCGCCTAGGCCACCAACACCTACTACACCAGTTGATATTAATCCAGCGCTGGCAGCGCATACAAGCATGGCGAATACACACTGAAAAAGAAAATGTTTATTTTATCTCACGAGAATTATACTGTAGGTATGCGAATGTTACGGTGAAATGATATACGCTCATGTTCGAGATTCACATGATTCTGATTGAACTGAATTGGATGTACCATAACTGAGTGGAATAAATCTGGTGGAACTGTAAGTGCGAAGTGAATTCTATAATTTTGATGTTTGTAGAGGTAAAGATATCTGGCAAATAAATGATAGTTTAAATTCAGCAATACCTGTTGCAAATGTCGTTAAAAACTAAGACTAACAGTTTGCTATATTTTAAAGAATTAAGTAAATTAGTAGAACTGGTTTCACTAGTGGGGAGAGTACTGTTATCACCGATGCTCTAAGCAATATTACGAAATGTTACAGAAAGTGAAACATTAAAATGAAGAAAGAACATCAGGGGACGTAATACTGAACCCTGAGGAATGCTTTAATTGGTTGAAAGATTGTGAAATCATCAAAGTAGAGGAAAATTTTAGAGAAAATTTCCAAACAACACCCATAACAAAAGTCAATAGATAGATCGTAAAATGGTATCTTTATATGACGTTATGCTTTATCAAATGCCTTGTAAATATCTAAGTACATTGATTTAAAACTCCTCAATTATCTTAAAAAAACAAGCCGGTAGAAGTGGAGTGGACAATGAATATACTGTACTGATTTTTGTAGTATAAACAGATGCTAAAATATTGTGTATTCAGAAAATAACTCGACTATTGAGCAACTAATGTTTTTAAAATAATAGTTGCAAAATTTATTTAAAAATGTAAAAGTGGTCATATTGTATAATAACAACTCATATTCATAATACTTCATATGATTACAGGATAATATATTCATATCTTCATCTCCGAAATGTTGAATTGTTCTTTTAAACTCTTTCATCTATTTCTTAATGCATAAATTTATGTCAGCACCCATAAGATAATTAATATAATATAATAACAAGTTTTGATTCCACAAACAAAATTTTAGACGAAACTAAATTTTATAAATAGTTAACATGTTATAGTATATCTCATTTACTGGAAAAAAAAATTATCAAGACTTAGTAGATAACAACGGAAAATGCAATGTTTCGTTTTTCTTCCATTAGTTTACAATCGAAGGAAAACAAGGTGTTAATAATTTACAGAATAAATGTTTCATGCCGATGATATCAGTTAATTTACAAGAAGATAAAAATGTAATGGTAAGTTACTTACCAAATTGAACATCTTATTATAGTTAATCCTTAACACTCAAGACTGAATGATAATAATTTACGATTGATTTGTTTTATTATATATAGTGTTGGTAGCCCCACTGGTATTCTAATAAACCGAATTATAATCTAAATTTATTAAATTAATGTGGAAAGTAGAACAAGGGCCATTGCAATTACTTGACAATATTTTTATTTTTCATAAATACGCATAGGTGACATTCAGGCATTATACCTAACAGCTTAAAGGATACTAGTCTTTACTATCTTTATTAATATGTGTTATAATTATTTACAATAACTGGTATTAAATTGGTTTCAATATATTTAATCATAAATAATATTTATTCAAGAAAAATTTGTTTCTAAACATGGAAAACATTTTTGCTGTAAATTATACACTACATATTTGATATTCTTGACTTTATTAAAATTCATTAACAGGTTTCATTCAAGCTCATTAACGAATTAAATACCTTATTGATTATAACATACTTAAATAATATTTGAAGATACAGTGATAGCGACCGATTAATTGAATAATACTTAAATTTTTTAAATTTTGTTACTTTCTATATTTTAATTTTATATAACTTAGTTAGATGCAGCATTATATCCAATTAGTAAATTCATTAACAAAATAAATAAATAAAAAAGTCCAATGCAAGCAAATAAAATTTAAAAAAAATTCAAGGATGTCATTGTGGTTGCACAAGTTACAATCAATTTATCAATTTAAAATGTGTAAAATTTTTGGCACATTACTTTAGCCGTACTACGAATTTTTTGTAAACTTAAATTTTCATTGGGGGAGGAAAGACGAATTTTCACGTGGGGGTGGGGGCAAAATTTGAATTTACGCCACTGGCGACAGTCTCAATAACATTCTCTGACTTTTGTCAATGATGTCTTACAGAATTCGAAAATGCTTCATATTAGCAGTGTAAAACAGTGACATTATTAAGGTCGTCAAAAATGTTCTTTGGGACAGTGGCGTACGCGAAATTAACTAATACGAGAAACAATAAACTGTTACAATTTATAACAATGTATGTAAAACTTACTCTCTTAACTAGCTCGATGAACTAGCTTGCTTATCACAAACTGGAGAAGATGTGTAGCCATTTTGCAGATTCAGGTATGTTTCTATGGTTGTCTCTATGAGTGGTAAAAATATATTCTTATATTTTGAAAACGACCGTTCGACATCAACTGATGTAATACCCGCATACGTAAAATAGTCTTTGAACCCACTTAACGGATCTGGGGCTGCACCATCACATATTTGTCTTAATTTGGTAAAACCGGTGTCTTTATTTAACACACTTGCGAACTTTTCTTTAACGCGCTCCTTTGTTACGTCACCTATAGCGTGTAGAAGTAGATTTACTTCGTCCACTATTTGCAGTGACACCGCTAACGACAACGCACTGTGTTCTAATTTTTTTTTGCTTTCATGTAATGGTTTATAGTTCCTCGCAATATTTTTTAAAGCTGTTTCAACGGAAATATCTTCGAATTTTGTCTGGCTTTCCTTAATAGCTGCAGCCTCATCTGGATTGAATTCTAGTATTACAGCTTTTATTTATTGGAAATATTCAGCATAATAATAAGCTGCCAAGAACCATGTTCCCCAACGTGTAAGAATCGACTGTGGTGGTTCAGGAATACCGGTACACTTGCTATGAAATACACAGAGACGTTTAGGAGATTTAAGAAACCCTTGTTTTGTACTTGCTATTAATTCATCCACTTCTGGAAAACCTTTTCGAATAGTTTCTGCCACAAAATGTAAAGCATGCACTTTACACGTAACATGTATAAACGTACAACCTTGTTCTTGCAAAGAACGGCCTACCGAACGCATTGTCACGGTACCATCAGTCACAAAGATCAACACTTGACTTTTTGACAGTTCAAATCTTTCTAACGTCTCCAGCACCACCCTGGTAATTGTTTCACTAGTACAATGACTTAGTCTTTTGCTAGCTAGTAACAGTGGAACTGTCGGTTTAAGAGGGTCCAGTACTCGTACTACAACATTTAACATAGATTTTTTTTTACAATTTGTTGTCTCATCAACAGATAACCACAGCCGTATATTTTTTAATACACATTTCATCTTATTTACCATGTCTACGTGTACAGTTGGTAGATAGTTACATAACGTTGTGCGGCTTGGTAACTTCACCTGGGTATTGTATTTATTCCAGAACTCTCGAAATGGTTGTTTATCGAGTATGTGCAGCGGAACATCACAAGCAATCAGCATTAATAGTAAATCAAACATAAACTGTGTTGTCGAAGGCACGCCATTTTTTTATTTTTATGGTGTACACTATTTACGTGAAGTCCACAAACACGCTTATCCAAGCATACTAAATCTTTCTCGCACACTTTATAAATTATTTTAGCACCATCATAGAATAAATCTGGGAATTTACCTATGAATTTATTCACTTTGTCAGCAAATGGCCGTTTTCTACCCCTGCGTACGTCTGCTATGCTTTATTATTAAATTAATATCAACAATACAGTAAAACAAATAAAATAAAGACACAAAAGCAATATGCAATACGCCCAAGTGACTTAACGTGTACACAACTCGAAAGCTAATAATATACTGGACTGGAGAAAGAGTTTCGTGGTCAAGGTGAATACCGGCGACAGTAAGTACATCTGTACTCTACGATCATGATACTCAGATACGATTTGCAGCTTTAGTTATAAATTGTAACAGTTTATTGTTTCTCGTATTAGTTAATTTCGCGTACGCCACTGTCCCACGGAACTTTTTGACAGCCCTAGACATCATCCCACCAGACACAGTTCTGGTTGGATGTTGATTGTTAAGTATTATATTCAGGGTGTCCTAAAAATCGCGAACAACCTTATAGGCACGCTATAATACAATATTAGAAACAGCGAAAAATATTTATAGAAAATTATGTCCTTTGTTTTTTGAGATACAGAGCTTCAAAGGGGGTACAATTTGCAGTCATATATTCAAGAATCGTCAGAGTTATTTTGTACCAAAGGATTTTTTTTCTATATATAACTTATTTATTGAAAAGTTTGAAATGAAAAACTGAGAGAATTATTAATTTAAAGGTTTAAAATCAACACTAAAGTTTTGTTTCAACAGTTACGATACCATAAGTCCTGAAATGCTCCAGCGTGTGCACGAAAACTTCGTAAGAAGAGCCAACGCATGTCTAGGTGTAAACGTTCAGAATTTTGAACACTTTTTATTATAATAAAGTTTTGCATATTATTGGGTTTATTAAAGAGTGTTGCATTTTTCCACTTTTAAATTGTTTATAATTCCTTAAATGAAGGAAGAGGATTTTTTTAAACATTTTTCCAGCACTCTATTACATCGTTACAAAACGTACTTTTAAGGTGGTGTGCAACTTTTGGGACATCCTAAATATAATTAATATCATTAATTACAAAGGTCCTAGTATTGAACCCTGTGGCACGACAGATATTTGCAAGAAGCTATTCGATTTATGACCAGGGTACTGAACAAATTGATTTCGATTCTCTAGATATGAGACTGTATTAAAAGAAGTAACGATTTTGAGAGACCAAATTTATCAAGTTTAGAAATCAAAGCACCGTGGTCAATCCTGTCAAAAGCCTCAGAAAAGTCTGTGTAGATAGTATCTATCTGACGCCCTCGATCAATACCTTCGCAAAGAAATTGCGTTTTGCACACAAGGTTCGACGGAATGGATGAAGTATTGTTTTTTGAATTAATAAAACTCCAAAACTTGTTAGGATTGGTTTGCATGTTATTTTCAATGTTGTCTAAATATAACTTGTAAGCACTATCGATGTCAGATTTAATTTTTGCTCTCAATGTTTTAAATGTATTGTAATATGCAATGTTACCAGATTTTTTATATTTGTTTAATATTTTTTCCTTCTGTTTAATATCATGGATTATCTATATATTAAACCATGTGGGATAAGACCCACAACTTTTCTGTTTTTTAGGTACATATATATCAAAAATATCATATAATTTTTAATCAATTGCATCCACAGTTGTATTTACATTATTAAAATGTTCCAGGAAAGTCCAATCTATGAGCCCAAGTTGGTTAGACAGTTCTACAAAATTAGGCTTTTTGAAATTAAACTCAGTTATTTTTATGTAGAAAATTATCGTGTCTGGGATTTTGATTATCAGCCTTAATTAGTAATGCAGGGTGATATACATCCTCTTTAAGGAGAATTTCAGAAGCTTTACTTACAGAGTAGCGCCTATTACAAAAAACAAGATCTAGAAGTCTTCCGTCTGTATTTAAAATATGATTATACTGGTTTTACCCAAAAATTTCTTAAAAATTGTTAATAGCACGGATGCAAGTAGTAGTTACATTACCATTTTCATAGTGCGCATACTCAGAAAGATTAAAGTCTCCTATTACTAGCAGGTCAGAACCATATATACTGTAGAGAGACACTAGGACCAGTGTGACCAGATTGGGCGCTTTATCGCAAATTGGGCTACTTTTAAAGAAAATTTGCTCCTATTTTTTTGTAAAAAGCGCACCCCGCAATTTGGGCGATTTTTGAGAAAACAAGTTGCGCTTAATTGTGTTAACATTTGATCCGGATAAGATCCGAACCGTAGCCTAGGTAAAACTAATTTAATATCTGTTCTGTGTTCTCGTATTCTGTGCCGACAACCAGCCAAGACCTAACTAACTTCATGTATGTCGGTTATTATCCATTCTAACTCATTTTATCTATGCTATGATTCTAACAAATTTGATTCTAACCTAACTTAACTATAACTATAAACAAATAAAATAACGAATAAGAATAATAACACGTCTTTCAGGCATTTAATAACATTAACACAGTGATATGGACATTCGCAAGACAAATTATGAAACCACCAAAACTGTAGTTTTGGCAAAAATTTATAAAATTAAAGGATGCTGCCGGCGAATTACTGGTCAAAGATATTTCTTTATTTGCATTCACTCTGCTAAGTTTACCATCCTCAAATACGGCAGTTGAGAGGAGTTTTTCTATATTGAATATAGTTAAATCAAAGCTACATAATAAAATGATGTTAAATTTCTTAAACTCGACAATGCTTATAAGAGCGCATTTTCATGTAAATTCTATTTGTTGTAAAACTTTTCAATCAACGCGAGATAGGTTCTCCAGATTTAATGCCAATATGTACCAATCTGAGGAAACTGGAACTGATATGGATGAGGTTAATGATGTAGATGAAATAATAGATTTATGCAATTTTGTGTAATTTAATGTATGTTTTTTAATAAACGTTAGGTACCAAGTTACTTCAATTTAATCATTTTATTTACCGTTTAACCTAAATTAATGATTTTAGTTCAAAACAATCAATTTCAATTTTGGCGCCATGCGATTTGCTAGTTGCGCTTTTGGGCGCTTTATTGTTTATAAGGTTGCGCCACTGTTTTATAAAATCTAGCCACACTGTAGTGTCTAAAAACGACCACACCGTTCGCATGAGCGGACGGGGTTGCCGGTGGAGCAGGCCCGCCCCTTACGAGGTTGGTCCAGGCCTACAGCGGTGCGTTAGGGGCAAAGGAAAGTAAAACTTCCGACCCCTGCCATCCAAGGTCATCGTCAAGCCAAAGAATATTGGCGCGTAGGACGTCAACTAGTTTTTCATAATCCTCAGCTTTCACGTGAGGGAGAATATACATGACAATCACATATAAGGAGCGAAAATTTAATTTAATTTGTAATATCAACAAAACTAATATCGCAAGATTTATTATCACCAACACTAATATTAACTTTTATTGCCCTATAATTTTTACAAATTGCAAGTAATACACCACCTCCCCTTGCAGAATTAGTGGCATTAAAATTACTATCGCATATAAATACATCATATCTATTAATATAAAAACATTCGGAGTTATAAAATCTATTTACTAACGGACTTATCCAAAATGGTACACTAGCGAAATAATAAATAATATTAAACAAGAAGACAAGCACTCTCGTAAATACAAAGAAACAATATTATCACCATTTAGAATAGTTTAAAAGACTTAGAACTTTAATAAAGCAACCGACAGATTTAGAATATCAAAAGTACCTCTCTAATATTCAGTCTTCAATATCATCGGATCCAAAGATATTTTGGTCATTTGCAAAATCAAAACGGCAACAAACACGAATACCTGGTAAAATGTCATATAAAGATAATAATTACGATAATCCACAAAATATTGTAAACATATTTTCAGAGTTTTTAGTTCAGCATGTACCGCTCTATGTGATATACAAGACAATCACGTAACTATAATAACTTTTCAGTATTACAAACATGTCGATGTTAGAAATTCAAGATGCTGTAAAACAACTAAAGAAAAAAATTACATCCGACCAGACCTTATCCCATTATTTTTGATGAAGGATTGTGCCAATGCATTCTTAACACCGCTTTTTATTTTGTTTAATATTTCAATAAAAACATCAATTTTTCCTAACCGATGGAAAGTGGCAAAAGGCGTTTCAGATTTTGAAAGCAGTCGATATGTCAAACATAAGCTATTACAGACAAATTTCTCTTTTGTGTAATTTTGCTAAAGTTTTTGAAATCATTTTATACAATCGCATCTATATGTCCACTAAAAATACATTATCAGTAGATCAGCATGGTTTTGTATCTAACTACGAATTTAGTAATATTCAGTCAAACAGTTATTAATATTCTAGATGTACGACGACAGGTAGATGCTTTGTATACCGATTTTACCAAGGCTTTTGATCGCATCGACCATCAGTTACTCTTACAGAAATTAGCAAAGTATGGATTAATTTAAATCTATTAAATTACTTTCAATCATATTTAACAGGCAGACAACAATTTATATTTACTATTTCTATCATTTATTGACGATTTATGCGCTGAATTGAAGTGCGACAATCTAATTTTTGCTGATGATTTAGAAATCTCTAAGGGCATAAATTTCGTAAACGATTGTATATATTTTCAAGAAAACCTTAATATAGTCAGCAAGTGGTGCGGCCTGAACAAAGTTGGTATCAATACTGCTAAATGTAAAGTAGTGTCCTACACAAAAAAGAAAAATTGTTTTAACGACAACTACAGCAGTTTTAGAGCGTATACATATAATTAAAGATTTAGATATTTTGATTCTAAACTGAGTTTTGTTGATAATATTCATATCAAATCTAAAGAGGCAACCAAAATGTTACAATTTATCATAAGAAACTGTAAATCATTTACTAATTTAAGTTGTTTAAAATCATTATATTATTCTTATGTACAATCAAAACTTGAGTACGGATTCATTATCTGGAACCCTTACTATCTAGTTCACAAAAACGCGCTAGAGGAAGTTAAAAAAAATTAAAATTTGTATCATTTAGAGATACAGGAATATATCCTGAGAGGGGCATAGATAACAATTATCTCATCTATTAAGCACATTTCACTTTGAAGTAACGGCGAATTTGTTCTATGCTACTTTTTCTATTCAAATTATTACATAATAAAATTGACTGTCCTCAAATTCTTGTACAAATTAATTTTTTCACCCCAAGAATCCATTCTTGACAACATCTCACATATGTTGCTAAAATCACCAATACATTGTTTGTGCTATTATTTTAATAAATTAAGCCAACATTGTGATATAAACCTTTGGACACAAAATCAACCGTAAAATATGGTAAGCAAACTTTTAGTATATAATTTTAGCTTACTATTCCCTTTATTAATTGTTATGTAGATACATTTTTTTTCTCATCGTTATATATTTTATTTTATTTTTGTCAATAATAAGTTCTTATTTTGTTTTTCTTAACTATTACTATCTCACAGGGGCGTGCGGTGAGTTTTGATACAAGGGAAGCAGTTTGTGATATAGGGTGATGGGTAGTGCGAAGTCCCGAGCGAAGCGAGGCAAAAATTTTTTTTAAGAAAAGGGGCGTGGCTTCCGTATACTCATTTTAAAGCAAATGTCGAAAGCCGCAAAGTTATGATATCTAGAAAAAAAGTACACTTGTAGGACCGCCACTCCTCAATAAACATAAAACATAAAAACACCACAAAAATTAGACAATCCCAGATTCCAAAGCCGAGGCTTCACTTATGAAAAAAACGCAGACATACAACCATACCCACCGACATTTCCAGTGCCGGTGGCGGGGATCGAACCCGCAGCGAAATAGAGAGTTTGTTCAGTCACACTTGACATCGTGCACTCTCTAGCCAACTATAAATCGAGCCGGCTAGTTAAGTAGTTAACATGTACATACCTACCTGAGGTAAAAGTAAATATTAATTGTCTTTATAGACCTCCAAATACGGATCATAATTACTTTCTCAAATCAATAGAAAAACTGTTGGTATTATTATCAAACTCAAAAAGTCATAAATTTATTTGTGGTGATTTTAATTATAACTTTGCTGAATTAACTAATAAAACACTAGAGATAACAAACCTACTTATTTCATATGGTTTAAACAAATTATTTACTGATTTTTCACGAATACAAGGAAATTCCAAAACAGTAATTGATAATATTTTTTCTGACGTGGATACAGATCATTTAACAACTCAAACTATAGACAATGTTATCTCTGATCATAATGCTCAGCTGGTAACATATAAATTACCTGGGGCAAAAAGTTGCATACAATTTGTTAAAAAGAGAGTATTCTCTGAGGAAAGCATCCAGCATTTTAAATTATTATTGTCAAATGAAAGTTGGACCGAGGTTTATACGGAACCAAACAATGACAAGAAATTTGAAAAATTTCAAGAATTATTTTTCAGTGTATTTAACACAGCATTTCCGGTTAAAATGAAAAGAGTCAATGTAACATATAAAAAGTCAAATAAGTGGATAACCAAAAATATTATTAATGAAGGCATTTTTATTAGACAGTTACACAACCAAGTGAAAACCTCAAATAACGCAGAACTAAAAGTTAGATATAATATTTTAAAAAAGAATCATGAAAAAAAATATAAAAATTGCTAAAATGGCTTACAATCAGCAAAAAATAAATGGTGAACCAAATAAATCAAAGGCAATGTGGGATATAGTAAAAGATAATACTCAAGGGAAAAAAACCAACAGACAAGTGCCTACAAAAATAAAAATTCAAGATAAAATGTATTTAGATAATGCTCAAGACATTGCCAATGGATTTAATAATCATTTTATAAATTCTGTTAACAAACTCACTTCCTTGTTTAATATTGACCCTTCAACAAATAAAATAAAAAAAAGTAATAAAAATACAATTTATCTAGCTCCGGTCACCAAAGATGAAGTCTTAAATATTATAATATCTGTGTGCAAGAAAAAAGTCAGCAGGTGAGGATGAAGTACCATGTTCATTAATAAAAGACGTTTCTAAATATCTGCTTAGCATACTAACTTATCTGATTAATATATCATTTGCATCTGGTTACTTCCCTGACCAATTAAAATCTGCCCTTGTAATACCTGTACACAAAAGTAAGGATTTAAATGATATAAGCAACTATAGGCCGATAACACTATTGTCTGTTTTCTCAAAGATATTTGAGAAAGCTTATCAAATTAGAATTACATGTTTTTTTGAAAAGTATAATGTGCTAACGCCAAGACAGTATGGTTTCTATAAAAGCCAATCAACACAGGATGCAATTCTCTCCTTCTATGAAAAAATCCTCAATAATTTTAATAGCAATTTAAAAGCAGCTGGTATTTATTTTGATCTGACTAAAGCTTTTGATTGTATAAATCATGAATTGCTATTAGGGAAATTGGAGGTGTATGGTATTCGTGGTTCTGCTTTGAGCTGGGTAAAGTCATATCTGAAGGGAAGAACACAAATGGTAAAAATTGTAAAAGATGGCAAAGTGTACCTTTCAGAAAACGAAACTGTGATGGCTGGAGTACCACAAGGAAGTGTGTTAGGCCCTTTATTATTCATAATTTTTATTAATGACCTTGTTGAAAATATTAATAGCAGTATTTTTTTAACTCTTTTTTGCTGATGACACTTCGGCTATCATAACGGCTGAAAACATTGACACTCTAAGCAAAAATGCTTCAGAGTGTGTAGATGAAATAACAAACTGGTGTAACATAAATGGTTTGGTACTGAACTCGCAAAAAACAAATCTTTTATTATTCTCACCAACTGGTGTAAAAAATGATTTCAGTATATTGGTACGAGTTAACAACTCATCTATTTGTGAAAGCAATTGTACAAAATTTTTGGGAATTCACATGGACAAAAATTTATCCTGGACCAGTCATACTGAAAGTGTAATAAAAAACCTAGCTGGAAAAAACTTTGCATTATTACAAATAAGAGATACAGTTAATATTAATACAATAAAAACGTTTTATTATGGTTGTATAAACTCGATTCTGTCTTATGGTATCCTCTGCTGGGGAAATTGTTCAAGCGTGCAAAAAGTCTTTATTATGCAAAAAAAGAATTATTAGAAGTATGTTTAAACTCAATTACATTGCATCATGTAGACCATATTTCAGACAGCATGGTATACTTACTGTTTATAGTATGTATATCTTGCAGTCAGTATGCTATGTGAAAAAGAATATAAACCAATTGCGAAAATGCAATGAAATTAACAAATACAATACGCGCAATGGAAGCAAAGTATACATACCACCACATAGATTGTCACAAGTAAAAAACGGTCCATTCATTACATCGATCAAAATCTATAACCTCCTACCTCAAGAATTACAGGATATAAACAGCTTCAAACGCTTTAAAAGCACAGTCAGGCAGTTCTTGATTAGAGAGTGTTTTTATACTTTATCTGAATATTTTAACTTTTGTGATAAATAAATAAGTTAGATTAGTATTATGTGTAAGTATGTGAATAGGTTTATTCCAATTAAAAAAAAAAAAAAAATATTGTATATATCTTATGACTAAGCAATGTTATTTTTGTGTATCTATGTTTTGTTTTTGTTTTTTATTTTATTTATACATTTATTTATATTACTGTTACATGTCTCTGACATTACATTTGACTTATCCAATACTTGTATTAGCAGGTCTAAAGGAAATAAAGTTATTATTATTATTATTATTACCTATTTATAATGTAGTTTAATCCGCCTCTCCTTTTTTTGCGAAGTCAGAAATAACTTCGTCGTAATAGTTTGAATTTTGGGACATCTACCTTCACAAAGTCACTTTCTATTGTCAACAGGGACAATTTTGAAAGCCGCTCTTCACTGGTTGAATTTCTTGAAAAAGTTTTTATTCTTTTTAAGGTCGAAAAACTGCTTTCAACCGAAGCACTAGTTGCAGGTATCGTCAACACTAAATCATACAATTTCAACATTTCAGAGTAGGCCTGATCCAAACTATTTTTTTTTTAAGATAATCAGTTCGTTGGCGTTATGTTTCTGACTAATATCTTCTGTAGCATAAATAACTGAAAGTTCTGATCGTAAACCAACTATTTAAAAAAAATTTCCATAGTTATCACTCAATGACTGAAGTGCGTTTTGTGGAAACTGTTTATTTTTAAATTCATTAAAATTACACAATTCTAAAAATTGTATATCACTAAAATTTTTAAATCTATTATTTAGTTGCCCAGTGATATTGTCCAAAATTTCGATAAAAAGTCTTCGATATGAAGTTCTACGATCTACTATAAATTCAGTTCGTATTCTTTTTCTTTGTGGTTCTAAATTGTCATTACTAGTTTTCTCCCAGAACTTTTCAAATTCATTTCTTTTGTTATAAATCAAATTTTTGAATTCTTCAATTTTCTTTACACAAAATCCAACGTCATTTGATTTAGTTTGCAAAATATTGAATAAATTGTCAGTAAATGGGATTATTTCGGAGAAAATATTTAACAAAAAATTAAAATCAAAGTCTCTTTTCAATGAATCTAAGTAACCTCTGGATCCATTCAAAGTCTCAGTGTCCCAATCATCTTTGCTTTGTAAAATATTTTCAAATAAATCAGTTAGAGGCTGTCGATATTCAGATACAGTTTGTACTAGCCTCCCACTGTAATTCCATCGTCTCTTCTATACTTCCAAATCTAAAGCTCGTGTCCGCTTTGATGATTTTGAAAAAAAGGCAGATCAAAAACCGAGATTAAAATCTATAAAACAAGACGCATTACCATACTGTACAGCTCAGATATCAAGATTATGAAGTAGGGATGGGATGCACTTCAAGAAGTTGCTTATATCGAAGTCGCGCGAGTTCGTGTTGGCTCGATTAATCGAGTGTCATCGTTACGGTTTTAGCGTGCAACATTATCTCAGCTATTGAAATGCAGAGCCGTATCTATTGAAATTGGGTAAAAGTAAATTTTAATGATTAATATATGTGATAAATAATAATTAGGTTCTAATTATGTGTTTTTTTTTAATAATCCCAAGGGAAGCACTGCTTCCCTTGCTTCCATGGACCGACCGCCCCTGCTATCTCATTATCTTTTTTTAAATTTAATTTTCAGGCCGTTCAGTAACATTTATTGTAACTTTATATTTAATATAAAGATTTGTTGCTAAGTATTATAAAATGTTAAAGAATATTTTAAATTGTCCTGTAATTGGGTGTTACCTGTTGGGCAAATAAAGCATATTATTGCTATTATTATTTTTAATCCTTTCGGATAAAACTCGTCCAAGAACTTAATGAAGATGTTGATGATCGACATTTACAGTTTTGTGAAAAATGAGCGAACGCTTATTGAACAGTCAAAGTTAGCTTATTAAGATTTGTTTTTCTGCCAAATTTTCAGTTATGTTAAACAGAACAGTGAATCGACATAACTGCGTTTATTGGGATGATGCTAATCCCAGACTTTACAGGGAAACAGTTACACAAACTCCCCAGAAATTAAGCTGATTGAGCTGAAATCTAAGGAAATCACATTGTAGAACCATTATTTATGCTGGGTAATCTAACCGGAGTATTGTATCTTGACATGCTGTAAACTAAACCAAAATTATTGAAAACGATTTTTCGGCAAGATTATCGAACTCCCTCACACTTAACGCATTATCTCGAAAAGTATTCACTCAAATTTAAAAAACTTTACACAGATGTAAAGAGAATTGAATGACCTTTAAAGCGAGGTATCCCTTAATCTCTACTCCTATTTAAAATTTTTGCAGGGGTTGCTTCCCCCCCATAGGGGATGAAGCAAGGCAATATTACTATTATTTTTGAAAAAAGGCAGAAATTTTAGATATTCTAAGTATTAACAAAATGCACTAACTTACCTTTATTCCTTTATTTTATCTAGGCAAGTATTAACATTAACATTTCTGTAAGATCTACTAGAAAAATAATTGATATTATTTTCTGTTAATTAGGACATTGGCAATGAAATTGTCTAAACAAATCGCCTTCTTATTACGCACGACTACTAGGCTTTTAATTATAGATTAACACATTTTAAGCAATTGTTGGATTTATTTAAATTAAATAAATTGAAAAATGTTTACAATTCTTTTTATTTAATATCCCATAATAAATAATTTAATCTGTTATTTTGCACTATTACGGTGTGAATCACCACACGTATGTTAAGTTGGTGTAATAATATTTTACACTCAATATTCTACTCCATGAAATCTGGTGGTATTTTGATGTATGAAAAGTTCTTGGAATTTGTAGCAAAAATCCAACTTTTAGGACATTGTTATAAAAATAGTGTAGTCTCAAGTCAGGTAGTATTTCGTAAACAACATTATTGTGAATCGGTAATCCTAAATATAAGTGATAAATGGGTTAAGGTAATTGATAATAATAATATTATATTGCCAGTTTTTTTTAGATTTTCGAAGAGCTTTTGAAACTGTTAATAGATAATTACTGGTAAGAAAACTTGAGAAAATTGGTATTCGTAATACAGCACTTGAGTGGTTTAAATCTTATTTATCTAGTCGTTATCAAAAAGTAAAATATACAAATTTTGTATCTGATCAACTAGAAATACTAAATGGTGTACCACAGGATACGGTCTTGGGACCTATTTTGTTTCTATTATATGTAAATAATAATAATAATAAGGTTTATTTGCAGTTGTATACAATTACAAAATAGAAAATAAAGTATACAATAAAAAAATGTATATATCTATGATGATATTGTAAAATATGTAAAAATGTATGGTGTTTGTTGATAATACTATGATATATATTAATAGGTACAAATCCTGAAGAAATGATAAGTATAATGAATGATGAATTGAAAAACATGTACAATTGGTCGTGTAATAATGATTTATATGTAAATATTAAGAAATCTAAATATATGTCATAGGAAATAATTGTAAATTAAACATCATTCATAATTCATTAAATATATCGATAAAAAATGACACTGGAAAAAGTTACCGAAATGAAATATTTAGGAGTCATAACAGATCAAAATTTCAACTTTAAAAGTCATACAAATTCCATTATAAATAATATGTCATGAATACAAAATCAATTTTATACAAATCATTGACTGCGCCTCATTTAGAATTTTGTTCAACAATTTTATTCAATATAGGTCAAAATCAAATACAAAAAAATACAAAACCAAGCAATGCGAATTCTACTAGTATGATTAAATATACACCTATAAAACTAATGTTAGAAATTTTAAATTTTATGAATGTACATCAAAGTCATATTTTAACTTTTTATGTATATAATGAAACTCAAAATGTTACCAGCTTATTTATACGATATACGATAGTTTAAAGCATAATTATGATATTCACAATTATCCAACTAGGAATGCTACAGATTTTTTCATTGAAACATTTAATAGAAGCAAAACTCTCTTTTCTCTAAAGGTTTAAAAATATTTAATGATATGCCAACACATCTAAAAATTTGTAATAACTTCACAACGTTCAAAAGACTTCTTTGTGAATTGTTTTTAAGTCACGTAAATGTTCCATTTTTTTGTTTAAAATAATTAATTACGTTATGTGTGAATTGTATATAAATAGCTTTAGCTGAATATTGAATTGAACTGAATTGAATTGAATCTTTATTGGTGCTAGTACATCAATTTACACAACTCAAAATTCAAAATAGTATTGTCCAATACTTTAAAACATAAATATAAACTATACTAAAAGAACACTTTAAAAGTTGTATAAAATTTACTTAAATATGAACACAAAAAGTATATGTACACACACACATATACATGTACACACATACACACAGACACATACATACACACACATTCACAGATTAATAATCATATCGCTAAAACCCTTAGAAATCATCAATGCTATAAAAACAATTTTTAATCAAAATCCTTAACCAAGTGTTAAAATTTTTTAAGGGGTAAGTCTTTAATACGTTGTGGCAGCACGTTGAACATCTTTGGAGCAAAGAAGTTTATTCCTGTTTTTGATTTGTCGATTCGGTGATACTCGATACAAAACTTTGTTTTATTTCGTGTGTCATGAGTGTGTCTATTCTTAATTAAGCTGTTTTTACAGTCATTTCTGTATTTCAGACCTTCAATAATCCTAATGGACCGTCTTTGTGACCAAAAATTCTAGCCATGGAGTTGTATGTCCCGATGCCAACAGGGCATAAGATAGTTTTGACTATACGAGAGCATGAAACACAGTTTTTAGAACAAATTGAGAGACTCTTTTAGAGGGATTTCTTAAAAGATATATATTAGAGGCTAACCTATTCGCCAAGTTGTCAGTATAGGTTTTCCAAGACAATTTCTGGTCAAGATATACACCTAAGAAGTTTACAGACTGAGGGTTATTTACTGTTATTGTATCGCAAAAGGAAAATATTTTTTTGAGTTTTCAACCCGTTTAAACTAAACTGGTTAGCATTCTGAAATGTTTGATTGATCTCCTTCAACTTTTGCTCAAGAGGGATGAGAATTTTACCATTTTACCAATGCAGTCGTGTCATCAGCAAACATTATAAAATCAATATGGGGAATGATCCCCATATTGATTTTATAATGTTTGCTGATGACACGACTGCATAATATATTGAATATCTGGCGTACCTCAAGGATCAGTACTGGGGCCAGTACTATTTCTTATCTGTATTAACGACTGCAAATAAAGATATGTAAAAATAAATGTCGAAGCATCATTATAATTAACTTTTGATATTCAATAAAACCAAGGCTTATTCTTTTGACGAATTTAATATAAAATTTTAATACAATTAAAGAAATAAATAACCCAAACGCAGCATTGCTCGTATCATATATACATTCATAACATTTGTTATCCAGAATTTAGTGGTATCCACCGAGGCCAACAGCTAAACCTTTTCCATATCCTCCTAGAAATAAAAAAAAGTGTATAGTAGCATCAATAATATATAACATAATAAAATAATATTTAAATATTTGGTAGGTTTTCGAAAACTAGACCAAATAACTCCCAGCTAAAAGTCATGGACCAGGGATGATCTACGTGCATTCCTCACGATACAAACATTATATTGTTCGTAAGAGTACGGGATAAGTGATACATTTATTTAATGATCTTTCCATTACTCCTGCACTGTTAGGTAAAACGAACATTTTTATAAACAGAAAATAACTGAAGTAACAGAGTTTAACTAACAATGTAGTAGTTACCCCAAACAGCAGTAAAGTTGGCATTATCTGGAGAAGATTTAACTAAAACTTTTAGTTTTAGTTTTAATCAACTCCAGATGATGCCAACTTCCTTGACGAAATGCACGTCAATTCTCTAGAAAATACCAGCTAAAATTAATTTCATGCTTCACAATCAGAGAAATTTTCCATCTATCAAAACTGCACAGCTTATTTGTCGTTACTACACAGCTTTCATTAAATTGACAGTCAAATCCAAAGTTAAAAGTTGAAAATGAATTTTTTTTATAATTTACCATATCCAAGCCCAACGGCGACTGGAGCAACACCGTAAGCGACTGGGGCTGCGACTGCAATTGGTGCTGCCACTTTGGTTACAACTGGAGCAGCTACAGCTACTGGATTCAAACTAATAGAGTTTGAGTTTTGGTATGAGGTAGCGCCGTGAGAAACTGCGATGGCAGGAGCAGCCACGGCTACAGGGGCAGCCACAGCTACAGCACCATGACCAAGACCTAGACCTCCAATTAATCCAGCGCTAGTAGCGGTTACCAAGATGGCAAATAAGCACTGAAATGTGAAAATTAATAATAATAATAATAATAATATTTATTTATTTGCCCAACAGAAAATCCACTTACAGGACAAAATACAATAAGAAAAAAAATTTGTATTATAAGGATACATAGTAGAATTAACTTAAACAAAGTAATACATATAACTACAATAATATAGCACTATAGGGTGACAATAATATAAAATAATAATGACAGCAGTTTAGATCGAGTTATAAACATAATTATTCAGTAAAGTAGGTAACATAACAATAATGGTGGGATAGTTAAGCTATGGATGAAAGTGTCTATGAATGGTTTCTTTTAAGGATAAAATTGAACAGAGATTGATATCACACAGATCAGATATACAGTTAAAATTATGTGATATAACGTAAATGGGCGACTTTTTAATGACATGGGTTCTTGCATTAGATGTGTAAAAAGTGATATTTTGTCTGGAATTGAAAGTTGGCACTCTAGAATTAAGGAGTTCAAGAAGTAGTGAGCAGTCAATTTTATTATGAAGCAGATTGTGGAGAAAAGTTAAACTGTTCATAATCCGTCGAGTCTTTAATGATGACATCTCGAATCTGGATAAAAGTAATTCGTGGTTGAAGCCTCGACCAGGATATACACGATCATTTTTATAAGCTAAGAATTTTAAAAATTTTCATTGGATAGATTCGAGATATGTTGAATGGTTCTCATAAATTGGGTACCAAATTAGAGATCCATACTCCAATTTGGAACGTACAAGTGAATAATAAAGAACATTCAACACAGCGTCGTTAGTGAAAGATTTACAATTTCTGAAAATAAAACCCAAAGTTTTTGAGGATGATAGTCCTAGATTGTTTATGTGTTCGGCAAAAGATAATTTATTATCAAACAGTATGCCTAAATCTTTTGTTGAATTTTGCCTATCTAACACTTGGTCGTTTAGAGAATACTCATATAAAATTGGCTTGTTCTTTCGCGAGTAGCTTACGACTTTACACTTAGATACATTTAGATTAAGTTTGGAAGTAGTACACCATTCTGTAAGCAAGTTAACCTGGGATTGTAAGAATAAGCAATCCTGTATTGTGTTAATCTTAGCATATATTTTTAGATCGTCTGCAAACAGGAGCTTATCATAGTCAATCACTTTAGTGACATCATCAATAAAGAGAAGAAATAAAAGCGGTCCAAGATTGGAGCCCTGCGGACCTCCAGACGTAGCCGTATACATATCCGACTTAAACCCATTGTATGCTACGTATTGTAATCTATTATCCAAGTAGGAAATAAAGAAATTAATCAAACTGCAGGAAAACCCAAAATATGCGAGTTTAGTTATTATAATAGAATGATTAATAGTATCGAAGGCCTTTGAGAAATCCGTATACACCACGTCCACCTGTCCCTGCGCATCTAAGGTTTCCGATATTTTTTGCGTAATTAGGGCTAAATTAGTTACAGTTGAGCGCTGTTCCATGAAACCATGTTGATCAATTGAAAGCGATTTTTTTACTGAAGGATAGACGTGATTGTATATGGAAATCTCGAAGACCTTCGCGAAATTAGACAAAATTGTAATGGGCCTGTAATTTGCTAAATTACTTTTATCACCATTATTTAACACTGGACAAACTCTGGCTAATTTCCAACAATTTGGAAATTGAGACGTACGTAATACAACATACTTATTATATTTTTAGTAATTTGGTGGCCAAATTAATTTATATTGACTAATTAGCACCTTGTTAGGTTAGCCTGTTTACTCACATTAATAAAATTGTATAACTTAAAACACATAAGATTTAAACTAGAACACCTTATAACAGTGTTACATTTTATACAAAATTGGGCAAACAGAAAATATCTCAGTGGGTTAGAGAAATAACTTATTTCACAATATGTCAGGCATTAGACAAAGTATTTTGAAACAATTGGTATTACAATACATCCTTAAACAGTTAAAATTTCATCGGCCAATGTCACAGGAAATAACGACAGTGAACACTCATCTGAATATTCATGCCATTATCCATCTGTTAAATGTTATGTTATGTGGTATTTTCACTACCCTGTGAAAGTAATTTTTTTTTGTATTTATGGTGATAACAAAAAAACTCACTCAAATAATTCTCAGGATGCTTTCAAATATTAGCGAAATTTAGGGAAAGCATGTAAAGTGCAATTTTATATTTTATAGTGGTAATTAAAAATAATAACGACTTTTCACCTCCAAAAAACTTAACGTCTTTTGATTTTTCGGTATATACCTTATATTTAACAATTAAAAATTCAAAATTGATCGAATGTATCATATAAATGGCAAAAATTAAAATTATCTAAATATTCTCTCTTAGGAGATTTTAATGCTACATGAGACGACGAACTAATTCTAGTAATATTAATAGTACGAAACGTTTATGTAAATTTCAAGTTATCTTTGTTATCAAACTGTTATTGTTTAATTAGTAAATTATATAAGTGATAATTTATATGTAGCACATGAAAAATACCTATTTATCAATAATATATTTGCGAAATCTTTCACCTTAGTCATTAACAACAAAGTTTAGATTAAAATGTTTTCGATTTTCAAATATAAGTTTGACCTTAACTTCTTATTAATAGTATATGTACATAATTAAATTGTTAAATATATTTCATGCCTCGAAATAATTAATAATGGATCGCATAATTTTATATTGATCGAAATGCTTACCAATTTGAACATTTTGTTATCTATTTCGTTCTACACTAAAGACAGAATGATTCTCACTTAGCACTTCACTGATTTTATAGCAAACTAGCCCCGCTAAATGTTTAATAATCTCAATAGCCAAAAAAGTCTGAAAACTGGAGCAGAGCCAATTAGAATTACTTTAGCAGCTTTTAAAAGAGGGGTATCAATAATCATTTTAAAATGCATTTACTCCTATGCCTGTGCCAATGAAAAATGGGCTCTATGTACTCGGAGATAGATGCATATTTTATTAACGGTGCTGCAAGAGCTTGTCAAGATATAACTCTGTAGAACAATCTACTTGACACCGATATTTGATTTTTGTTGTCCTCTCTGTCACATGGTTTGTGATATATCAGCAAGGATATTACAAAAGTAGAATTAGATCGAAGAGTGAATGGCAGTGTCAGCTTCTGAACTAATAAATAATGCAATGAACTTGGGTTTGATTTTAACTGAACATTTAAAAATTAATCAGTGAATGAAGTGCATCAAGAGTGGATGTTTTATTCCACTCAGAAGCATTCGAAAGACAATTTACTATCATATAACTACATTAAATCCTAATAACCAGATTATATTTATTTTTATGAATACATAATATACAGTGTGGAAATTAAGTAACGCATAAATTCAGTAATTCCGTTGATATTAACTTTTTTGGAAAAAATCTCGAAGGGGTATAGCGATTTTAACTTTAGCAAATATTATCAGTCTATTTTCAGTTTCTTATGTCATTTATTTTTTTAAATTATGACGTCATCGACTTTTTTTTAAATGACAACCTATATTTTTTATTATTGATTTTGGTAGTAGTTTTTTTTTCCGGTTCCGACCGTATAAAATTTTCAATATGTTATATTTAAAAAAAAATCGAGAAAAACAGTCTTAAAGTTCAAATAACAAAAATTCATTAAATTGGGAAAATTTATCTAGTTGCCTAAGTTTGACGGAAAGTTATAGACGGCACATTCGTTTTTATTTTGAAATTATACAAATAGTTGAAAAATCGAACTAATGTGATACACCGGCAACTAGATAAATTTTCCCAATTTAATGAATTTTTGTTATTTGAACTTTTGTAACGCATTTTTTTGGAAAAAATCTCGAAGGGGTATAGCGATTTTAACTTCAGCAAATATTTTCAGTCTATTTTCAGTTTCTTATATTATTTATTTTTTAAATTATGACGTCATCGCCTTTTTTTTAAATGATAACCTATTTTGTTTGTTATTGATTTTGGTAGTAGTTTATATTCCGGTTCCGACCGTATAAAATTTTCAATATATTATTTTTTGAAAAAAAATCGAGAAAAACAGTTTTAAAGTTCAAATAACAAAAATTCATTAAATTGGGAAAATTTATCTAGTTGCCGGTGTATCACATTAGTTCGATTTTTCAACTATTTGTATAATTTCAAAATAAAAACGAATGTGCCGTCGATAACTTTCCGTCAAACTTAGGCAACTAGATAAATTTTCCCAATTTAATGAATTTTTGTTATTTGAACTTTTTTTCGATTTTTTTCAAATATAACATATTGAAAATTTTATACGGTCAGAACCGGAATAAAAACTACTACCAAAATCAATAATAAAAAATATAGGTTGTCATTTAAAAAAAAGTCGATGACGTCATAATTTAAAAATAAATGACATAAGAAACTGAAAATAGACTGAAAATATTTGCTGAAGTTAAAATCGCTATACCCCTTCGAGATTTTTCCAAAAAATTAATATCAACGGAATTACTGAATTTATGCGTTACTTAATTTCCACACTGTATGTATACTTCTGTCTAAAATAAACAAAGAAGAATAACATGAGTATTACGAAAAATACTTTTGTGGAAAAAATAACATGTTGGTATGACACCTGAATACCGGTTTTCGCAGTTATCTTACAATTGGTTTATTTTATCAAAATCTTTGTTGCGATAAAAAACAAAAAAGACAAAATTTTCTACAAGAAAGACACTTACAATTTATTTTTTAGCCCTAACTGATTCTCACAATCGCATAATAAACAGAGGATAGGCCAAAACAAATTTCACATATGTTTTTGGAACTTGTTTGTTTACAATACGATTTTTTGGTTTGGGCTTAAGTGAAAGCCAATATTACGCGGAGTACAAGAATGGTACACTTTTGTAAACGCTGCCACAGCCATTCAAGTTAAATATAGATAGATAGTACATAAGAATTAAATTTAAAATGGCGGATGTTGTTAAAAAATTACATTCTTTACAAATAGCTGGCATTTTTATATAAAAGTAGTGTTAAATTTACTTTAAAAAGTATTTCTTTCCCTTCAATATAAGGTACAAACCATTATAATCGCGTTAATATTTTCAGAACTACATTAATTTTTCGCTATCTTGATGTTTTTCATTATCTTGTACGATTTAGAATTTAGAAATTATTTAGCAAAAAATAAAATTATTCTTTGTTTTAAGGATAATACTAATAATAGTAAAGTTAATAACGATGTTTCATGGGTACTGTTAAAAGTATTATACGTGCTTAATTTGAATTAATTTTCCTTAAAACTGTATAAGAAAAATTAAAAAAAAAACTGAAGGAAAAACAAATCACTCTGTACCTCAACAACCTAGACGGTTAGGACATATATTTATATGAACTTTTTATCCTAAAATCATACACGAAATAATTGCTTACAGTTTGTCCAAGTGCTTAATTAACACTGTGTATATTAATTTTAGCGTGGCTCTATATCCTATTTTTTTGATAGTAAAATACTCTAAGCAACTCTGCTAATAGAGAAAAAGTAATCCAACTATACAGGGTGTCCCAACCAAAAGTAGGCACCCTGAATAACTTTGGAAATAAAATTTTTTTGAAAAATTGATGAAACACTCGACCTTGTTTCCAAGGGGGACATATTTTAATGTAATACTTGTATACCTATCATCATCCCTTTACCCTACACGGCCACCCCCTCAAATTCAAATGGCAAAGGGGGTCGAGTGATACATCTTTTAAAACGTCTTTCAATTCTTTACAAAACTGTGTTTTTAAACTTTTATTGATTCATTTAATTGTTTCATTATTTTAGGTTTGGGAAATAAAAATAAAAGAAGCAGTTTAAATTATCGTATGTATTGTTCAAAATGACCCCCACCGACTTCTATACAGTAGTATAATCTGTCTTGAAATTCTGTACGAACATTTCTGAACACATCTGGAGTCATGAAACGGCATTCTCGAACAATTCTTTCACGTAACTCTTCCAGATATGCGGGTTTTGTTGCAAAAACCTTCGATTTCAAATATCCCCACAGAAAGAAATCCAAGGGAGTTAAATCGGGTGACCTAGCGGGCCACTCCATAGGACCTCTTCTTCCAATCCATAGCTCAGGAAACCGATTATCCAAAAATTGACGAACTGCTACAGCAAAATGGGGGGTTGCCGCATCCTGTTGAATAAACAGTTCACCCTCTAAAAGATTATCGTCTTCTTCGAGGATTTGGGTAATCATTGGGTCGATGTTATTTTCTAACAGATCGAGGTACCTTTCGCCATTTAAATTGCCAGGAATAAAATACGGCCCGACAATGTGATCCCCCTAAGATGCCAGCCCAAAAATTTAACTTCTGAGGCCTTTGGGTATTAGTTTCCATGAACAAATGTGGATTGATTTCACTCCAATAACCACAATTGTGCCTGTTTACCTCCCCATTTAACTGAAATGTCGATTCATCAGAAAAACGCGTATTGTACAGTAGATTGGCATTGCCGTTTAATTGTTCACTAAAAACCTCACAGAATTCAAGCCGGCGATCGGGATCATCTTCGTTTAATTCATGTACCAATTTAAATTTATATGGATGAAATTTGTGGGCCTTTACAATTCGATGAACACTGCTTCGTGATCCACCAGAAGCCTCAGCTACATTCCTGATCGATTGAGTATTATCCATCTGCAAATGGCCCAGAACTGCCACTTCGACTGCTTCATTTCTAATCTGTCGCTGAGGTTCAACATTCGAGTGCAAGCAGTGAACGAGTGCAGACGTGTATACGGAAGTATAGTGCCACTGTGATCTACCCGAAGTGATATCCGAAGTTAAGCAACGGTCGGCGCAGTCGGAGCTAACGAAAGTTAAGCAACGGTTGGCGCGGTCGAGCTTGAAATATTAGTTGCCTTCTTCAAGGCTCTAATATACTTTTTTGCGAAAAGAATTCAGAAGAAGAGAAATATTAGTCGTCTTTTTCAAGACGCTAATATAAAAAGATAAAAAAAGTCTCCCTCCTGGAGACACATATTTTTGTTATATTCTGTGTGTACTAACCATAACTTCTATTTTTCAGCTTTCTTTTTCAGATAAGGCTACGCATACCCAGGAGGAGGGTATGGGAAACCATAGAGAAGTGGACGAGGACTCGCAGAGTGATAGTTCCAGGGCTTCCACCCCATGCAACATGGATTTGGAGATTGTGGACCAAGAAAAGCTGCGCCTAAGGGCTGAAAACAAGGCACTGAGGGCCCAAATAGAAGAAATGAGCCTAAGGATGGCTCAAATGCAATCAAGGATGGACAGGCAGCACGAGGAGCTCCTGAAAGCCATCCAGGGGGCCCAAGTCGGACCCACAAAGTCCGCTAATAAGAAAAGGAGGAAGGCAAACTCCGACAGTGAAGAAGAGGAGCCCAAACAGGCCAGGACCCAGGAGGCCCGGACTCCTGAAGGCACCGAGGCCCCAGAAGAGAGTACGAGCCGGCAGGAGGACCGGAACCCAGGACCGGCCCCAGTGGAACCAGCCAAGACGCCCAAGATACCGCCAGTCGTCCTTAGGAAAAAGGAAACGTGGACGGTGGTAAGCAGACGTTTGCGCGAGGCAAACGTCAACTTCAAGAAGGCCCGCGTCGTTGGTGAAGGCATCTCCATCGACCCATCAACGAGTGAAGATTATAGGAAGATGACAAAAATCTTCACACAGGAGAAAAGGGAGTACCACACCTACGCGCTCCCTGAAGAGAGGCTCCTGAGGGTAGTGATACGCGGCATCCCTAGTGGCGTAAGCTGCGAAGAGATCAAGAAAGACCTGGAAGACAAGGGCTTCTCGCCGATCTCTGTCCAGCGGATGACGTCGAGGAGGACCAAGATGGAGATCCCACTGGTACTGGTCCAAGTGCCACTGGACCAGGAGAAGATCCTGGAGGTAACGAGGTGCTGCTACCTAGTAGTCCGCACAGAGAGACAAAGGGCGCAACAGAGCGTCACCCAGTGCCACCGATGCCAGCGTTTCGGCCACGCACAGGGTAGGTGCACCGCACAGGCCAAGTGCGTGAAGTGCGGCGAGGCCCATCGGACAGCGGACTGCAAAAAGAAGCAGGACGTCACAGCGAGGTGCGCAAACTGCCAGGGAGCGCACCCGGCCAGCTATAAAGGATGTCCCAAATATCCCAAGAAGCCCGCGGGCCCCCAGAAGCAGGCTCCAAGGACCCAACAGCCACCGAGGGAGGCCAAAAGACCCGCCACCAGCGGGCTGAGCTACGCAAGGGTAGCTCAAGGTAACGCAGGGCCGAGCGCCGGCCCTGCCAGGCAACAACGAGCACCCGTGGAGGCCCAAAACCTCACCGCAATGGGCGCATTTTTTGCACAGATGCCAGGCTTTACTAATTTGTAATGTCTTTTCAGGTGAAGCCGAACTTCCTGCAGATCGCCTCATGGAACGTTAACGGGCTACAAGGAAGAAAACTTGAAGTGGAGGAACTCCTAGCCCGGTACGACATAGACGTGTTGGCACTACAGGAAACGAAGATGACGCCGCTGAAGTCAGCCAACTTCCCTGGCTACCATGTCTACAGGAAGGACTACGCTGGACCAAGGCCGATGAGAGGAGTAGCCCTGCTGGTAAAGAAGTCGATCGACCACCATCCAATCGTGCTGCCGGACATGGAAAACCTGGAAGCCACCGCCGTAGTAGTGTCAACGGCACGAAATGGCGACATTCAAGTGGTATCCTGTTATCAGCCGCCCCGATGCCGGATCCTGGACACGGACCTGGATGCAATATTCCAGGGCCAGACTCAGGTGCTTGCCATAGGGGACCTGAACGCCAAGTCACAGGAATGGAACAGCAGAGTCACCAACACTCTAGGACGAGATCTGCTGAGGTTCCTGGGACGACACGCTGGCAACATGCAGGCACTAGGACCGGACGAGCCTACTCACGACAATGGGATCCACCGACCGGATGTGCTGGACATCGCTATAATGAAGGAGATGACCCTCAATGCGGAAATCTCTACCAGGACGGAAGGTTCCACCGAGCATAATCCGATCTTCTTGGACCTAGGAGAGAAGGATGATGTGGACACTGGGACCTTCGTCAAAAGGAGGACTGACTGGGAATTGTTCCGTGCAGCACTGCAAAGGAACATTGCACATATTCCCAGGATTGAATCCGAGGAAGATGTGGAGAGGGCCATCACCTCCCTGGAAAACCAGATCCAGGAAGCGATGGAGGAAAGCACTACAGAGACAGAGACCAGAAGGGCACCAACGCCGATGGCAAACCTTACGGAGGACCTCAGGCAGCTGATTCGGGACAGACGAAGGACGAAGAAAAGGGCCCAAAGGACTAGACTCCCTGAGGACAGGCACGCGTATAACACGCTGAACAGGAGAGTCAAAGCTGCCCTCCAGGAACACCGTTAAGAAGGATGGCAGCGTCACCTGGAATCACTGGACCCACAGGACAGGAGCATCTGGAACACCCAGCGTGCTCTGCGGAACAGGCCGAAACCAATGTCCCCAATCCACGGAGAGAATGGGATTGTCTACACTTGCCAGGAAAAAGCCGAAGCATTCGCGGACAGCTTGGAACTGCAGTGTAGGGAAAACCAACTCGATGATGAGGACGAGGACTGGGTTGATGACGTGGAACGCAGAGTGCGTCGGATGCTCCGCCTGCCAGACGATGATCACATCCGTCCGACCACTCCAGAGGAGGTCAAGGAGATTCTAAGGAGCTTAAAGCCGAGGAAAGCTCCTGGATGTGACAAGATCGGAAACATCGCCCTCAAGAAGCTACCCAGCAAAGGGGTGGCAGCCCTGGTGAATATCATCAACGGGATCTTGAGGCTCAGATACTTTCCGGACAGGTGGAAGAAGGCCGACGTCATAGTCATCCCGAAGCCAGGTAAGGAACTACTCTTTCCCTCCTCTTACAGGCCCATCAGCCTACTCTCAGCTGTGAGCAAGGTAGCCGAGCGCGTCATCTTGAGAAGAATAGAAGAGGAAACCGAAGAGCTCCAAATCATCCCGGATGAACAGTTCGCGTACAGGACAGGACATAGTACGGAACTCCAAGTGCTCAGGATCACCGAAGAAGTCACCAAAGGTTTCAACCAAAGACAGGTCACGGCGGCACTACTCCTGGACGTTGCGAAGGCTTTCGACAGGGTCTGGCACGATGGTCTACTAGCTAAAATGATGAGTATGGGTTATCCCATTGCACTCGTCAAACTAGTTAGATCATACCTGCACGGGAGACAGATGCGAGTGAAGATCAGGGACTGTGTGTCCACGTATCGACCGATGGAAGCCGGAGTCCCCCAAGGCTCTGTGCTGTCACCCCATCTGTTCGCTGTCTTCACCTCTGATCTCCCAAGGGCCGAAGGCACCGCAATGGCACTCTACGCGGACGACACGGCCGTCACGGCCAGATCCTGGAGAGCGGAAACAGCCACCAGAAGACTCCAAGAGGCAGCCTCTCTTCTGGAAGAATGGTATATCAAGTGGAAAGTCGCAGTCAACGCGGAGAAAAGCCAGACGATTCTCTTCAGGAAAGGACGCAAGGAAACCCCCACAGGACACGTCTCCATGTTCGGCGAGGACATCCAATGGCACGATTCCGTCAAGTACCTTGGCGTAATCATGGATAAAGGCCTGACATGGAGACAGAACACCGAAGCCATCGTGGTAAAGGCCAAGCGGACGAGAGCTCTCATCTACCCGATGGTAGGGAACCAGAGCAGGCTCAGTCTGAGAAACAAGCTTCTGCTAGTCAAAGCACTCATCAGACCACAGCTGACCTACGCCTCCGTAGCATGGGGATACCAAGCGAAGACCTATCTGAGGAAGATCCAAGCCGTGGAAAACGTGGCCATTAGGACAACGGTGGGCGCACCATGGTACGTTAGAAACGCTGACATCTTCAGGGACCTGGAGTACACACCAGTCACCGAAATCATCCGGGATAGAGCGAAGAAACTGTACACCTTAGCTGAGGAGCACAGGAACCCGCTGATCAGGGAGGCCACCTCCTATGATCCGGCCGACGCACCGAGGCACAAGAGGCCGAAGGTACAGTTACTGGATAACGGGTAAGTATAACTAATCCTTTCCTTACAGATGGACCAAACCCACTGAAAAGACATGACACGACCAACCACCCTCCCACAAACCTTGCGGACGCCGGTCAGTAAACCGACCAGCGTCCGTTGTCCCCTGGCTCCGTGAAGGACGAAAGTGCTAAGAAAGCACTTAGGCCTTCACCTCCTAGAGCTACACAGTTCATCCTCACCTTGTCCGATGATCCAGATGACAATGTGTCAATTGACACTTTGCGTACTGGCAGTCAATCCCAAGTCACAGAATATCCACACAGTCCCTGACAGACAGATGACTACCCCCGGGGGTGACAAGCTGGCGAAGAAAGAAGACGAAGACAGAAGAGCGCCAGAAGAGGCCCTAGCCAGCAGGGTTCATCAGCCAGGACCCAGGGAGGTTGACCGAAATCTTCGGCATCGCTCACATTTGTGAGTGGGGCCGTTCGTAAAGTAAGTTAACCCGCCCTGCACGAGGCCGGTCCAGGTCTACAGCGATGACTAGGGTAAAAAGGCAATAGTCCTGCCTGGCCCTAGCATCCGAGACCGTCATCATGCCAAATGGATATTGGCGGGCTGAGGTTCATGCTTTTTGTTTCTTACAGAACCTGGTTGCCATAAATTTTGTCAATAATTGTAAAACATGCTGAGAACCAACCCTTCTATCTGGGTGATTTCTGTTGAATATGCTCTAGCACAATTATCGTTTTTAAAATAAATGCTGACAATTTCTTTTCTCTCCTGAAGGGTATAAACCATTTTGAGAACTCACTCTGGTAAAATGTGTCTCGATTTAAAATTGATTGTGAACAAATTAATGTTCAAGGACTATCAAATACTTATGAGTATTTTATTATTCTAAAACTAAACGGACAAGGAAAGTGCTTTTTATCGAAAAAACTAGTGTTGATTTAAGAAAATTTGGAATTTATAAAAAAAACTAAATTTTTTTAATGTTTAGTTTATTGGAATTTATAAAAAAAACTAATATCCAGTGCCGTGTATTTTAGATTTTTTTAAACGATTTCGATTGTGTGTAATTATCAAAAATAAAATTATTTTCCTGGTTGGGACACTCTGTATACAGATAAAAAATTTTGCTTTAATAAATTCACATTTAAATGTTTTATTATTTATAGAAACAAAATAATTTCATAACTTAATAAATTTCTATTTTTTTTACATGTCTGAGAGAAATGCAGATATATGCAGCCATGGACGCCGCTAGAAATTTTCCAGGGGAGGAAAAAATAATACGCACGTTATTATGGCATTTTTATTAAAAAATATAATCAATAAGAAGAAAATTCAAAAAGAAATAAATGTGAACATTGATCATTATTAATAAAACGAAAATAAACAACAAAACAAGAAAAGCACTTTTTTATTTATATTATGGCATAATTTATAAAAACAACTTGAAAAGGCCATCCTCGTCATTTACACCAAATCATTGTATTAAAATAAAAAAACTTTCTAAATACAAAACAGCATCTTTTGTAACAAAATCTTAAACGATCTTATTCTAAAACAAGGAGATCCTTCGCTACAAGACAAACATAAATTAAAAAATAAAACAGAACATATCGCCGTGTTTCAATACCTGTTTCAATCGGCTCATTAGACTGCGTAGTCTATCTGTCTAAGTCTATGGCAAGGACATGAAAAGAAGGTCGCCAGTTGTGTCAGATTTACCTTTTCTGCTATATAAATTTGGGGAAATAAAATATATTTGAGCCAGACCACTAAATACATGACTAGCGTTATGCGTAATTTACTGTTGCCCGTCTGAATACGAAGTACGAACGAAAGTTAACGACTGGGTTAGGGCGTTTGCTGAGAGGAGCATACGAGACAAAGCAGATTTCAGTATCGCTAAAGCTGCGGTGGAGAGTGTTCTCTTTCATCTAAAGAAATCTTTGCGTATTAACGTATTTATTAAAATTATTTGAATGTTTCATAATTAATAAAAATAAAATAATAATTAAATAAATAAATAAATAATTCAAATTAAACGCTCAAAAAGACCTCATTCTTGTACAAGGCAATATCCTAACCTAACGTAAAAAGTCCCTTCTAACATTCGCTCTGCGATCGCCCCGCCATGCTGGAGACGGGCGACTGTAAACTGCGCATACCGCTAGTAGTGTTTCTAGTGGTCTGGCTCGATCTGTATGTTGGCTGAATTGAGAGCAATCATTAGCGTATGTCCAATCATTTTATCTTTATATTTGGCACCTTTCGTCATTTTCCAGTGAGGGTCAACTGTCCCGTCTTGCCTTTCATTGATGGTGTACATATGTGCAGCACTTAATGAGGAGCCACTGTTGAACAACGAAAAACCGATGTTTCAGTGTATAGTATATGGCTTTTTATAATATAATTTAATATTTATATTATTTATTGCATGAAAAATGCAGTCATTATTTAGTGGAAATATTAATAATATCCATATATCTCCTAAATAGCCTTTTCTCATACTGAAATATTTTTTAAATGTGCCGTAACTACTCAACCTGCACGAAGTCATTCTCATACTTTTGTGTGATAGCCAATAGATCGTAAAACAAGATAAATATATTTAATCACGGTGCAAGCAAAGTTTTTGTTTTATTGGAATTGGGAAATGCAATGAGTACGTGAATTTTTACATAGATTAGGCTCCCATTTTTTTGTATTATTTAAGTTAACCACGGTTGGTTGGTTTTAATTTAATTTATTTATTGACAGCAACATTAATGGCGAATGGAGAACTACAGGTATTTAGCGAAGTATTTATAAAATTATTGGACGTTTCTGAACTCAATAGTAAGTACGAGTATGCAAACATGATTTTGTAAGAACTAAATGTATAAATAATAACTATTATTTCATTACAATTTTTCTGGAATTTTTTTTCTTAATCTGTTAGAAAATTTTCCAGGGGAGAGCATAAATTCTCAAATAATCTAAAGACCTCCCCCCCCCCCTAGACATGCAATACATATTGTGCAATATTTGTTTTCAACAATATTGAATAGATATCATTGACAATATTCTTTATGAAATAAAGTTTTGCAGTGGCAAGACGTGTGAGGTGTATTTATCTATTTATTTATTTATTTAAACTACCACCATCCAACAGGTCCTAAGACCCAATTACAGTACACCCCTGTAATCATTACATATTGTAACAAAACTTACACACTAATAACTTAAACACTACTATTGTGTATTGTATTGTAAAATAACCTGAACTAAAATTAAATTAAACAAGATTACCAGTGTGCTTGTTTACTTAGTTTACTAAGACATTTTAAGTCTTAATTATGTCTTATTAAGTGCTTATTTATTAAACTTATTTAGAGCAGGGTAGTGTTGATAAACGAATTGATAAGTTGTGATTTAGATTTATTATATTAGTCTCCAAATATATCACACCACAGAATATACTTTATATTTGTAATCACACATATCTTGTATAGAATTATAATAACGTATCATAGAATTCAGAGGACTTAATTTTACATAGTTTGTACAAAGACATTTATACTAAAGGTGAGGTAATATCTTGTGCTTAAATGAGGTACTTGTATTTCAATGAGGTTTAAAATTGCGGGGTCATCTATTATATTATTAATTATTTTATATAAATAAAATCTCATCAGCTTTATATCTAGTTAATTTCAATAACATCGATATTTTACATAACGATTTAGTGCGAAATTTGATAATAAATAATGGTCTTTGCAGACCCAAGGGTCCATATCCCAAAGATTATAAAAATAGTAGCTTTTCCGAATAACATTTTTATAAAAATAATAACATTTGGATGTTACTCAAACATTAAAAATTGTGTATATTGTCAACCATCTTGGTTATTTTCATCTGTGAGAAACAATTGATAGAAAAATGACATTTCTGATTGGCAGGGATTATCAACAAAAGTTAAAGACCACTCATTATTACATTCACATATTAATTGTTGTTTTATTTATGAAATATAGAAAAGAAAGACTTTAAATAATGATAGCGAAAAATTAATTAAATATGAAACTGATTTTTTGGACACAAGTTCTTGAGAGACTTTTTAACATAATTTTAATGTTAACGAAAAATATATTAGCATTTCGTGAGCCTCCCGAAGATGCCACTGACAATGATAATTATAATGGTAACTTTTTATCCACCGTTCATTTGTTGCCCAAAGGTTCTCATAAATATCTTTCAGCTCAGATCCAAAATGAAATAATAAATACATTGGGCACAAGATTAAAGAAAACTATTGTCGATGAAATTAAAGCGGCGCCGTTTTTTACGATTATTATGGATACCACTCAAGACATTAGTAAAATTGACCAACTTAGTCAAGTAATAAGTAAGTAATAAGTCAAGCAACTGATAAAAGATGAAAATTCCGTAGCGCAAAAAAATTTTAATCAAAGAAAGCTTCCTCGGTTTTACTAAGGTTGATTCTCAATCAGCTGAAGGTTTAACTGAAAATATTACACAGTCACTGGAAAACTTTGGACTAGATTTACATAAATGTCGAGGACAAGGCTATGATGGTGCTAATATCATGAGTGGTGCATATTCAGGAGTACAAAAAAGTGTTCAAGATATTGAAAAGACTGCCACATACATTCACTGTGTTGCTCACAATTTAAATCTGGTGATAAATGATGCAGTAAATGGAATTAAGGAAATAGATTCATTTTTTTTCAATAATTCAAAGCTTATATAATTTTTTTGGAACAAGTATTGTGAGATGGAATTTATTGTCAACTTTTAATGAAAATTCAAATATTAAATTAAAAAAGATTCAATCCAGCTCTGTGGACTGACCGAATTAAGTCGTTAACAGCTATCAAGCTAAAGATATTGTAATGTGCCTCAATAAGATAATATTAACATCTACAAAAAAGAGGAACGTGATGCAAAAAGCATTTTAAATAACATTGAAAATTTTAATTTTATTTTAATTTGTGTTTGTATAGAACAAATTTTTAAGTTAAATTTTGTATCCAAAATGTCCCAGAACATAAATGTTGATTTAATTGACATTTGTAGTTTAATTGAAAAAAACATGCATTTTATTAGGGAAACAAGAAATAATTTTAAAAAAATAAAATTAGAAGCAATAAATATCGTAAACCAATTTAACCAAGAGTTAAAAAGGAAAAGGCAACCTAAAGTTAAACGACATTATGATGAATGTATAGATCATCGGAATACAGATGAAGAGGATAATTTAAAATAAATATATTTTATAGAGTTAGATATTATACATACACAATTAAATAATAGATTTCAATCTCATTTACATATTGTAAACAAATTAACTTTTTTATTACCTACAAATTTTTGCAATTTAATACAACAGGAAATCTTAGAAAAAGGTGACAAGTTACAAAAATTTTATAAAGACGACATATCTGAATCATTCAGCATTGAATTATTTATTTTAAGAAATAACCGTTTAATTTGTGACAAATTGAAAGATTTTAAAACAATTTTTGAATTTGCCAAACTTTTATTAATAAAAAATTCTACATTAGCCTCATCTGTTGATCAGACTATCACTGTTTTAGTGTTATTTTAAACCCTTCCCGTCACTGTTGCTAGCGCTGAAAGGATTTTCTCCTAATTAAAGATAATAAAAAATTATTTAAGAAACAGTATGACTCAAAATAGATTAGATGATTTAGCAATACTTTAAATTGAGTCTGTAACGGCCGCGAATATGGATATGTCAGATTTAATATCACATTTCGCACAAATGAAAGCATAGAAAAAAATATTTACCTAATTTACAAAATCGATGTTGGATTTATAGACGACTAATAAATATAATTAATCATTACTACATATTTTAATTGTATATGTAACATAAAATTTAAATAAATAATAATAATTATGTAGACACATACATATGCATAATCATTAATCGGATATAAATTTTGTTGTTTGTTGTTTTGTAATTTATTTATGTATTGTATTAATGTAATATTTTATAAAATAAAAGTTTATACTTAAATATTTATTCTACACCTATTTATTTTGTTTTAAGTTCACTGAAATTTTGTTATTGTTGAATTATGAAGTCATCTAAAATATCCTAAAATCAAAAAGCTCACAAAATTTAAAAACAAATTAAGCTCCTCTTCTTAGTAAAAGTTAAAATATAGAGTGGATTGAAAAATAATATTAACTGAAAATTTTTGCTAATTATTATTTACTAACTTTTACAAATCTTATCACAGATAAGTATAACATATATCTTTTTAAACAATTATTTTCCCGGCTATTTGCCAAAACGCTGAAACTTGGATTACAAAAAAAGATACACATTATGTTCAGTACAACTGCTCACAAGCCGCTCACAAAATGTTGAGTGGTATAATTCATTTCACGAATGTTGGCGTTCAGGTCATCAATTTTAAATTTCTTAATTTATTCACAGTGCCTTTGCTATAGGAGAATTGTCGTAGCCCCATAACAACAGAAATGCATGTCTTCTGGGGTTACGACAGCAGTGCCGATACTGCGAATAAATTTAGAAATTTAAAATTGATGACGTGAAATGAACTATAACTAGAGGCTATAGCTAATCTCCGGCAGGACATAATAGAAATAAGGCAATAAAAAAGTTTTAAAGTACTGACAAAAATTATGTTATTTATTCACGACATGAAAGAGCCCTAAAACATTTTTCGCCGGGGGGGCCCAAAAATCAAAGTTACGCCACTGCATAAGCTTCATGCAATTATTGTGCAATGTCATCAATACTAACCAACGTTGAATATTATTGCACAATATGAAATATTGCCAATTAAATTGACAATATTATTACACGTCTAGGCGGGTCTTTATTCTAAAACGCATATACACTGAGATTTGTCGCTACAAAAATTGTAAATTTAAAACAACGGTATCCTTTAACGGACCCATTAGACCCCGCAGTCTATCATTCTAAGTTTACGTCGAGAGTATGAAAAACATGGTTGCCAAATTTTCTCAAATTTACCTTTTTTAACTATACAAACTTAGGGAAAGGTACAAAAATATGTGTTGCTTTAACTGAAAGCAAAAAGCAAATCACTTAGTGTATTTCTAATAATTTTCTTGATACTTGATTGATACTATTTGGTAATTTTCCAGGGCAACTGCCTCTCTCACCCTCCCTGGCGGCGCCCATGAATCCGAGGTTTCTATCACATTTTAACTGGTACAATTTCTCTAAACTGTTAACATGTAATTTAAATTACATATACTGGGCAGGTAAAATTAAATGATACTTCCTAATTTTTAACAGCAACGCCTAAAAACGTGACGTCAAAAATTAGGGGCAAAACTTTTCAATGAGAGTTGTGTAAGTGATGCCCTCTGTGAGATATCACAATAACTATCTTAAACATATATGTCGACATCTAAAACGTACCAATTCCTAATTTCAATCCGATATATGTTATAGTTTTGATTTTATAATAAAAACTGTTGAGGATTTCTATCCAACATGCCTTTTGAAATCAAAGATAGACATCAGTTTCGGTTCTGTTCTTCTAAAAGAGTATTTTTTTATATTTTGCTTCCGATTGACCATTTTTGGGATATTTGCGAAAAATAGTGCGTAGACTGAGCACCTCCGTCATTATTTAATGATGGTTGAGTTAGATCACAGTGAGTATATATGATTTAATATATTACTTTGAACAGATTACAATTCAACAAAAAAAATTCAAAAACCAAATCTAGTCATACCGGAAAATAAGTGTTTTAGAGTTTTAAACCATTTTTCTTCAGGGGCAGGCTATATTTTACTGGAAATAAATGAATACCTTATTTCTATCAGTTTGGAACAAAAAAAACGTGTGTAATTTTCATATTATTTTTATTACATTTTCAGTAACTAAACAAAAAAAACCCAACAAAAAAAACAAAATATTTGGATATTTCTTAAACCTAGATTTGCTGCTCATCCCTATCAATGGACTCTAATGAAGTCCATATCCACCTAATCCACCATGACCGATTCCGATGGCAATTGGAGAGGCGTGAGCTACAGCAATGGGGGCAGCAGCGACGGCAACTGGGACTGGGTGAAGGGAAATTTGGTTGTTGTTTTGATAAGAGGAGGCACCATGGGCTACGGCAGCAACAGCTACTCCATGTCCACCAAGTCCAATGACACCGGCGTTGGCTACGCATACAATCATAGCGAGGACCAACTAGAAAGGTAAATGTTAATAATATTACAATTTTCTTCTATTCATACGTTCATACAATAGCATAGTTTTTCACATTATAACTTTAACATCGTAATGACCAAAAAACTAACTTCAGTTGTATTGCATTTTCTCAAATTAGTATTATTTACAAGAAAATGTGTCGTATGGTTGTTAAGTTATTTTTATCCTTTAACAAAATGAACATACTATCGACATATTTTCTTGTACTATCAATGAAATTAAATCTAAATGGAATAATTTTAATAATTAGTTAAGTATATCATTGTTTTGTATACACTTCTATGCTAATTAGTATATCTGAATATATAATCCCACTCTGTAAATGAAATATAAATTCTGTTGGGCTTGTAAAATAAAATAAAACAAAATAAAATAAAATACAATAAAATAAAATAAAATAAAAAAGAAAGAACATGTTTGTTTTGTTTTTTCTTTTTTATTTTATTTTATTTTAATTTATTTTATTTTATTTTATTTTGTTTTATTTTAAATAAAATAAACTAGTAATAAATGTATTATATTTTTCTCTTATTCAGAAAATTAAATGCTAAATTGCTACTAGTTCATTCCGTCTCTAATATAATCGGCCAATAATAATTGCAAATGATTTTCAAATAGTTTTTTAAGCACGTCAATCATTATATGAGTAGTTATTTTTGTTGTTGTAATTAATTTCTATCCTCACTTTTTCTCCACAAAATTTAAAAATAATTTTAATTAAATTTTTGACAGAAATATGAAAACAGTTATATTAAGACAGATGGAAAAAAAATTACAATTCGTTTTCCAAAAATTAATGAAACTTTCTAGGTATGTTTGTAATAAGTTCACCTACTGTGTTTTTCAGATTATGATTCGATTTTTTCCGCGTTTTATTGAAATTAGTGGACTATATTTTTATTATATTCTACTTATCAAACAAAAATGAATAAACAACAATTTATACAGAGTGTTATGTGCAATTATGTAACATTTTATCACCCATTTGTTTTGAAAAAATTGGAGTAACCAAATTTTCTAATATTATATTTCACTCAGATGTTACCTCGAATACCTAGTAATAATTTTTTTATGAAACCTAAACGAACGTAACGTGGCATCTGAATCTCTTTAAAGGTAATTTAAAATATAACTTTCTTATAAGAAACATACTAGGACAATTGTAGCTATTTTTTTTGAATAAAAATAATAATAAGTCTCTTTAGAATATTGATTTATTTGTTAGATATGATTAATGTGGATTTAAATTTTGTTTCTCAGTTTATCAACTTAATATTATAATTGTACTGTAAGGAGTTATAACAAAAATCATTAATACTTACGATTTTGAACATTTTGAGTTTTGTGGTTGTTAAAGGTATGTACAAGTGATAGGACTGTTAAAATCGAATGATTATTTCGATAATATGGTTCTATTTTATAGTTAACCGCCCCACTTTAACCCCCTGATCTATTGCAAGGGTCCCTTTCAATTATTTTAAACAACTAAAATGTAAAAGATATTATCTATATCCAATGTAGATTTCACAGCATTATTAAATGGGCATATATGCTTAGTTGTTACATAAGAGTGAATAAGAGCTATTGCACTTGCAAGTAAATGCATTCGATTTTAGTATTCATGAAAGCTGACATTGTTAATGAATTCTTTTTGATTATTATTGCATTCAATTTGAAAATAATTACTTATTATTAATTATAATTATTACTCATTGCAATATTATGAAACAATTATATTTCATGGATAATCATTATTTAAAATATTAATCTAATTTATATGGGAGGCTTTTAAAATGAGAGCAAATGTTTTAATGACAGAATCCTGCAAAACTAAAATGGCTAAAAAAAACATGATTTTTGGTATGACGTATGGTAGCCAATTTATTCAAATTTATTAAGTTAAAAATTGTATCTAATTACGTTCTTGTTGCAATAGCATAATTATTTATTAAAGAAATGCCATCCATATGCAAAATCGACAACTTTTTGGATGTTTTCATAAAATTCCTCAAAATAAATTCCAAAACGTATGAAATATTTTGTAATAGGTAGTAGTGGTTCGGTTAAATAATTTGTATTATAACCGGCGAAATCAAATTATTTAATTTTGCTAATGAAATGGTAAGAACGATAATTAAAAATGACATATTGAATACGATATCTGCATTATATATATATATATATATATATATATATATATATATATATATATATATATATATGTCCGCCACAGAGACATCTATGATGTCGGTCGGATAGTAGCATTCAGACCATATGAGAGTTTCATACCTCTCACCACTATTCACTTCACCTTAGTTAGTATATAACTAGCAGGTTGGCCACTATCATTTGTCTGTTCCATAACCTATGGCATACTGAAGAGAACAAATAAGTTCGAAATCGATCTATGTCTGGTTAGGAATTGACAAATGATATTGGCCATCGATCTATCATGGTTTGAAGGTGTAATCCAATGCAGGTCGGGGTATTTGCCCGCTGAATAGTTGTTTCCTTCAAATCATATTTAATAATATATATATATATATATATATATATATATATATATATATATATATATATATATATATATATATATATATATATATAAAAAATACCCCATACGCATTAACTTTTTCTAATAATTTAAATGTTATATTGATAATGCCATTTTTTTTAAATCTCATCTTAACATCAACAGTAAGAAGTGAGAACCTAGCTTAATCATTGATTCCGCGAGGTAATTTGTTATAGGTCTTAAACATGTACTAAGGGCATAACCTACTTGTGAAGTTCAAGCCAGGAGATCTGGCTGGACATCTGAGTATTCTGAATTGCATGTGATGAGTTCAAGGCTTTTATAGGTAGATGAAGTAGTCATTTCGATATATCTTAAGGAAGATAATTTAGAATCAAAAATAATTACAAGATCCTTTATGTATTCTGGCCTTTGTAATAATAAATCACCTAACTTATAGTTATATTTTATCCAGGTTACCGTCCTCGTCAACGTCAATATATTACATTTTCTTGCATTTAATGGTAATGTATTCTTCGTACACCAGAGATTTATAGTATCTAATGCTGCCTAAAGATGTTCACAGTCTGTCTCAGATTTAATTTCATAAAATAAATTTAAGTCTTCTGCATATTAAAGTAGATATTGTACCCGATGAAGATTAGATATGATATCGTTGATAAACAAGATAACCAAAAGTGGTCGCAATATCGAACCTTGTGGTACTCCTGACTTCTACAAATTGATACAAATATTGCAAACAGGATTTGGATTTGGATTTTACAATTAGGCTGGAAAATCCAAAATTCTCAAATTTAGTTAATAAAATAACGCCGTCAAATGACTTGGGGGAAGTCAGTCTATATTACATCTATCTGACTTTGTTGATCTAATTTGTCACTGATATACTGAGATTTACACACAAAGTTGGTAACTGTAGATTTTCCTTTCACGAATTTATGCTGCTTAAGCAATACCATATCTGACACATGATTCTATATGATTGCATATAGAATAATCAACAATTTTGCAAAATTACAAATGATAGTTGTTGGCGTATAATTTGTTAGTTCATTGCTATATCATTTTTGTAAACAGAACATACCCTCGAGAGTTTCCATAAATCAGGGAAACAAAAAGGTTTTATTATTAAGTGGGCCAGCTTAGACTGACGAGTAAAGCTGCAAATCGTTTCTGTATATCATGGTCGTGGAGTACAGATGTACTTACTGTCGCCGGCATTCACCTTGACCGCGAAACTCTTTCCCTAGTCCAGTCTATTATTAGCTTTCGAGTTGTGTACACATTAAGTCACTTGGGCGTATTGCATATTGTTTTTTGTGTTTTTATTTTATTTGTTGTACTGTATTATTGATATTAATTTAATAATAAAGCATGTCAGACGTACGCAGGGGTAGAAAACGGCCATTTGCTGACAAAGTGAATAAATTCATAGATGAATTCCCGGATTTATTCTATGAAGGTGCTAAAATAATTTGTAAAGTGTACGAGAAACATTTGATGTGCTGGGATAAGCGTGATCGTGGACTTCACGTAAATGGTGTACACCATAAAAATAAAAAAATAGCGTGAGCTCGACAACACAGTTTATGTTTGATTTACTATTAATGCTGATTGCCTGTGATGTTCCGCTGCACATACTCGATAAACAACCATTTCGAGTGTTCTGAAATAAATACAATGCCCAGGTGAAGTTACCAAGTCGCACAACGTTATGTAACTATCTAACCAACTGTACACGTAGACATGGTAAATAAGATAAAATGTGAATTAAGAAATCATGGCTGTGGTTATCTGTTGATGAGACAACAGATTGTAAAAAAAATTCTATTTTAAATGTTATAGTATGAATACTGGACCCTCTTAAACCGACAGTTCCACTGTTACTAGCTAGTAAAAGACTAAGTCAGTGTACTAGCAAAACAATTACCAAGGTGGTGCTGGAGACGTTAGAAAAATTTGAACTGTCAAAAAGTCAAGTGTTGATGTTTGTGACTGATGGCGCCATGACAATGCGTCCGGTAGGCCATTCTTTGCAAAAACAAGGTTGTACGTTTATACATGTTACGTGTAAAGTGCATGTTTTACATCTTGTGGCAGAAACTATTCGAAGAGGTTTTCCAGAGGTGGATGCATTAATAGCAAGTACAAAAAAGTGTTTCTTAAATCTCCTAAACGTCTCCGGGCATTTCATAGCAAGTGTCCCGGTATTCCTGAACCACCACAGCCGATTCTTACACGTTGGGGAACATGGTTGCAGGCAGCTTTTTATTATGCTGAATATTTCCAACAAATAAAAGCTCTGATACTACAATTCAACCCAGATGAGGCTACAGCTATTAAGGAAAGCCAGACAAAATTCGAAGATATTTCCGTTGAAACAGCTTTAAAAAATATTGCGAAGAACTATAAACCATTACACGAAAGCATAAAAAAATTAAAGAACAGTGCGTTGTCATTAGCGGAGTCACTGCAAATAGTGGACGAAGTAAATCTACTGCTACACGCGATAGGTGACGCAACAAATGAGCGCGTTAAAGAAAAGTTCGCAAGTGGGTTACATAAAGACACCAGTTTTACCAAATTAAGACAAATATGTGATGGTGCAGCTCCAGATCCGTTAAGTGCGTTCAAAGACTATTTTACGTATGCGTGTATTACATCAGTAGATGTCGATATAAGAATATATTTTCACCAAAGCGAACATCACTCATGGAGACAACCATAGAAACATACCTGATGCTGCAAAATGGCTACAGATCTCCTCCAGTTTGTGATAAGTAAGCTAGTTAAGAGGGTAAGTTTTACATATATTGTTATAAATTGTAACAGTTTATTGTTTCTCGTATTAGTTAATTTCGCGTACGCCACTGTCCCATGGAACATTTTTGATAGCCCTACAGATGAGCAGTCCTTTATTAGAGATGCTGGTGTTAAATCAGGACCCAATCGACTTAATCTTTTTGACAGCATTAATTACATAATTTTGCATGACAGAATTAATATTTAAAAACAACACGTTTTCTGAATTAAAATTATTTAAATTATTTTTATCAGGTTGCGTAAAAGAGTTAGAGAAATAATCAGCTAATAATTGAGGATCTTCAATGGTTTCATAATTATATTTTTATGCTGAAGGATTAGATGCGTTATTGTTCCTTGTATTAATATACGACCAGCATTTTTTGGTTTTTATATTATTTTTAATATTCTTAAGATATGCCACCTGCGAAATATTTATCTCATTTTTTATTTAAGATATCAATAATATGAATCTATTTAGATTTTCATTATTGTAAGTTCTTTATTTATTTCTACCAAACTTTATGTTTTTGTTTTATTTTATTTATAATTTGACCATTAAACCGAGCAGGATATGATTTAGAAGAGGTCTTGTAGAAAAGTCATGACAGGGTGAAATCGATTACTTCTCAAAAATGTAGAACCTTCATAATTTTAAGGTAATTTTGCAACCGGTAAATATGTCCGCCCTGACATTTTTGACAATAACGGGATCTAATAATAATAATAGTACTAATAATAATAATATTTATTGGTCTCTTTGATCATGTACATGATATAAGACAGGTCATTAGAAGATTAAACATAAAATAGAATAATAACAATGATTACATAATATAAATAATGTTATACTGATAGTCAAAGAAATATAAGACAAACTGTTGTATAAGACATAAACAAAAAAAAATGTGTATAAACAAATAATTATGATTACTTACATAATATAAATGTTACACTAATAGTCAAAAATGTATAAAACAGACAGTTATATATGACACAAACAAAATTATATATGTGTATAACCAAATAATAGTGATTACATAATATAAGTATTACATTAACAGTCGAAAATGTATAAAACAGACAGTTATATATGATACAACAAAAAACATATGTGTATGAATGAAATTACAGTAACACAACTAACAGAACGCAGAATTATGCGCACGGATCTACAACTAAGAATTGAAAAAATTATTAAGATTGTAAAATACATGTGTCACCGGGTAACTCTTTAAATTTTTTTTTTGAAATTGTGTTTATTTCTAGCATTTTTAATGTTGTCAGGTATCTTATTATATATTTTTATACAGGAGTAATGTGGTGATTTTTCAAATTTACTACTATGATGTAGTGGGACGCTTAGTTGAGTCGAATATCTCGTACTATAATTATGCTGGTCATTATTTTTACTAAACAGATTAGAATTATTGTAAACAAACACAGCACTTTTTAATATATATACACCACAGGCAGTTAATATATTTTGAGTTTTGGAAGTTTCTCGACAAGACTCCCTAAGCCCTAGATTAAATGTTAATCGTAATATACGCTTTTGAATGACAAATACACGATTTATCTCTACTGCTCTACCCCATAACATTATATTGTAAGAGAGGTGCGAGTGGACCAATGCAAAATATGCTTCTCGTAGAGTAGATACTGAAACGATTTGTTTTAGTTTAAGTAAAGCGTAGAATGAACTATTCAGTGTCTTGCAGACATGATCTATTTGTCGACTCCATGTAAGCTTAGAGTCCAGCAAAGATCCCAAATATTTGACATATTTGGCGAAGTTATCGGGAACCAGACGTGGTGCAGTATTTTGAAATTCAACTCTCACCGTTTTATCTTTGTTTAAGATTAGACGGTTTTGATGACACCACTGATTTATTTCTTTATCCACTTGACTGATTGCAGGTAGTAGTTCTTCCGGTGTATGTGCGGATACTACAATAGATGTCTCGTCGACGAAATTAATCATGTACCCTGAAGTTGTCAAATCATTTATATATAGAAGAAAAGTCAGTGGTGCCAAAGTTGAACCCTGTGCTGCACCTATATTGATATTATATGTTTCGGATTGCACATTATTAACATTAACATAATAAATCATTATATTTCCTAAAAGTACACTTACTCTTATTAAACTAAATGAGCATATGTACCCTTAAATTGCGTCTAGCCGATTTATAATTTAATTTTACAGTTAATTCCGCAATAAAGATCATTGAAGCGTTACAATGAGAGTATTATATTCGCGCAGTTGGGCGGTATACAAATAAACTGGTTGCCGTTTCAACAAACTAGAAAGTGTTTAGGAACAATTTTTATGATACACAGGATAGTCGCAAGCTCCAAAATGTAACATATTCAAGTAATTGGTGAATGTTGTAAATTCATTTTGGATTGCGTTAGATTCTGTTTAATTTATGTTTCGATTTCCTGGCTACAAGGTTATACTAAAATCGACATTACTTGTATTAAAAAGAATTTTAATATGAATTCGTAGTGAGAATTAATAAAAAATAGTATTTGAATAAAGGCAAATTCCAGAAAACAGTAAAACAAATTTTCCTATTTTTAACTGTCTCGAATTTTTTTTAAACTAAATGTATGGTAAACAATCAAACTTGTTGAATGACATGCACAAACGTAAAAAGTATACCATTTTGTTTAGTTTTTCCGCTCTTTTCAAATATTGAAATGGATCTACACAATTTTGTTATACAGTGGTTTTCAAGATATAAGAAATTATCTGTTTTTTATAAAGATAGACTTGGATTTTGATTTTGGTTTATATGGACCTTTTTTAGTAAAATAAGTGAACTATGCGTACCAAGTATGAACCGATTATACAAAGTGGTTCAAAAGTTATGACTAAAGAAAAATTTGGCCAAAGTCAATAAAACAACCTGTATCTCAGTAACGAATGACAATAGGCACATTAATTCTGGATGATTTGGAACCACTAAAGTGTCTTCTAATCACAGGTACCGTATATACATTTAATTTTGAAACACCATATATATAGTCAATGTGTCCCACTTTTCATGGAGCCACCCACATATCTCACTCATCTGGTATCCAAATATTTTGAAATTTTGGTGGTGAATATATACCTATGAAGTTAGTGTTTAGACGTAACCACATTTGATTATAGTAAGAAGCGTCCGATTCTAGGATGGAAAAAGGGGGTCGATTTTTCAAAAAAAAGTATTAGCGATTGTTTTAGAAAAAACTAGTAAAATATTCTTAATCAGCACCTTTAGAAACCCCTTTGTACAAGATTACATCGTTGTAGGTTCAAAGGTATTTGAGATATGGGCCGTCAAAAAAACAATTTTTTCAACTTAAAATAATTTTTATCTGTAAAACCGATTCTTAAATGAAAAAAATATATTCTTTATTTTTTTTTCAAAATAATGTATTGTACTAGTATGAAATGATTTTACAACAAAATAATTTTTATTATTATTATTGAAGATTATTTGTTAGAAAAATGGTAGGTATGTACAAATTAGAATTTTTTCCTTATTAAATAAATAATTATTTTGTTGTTTGAAAAATCGACCCCCTTTTCCATCCTAGAATCGGACGCCTCTGACTATAATCAAATGTGGTTACGTCTCACTTTATAGGTATATATTTACCACCAAAATTTTAAAATATTCGAATATCAGATGAGCGAGACATGAGGGTGGCTCCATGAAAAGTGGGATACATTGTATATATATATATATATATATATATATATATATGTTGTTTTTCAGGTTTTCGCGGGTGGTGAATGTTAAATTCGTTTTCCGGGTATACTCCCGCGTAGGTGATAGGCCCCGAGAGGGACCGTGGTTGTCTGAACGAAGAGGAGTCACTCGACATTATCAAGCGAAAATATCATCCAGCAGATCATATTCTTAGGCTAACTCAACATTGCCTAAATAATACCTATTTTACATACAATGAGCAACGCTACAGACAAACCGAAGGAGCCCCGATGGGCTCCCCCCTATCTCCAGTTATTGCCAATCTCTTTATGGAGGATTTAGAAACTCGAGCACTACAATCTGCACCATTAAAACCAAGCCTATGGCTAAGGTACGTCGACGACACATTTGTGATTTGGACTCATGGAAGAGAGAATCTCACTAACTTCTTAGAACATCTGAATAGTATTCACGACAAAATTAAGTTCACCATGGAGGTAGAGACTGACAGTCAGCTACCATTTCTCGACGTACTGGTCAAGAAGAAGCCGGACGGAAGTCTAGGCCACACAGTTTATAGAAAAGCCACTCACACTGACAGATACCTAAATGCACAGTCACACCACCATCCAGCACAACTAAACTCAGTAGTAAAGACATTAGTCACACGCTCGCAGAGACTAGCAGATGCAGACAACCTCAAAGAAGAAATGTCAACTCTTCACAAAGCGCTGCGAAAGAATGGGTTCACACAACAAAGAATACAGAAGTTGTCAAAACCATCTCGGCCGAGAAATCAAGAGGACTCCGAACAACCCATAGCAAAAGCCTATCTGCCATACATAAAAGGAACAACGGATAAAATAAGCAAACTTCTACGTAAACATAAAATAGAAACAACTTTTAAGACCGACAAGAAAATCAGCACCATTCTTCGAAATCCAAAGACCAAAATTGCTCTAGAAAGTCAAGGGGTATATGAAATACCTTGCCAAGATTGCAACAAATCATACATAGGACAGACCAATAGAAAAATAAGTGCAAGACGCGAAGAACACATAAACGCTGTTAGAAAAGACGAGAGAACATCATCTTTAGCTCAACATGTCAAAACTACAGGACATAGGATTGATTTCGACAAAACAAAAACACTAGCCAATATCGAGCATTACAAGTCAAGAATCATCAGAGAGGCCATAGAAATAGAGAAAAGACCACACAGTCTAAATACACGAGATGACACCCAAAGACTACCTACCACATGGAAGCCTGCTCTGGTATTGCATGCTGCTGTCCATGAGGAAGCAAGAAACATAACGCAACGAACACACGAAGAGGAACCAACCAGAGCTAATCTAATAGGACCAAGTACACGGAGTCGCGCTCGAAATCAGGAGATGGGTGCAACAGACCGTGACATAAGTACAGACACACGCATGCGCGCCCGAACAGGACCGATTACACGAAGCCGCGCTCGAAATCAGGAGATGGGTGCAGCAGACCATGACGCCCGGAGTGTGTCGAGAGCAACAGAGCGTAACATAGGTAGAGTATATAAAGAACTGCCAGATCCAGAAAACGTCATTTCAGTTCGAGTTACCAGAAGCCGCAGTAAGCAGTTATCTGTTAGAACCTGAAGATGGTAGATGAGATTCTACCGAAACGTCGTTCAGACAACCACGGTCCCTCTCGGGGCCTATCACCTACGCGGGAGTATACCCGGAAAACGAATTTAACATATATATATATATATATATATATATATATATATATATATATATATATATATATATATATATATATATATATATATATATATATATATATATATATATATATATATATATATATATATATATATATATATATATATATACCTGAAAAACAACATTTGTTGTTGTCATAATTACCAAACTAATTAACCATATGCGTAGTCATAATTATACGAAGATATACTAAAAATACAATCCTCAAAAAAATGGTTGTGTTGACTATATTCTAGGCTTAATTTTTTTCTCGTATAATGTTGTCACAATATTGCATGTTTATTACTCTTTACCACTTTAGAATAACAAATAATAACTTAAAAATAGTAATTATTGACATCATACCAACCAAATGAATTTAAGATTATTCTTTGGTTGTGTTACCAGTCAGAGACGATGATGAGAGATGACTAACAATAATTGTGAAACCGGCTATAAGTATAATTCATGTAATAATTCCTAGCGCATTCACCAAATTTCACTATTGAACGACGTCTATAAAATCTTCATTTAACCTCTATCAGTCCTTATATAGATAATAAAAACATATTAACCATAAACACCTATACTTCTGACTCTAACAAATTATGAGTTACAAAACAGAGTAATTTAAGTGCATTCTTGGAAAAAACGTATTATACAATGAACACCACAAACCACTGGCGGTTCTTCTATAGGGTCATTTGGTTAATGACCTCCTACATACAAATAAAAAATAGAGCTATTCATTTTCTGAAGTTTAAAAATATATAATATATATTTTTAATATTCTTAAAAAATATATTAAAGTTTCTAGTTCATTCTATTAACAATACTATTCAAATATCTAGATCGCAGGATTTCGTATCCCCTCCGAGCACCGAGCATCTACATTCATATTCATTACATTATTCATTTATAGAATTTAAAAATCTTGGGTCAATCCACAACTTATCCTCAAAGCTAGCTACGGACCGAATTTACAACGAATTAAAGTGAAATAGACTTATGCGCGAATCTTCAGAAAGCAAAAGATACAGAAAACGCTGGCGGGGACAATGTCCCTGACACATTTTACGAAAACGGTAACGCACGAATTTCAGTAGAGCAGTCTTAATGCTGACTAGGTACGCGTTGGTCGGTAAATTCTGTCGCGTTGTTTTTTAATGTTTTTATTTGTGAACATTTTATTAGTAAATCTCTACTTGTCGTGAAATTAAGTAAAACAGTGTTTTTGGTGTTTACTATTAAATATGAGTGTTGTACAAAATATATTTTATTCATTGTTACGCTCATCAACTAAAGTTAATTTTACAAAAAGCATCAAGTCAGGATAAAAGCATAATTTTTTTTTTTTTGCTAATTTACATAGCTTTTCTTCAGTCTTTGGAAAATCGCTAAAAAGAACAGCCGTGTTAGATAATGTTGTTAAGGTGAGATTACCTAAAGCGGCTCCAACACGATGGAATTTTAATACAAAATGCATAGAGACTGTTTATACCTATCGAACAGAATTATTAGATTGTTTAGAAAAAATCGTTGATAATGAATCAGAAAACAACACTCTAAACCAAGCTATTGGTTTAAAAAACTACTTACAAAATGAACATTTTCTTTACTTGTTAAATTTTTTTATTTAGTTATGCCTCATTGTGATATACTGTTCAATCAATTACAAAAATGTAATATCGATGTCATAACAGAAATAGTAAAATTGAAGACATCAGAAATAAAATTTTGAATAACTGTATGGAGGAGACATTCATGCAGTCTGCCCAGAGATGTAAAACGGAAGAATCAAAAAGGAGAATTTCATTAGAAGTTTGTGATATAATTACATCTGAGATCAAAAACAGTTTTGGCTTCAATAATCATTTAGCAGTGTCTCAGTTATTTCACGCAGATCGATTTAAAGATTATAAAAAAAGTTTTCCTCAAGATATGTTTAAATTAGTTAAAACGGAGTATCCAGTCATAAATCATTTGAAACTTAAAACTAAATTCTAAGTATTATATAGCCGAGAAGATTTTTCCAATAGTGAAGGTGCAGTTGCTTTGTTACAGCTTTTTATTAACAATAATTTGTACAATACTTTTTCTGAAAATATCAAACTGTTAAAAATCTTGTGTACTCTCCCTATGACTACCGTCGAAAGTGAACGTTGTTTTTCCACCTTAAAAAAGAATAAAGACATTTTTAAGAAATACCATGGGTCAGGAAAGGTTATCTTCTTTAGCTATGCTTACCATAGAAAAGGCATTAATAAAGAAGATAAAAGACTTTAATGAAAAAGTAATTGACCACTTTGCATCTCAAAAAGACCGGAGGATCGACTTGGAATTTAAATCACTTTAAAAGGTAGGTAATACAGTAAACTTTTCTAATTGACCTCCCTATCTCTTGACCCACGAACAGCCACTGCCACAAACACCAAAACAGTGACTACTATATACTTTTAGAAAAACTGAATTAATTATTTGGGTACAATATAAGCATCCTTTTAAACCTAATATGATAACAATAAACTACCTATAGTTTTCTATAGTTTACACTGTCATGTTAGTAAGTATTATGTCTCTTTTGTATGCAGACAATTTAAAAATATATAGATCCATAAAAACAATAATCTGCTTACAAAATGATTTGCTTACACTTGAATCGTGGAGTGAAAAAAACAAGTTGCCATTGAATGTCGGAAAATTCTATATTATGTCTTGTACTAAAAAAGGTGTCCCGATAATTAACAATTATCTACTCAATAATCAGGTCGTGAAAAGATGTAATCAGTTAAAAGATCTTGGTGTAATATTTGATTGCAAGTTAACTTTTGTTAACATTTCCTCTGGTATCAGTGCGGCATATAAAAATTTAGATTTCCTTCTCAGAAACACAAAAGATTTTAAGGATGATATCAGTTTATTTCTCCTCTTTAATGCATTTGTACGCTCAAAATTAGAATATTCTGCTATTATATGGCATCCTGGGTATGATGTTCATGTTAATAATATTGAAAATATTCAACGAAACTTCCTAAAGTATTTAGCTTATAGACATGATGGAGTATATCCTGAAATAGGGACCTCTCATGACGGTTTGCTTTAGCGATTTCACGTTAACGATTTATGTACTAGACGTAATTAACAGTCAGTACTTTTTTTCGTATAAAATTCTCTGTAATAAAATTGATTGCCCTGAAATTTTCGGTATGATCAATTTTCACATACCATCCATTTTTACACGCAACACTTCCCTATTCTATATGCCAACGTCTATAATGAATGTACTCAGTCTCTCACCTTTACATGTAATATGCTCGAATTATCAAAATATGTATAATGTATCTTCCAATGTAATATTTGTAATATAAGAAATGAGATTCTTAATGTCATGTCATTTAACTAATTTATATTCTCATATTGTATTGTATTTCATTTAGTGTAATTATTATTGTATTTCTTCCCTGTCCTGTAAATGGGTTCGCTCGTTGGTCGGTGTATGAATAAAATAATATAAAATAAAATATTTATATCCAAGTACTACACTAACAATTATTTTTACAAGCGCCTTGTATATGCCGGTCAGATTTGTATAAGTCACTTCTTGGCGTCCAACCACAGCGACTAAATTTACAGAACATTGATACTTCACTCATTTACTAGTTAAAGTCTCAACATTCAGCTATTTGTTACAATAATGTGATATATGGAAGGCGGACAGATTTGGTTGTAAATTTTAAGTGCACTTGTTCTACTTTCACCAAGTGCACCAGCTGACCGTGACGGACACACCTATTCCTGCACTCTGCATCTACGGTAGTCGTTTAACATATACAATGATATAATATAAAAGAGGAAGACACGCATTTTTTTCATTATAACATAATACATGTCACTATTTCTAATTATATATGTAAATCATGAAAATAAATTAGTGACATTTTCTTAACTGGTAATTTTTCATATAATACAGAGTGGGCCATTGAAAATTAAACAGTCATGTTATAGGATAATTCAAATTGATTTTTTTTTAAAACTCTCCTTTCGCGCTGTAACCACAAACTCTAAAATTTTAAATGACGTGATTGGCCAAGTGACACCTCATTAGAAAGGTCTTCCTCCTCTGAACACCTCACAACAAACATTTTTAAAATCTATCGATACCTTTTCAGGATATTCAAAGCTCAAGTTGTAAAAGCGCTCTTTATTTATCCAGATAAAAAAACGTTCAGATAGAAGAAACTTAGATGAAACGTTTTAAGAAACTTTCAGTAAATTATATCTTCAAACTGTCTACCACCAGCTCCCATACAATAATGCAAACTTTGTTCAAAACGAGTCCTTACATTTTGAAGCATTTGTGGGGTTATTTGACGGATTTCTTCACCAATACGATGTCGCAACTCTTCAAGAGACTTCTGTCCCGTTGAATAGATTTTGCTTCTCAAATGACCCCCCAAGAAAAAGTAGAGTTAAATCTAGCCATTCCATAGCATCTCACCATTCAATCCATTGTCCAAGAAACATCCTGTCCAAAAACTCCCTAACAGACCGTGTATAATCTTCCAGGTAACGACCATCATTTTCAATGATACCAACGAGTAACGAGTTGACATTATCTTCCAGTAATTCCAAGTACGGTTCACCTGTCAGATTTCCGTAAAGAAAAATTCAGACATTCAGTTTTTGAGGAGTCTGAGTGTAGACTTCGTGGAAGATTAGCATCCGATCAATAGCGACAGTAATGACGATTTGCAGTTGAGCTTAAGAAAAACGTACACTCGTCAGAATATTGCTATCAATAGTTCCAGGACTACGATGGCTTCACTGTCAACGGAACTGAATCTGTAACATAAGGTTAGTGCTAAGATTAGATTAATAGGGTCAGATATTTGGTTTCTAAAATCTTGCAAACGTCGTTCATTATTTCCAAATTTTGTTCAAGTTAAAATTCCAAATTCTTTACACATTTCAGATAAAGTTACAATGTTTGCAAAGCAAAAATGACTGGATTTAGAAATTAAGTATCTGTACAGTAAACGAAGTACGCTTGAATTACAAGCATATGGACTTTACAAAAAGTTTACCTATAAGTTAAATAATTTAGAACATGAACAATGGTGTGACTTTCAAAGGAATATGTTAATGTGAAATTTATTAAGAAAATGTCGTCACAAAATAAAAAACTCAAAAGATTAATCGTTAGTACGTCAAAAGAAAGTGTTCCTCAAAAAGTTCTCAGTATTGTAGAAAATCATTCCTCACAGTCGTTTGATAAAGAATAAATTCATCTCCTTAACAATAGATTAAATCTTGCTTTACCTACCTCTGAAGGCATTTTAGATAAGATTGTTGCAAGTGTTGAAAGTTCAATTTAATACCTTCCCGATTCCTTTAAAGGATTTATCAGAGAAGCTTACAGAAATCAAATCTCGACAAATATTGTCGCTAATGTAAATAAAAAGTCAAAATCTACAAAAGACAGGAAAATTATCAAGCGGTTGCGTGAAAAAGATTGTTTTTATTTAAAAGCTGATAAGGACAATAAGGTTGTTATTTTAGATAAAGAGGACTATTATGAAAGGGTAGACACTCTGATTAGTAATGGTCCTTATAAAAAACTTTCGAGAAATCCATTACCAAAAATGATTATTGAAGTAAGAAATGTACTTAAATCCTGCAACAACCTTATTACTCCAACATCAAATAGGAGGTTACATGTATCTGACCCAAGTGTACCTAGATTGTACGGCTTTCCTCAGATACATAAACCAGGAAAGTCGGTACTTCCTATTGTTTCAGCAATCGGATCTCTGACTTACCACCTATCAAAATGGTTAACGGAGGAGTTCGAAAATTTACCTATCGTACCACCTAGTTTCTCCGTGATTAATTCCAATGATTTCATTAATAAGGTGAAAAATTTTCAGTTGCAAGAAGATGAAATTTTGATCTCCTTTGACGTTTGTTCATTGTTTCCAAGTGTTCCTATACCACAGACCTTGGACTATCCTAAGGATTTACTCGAATTAAACAATCTCAGTCAAGATGTATATCTTAAACTCACTAGACTTTGCATGAAATAAAATTGTTTCCGATTCAACGATAATTTCTTCGAACAACATGAAGGAACAGCAATAGGTAATTCTTTGTCACCATTAATTTCCAGTTTCTTCATGAACAGATTCGAGACAGAAGCAAAAGAAGAATTCGAGTATTACCCCAGGGTTTGGTTTAGGTATGTGGATGATATTTAAGCAATGTTTGATACAAAAATCGCTGATATTGACAACTTTGTATCTAAATTAAACTGTTGTTTCGCATCAATTAAGTTCACATATGAAATTGACAACTCTGGACAACTAAACATACACAGACACATGTTTCTGCATCTCGTGCATCGTCAATATGGCCCTTTGAAAGCCCCGAAATTAGCTGCGAATTTTAGTAATCCTAATGTAATAGAAATTAGTGACCTCAGAGAACAGAATAATTGAAATTATTCAATGGAAATTCCTCGTAGGGTTAGAATTATTAATTTGTAACACTTGAGCAAAAAAATAATGAGATACTAGAAAAAATTTTTTTATAGACCTCTTCAAAAATAGTTGTATGATGAGATATTTATGTAATTACGATACTACAATGTCTTTGTTATATCGACGAAAATTAATAAAACGAAATAATGTAATAATATACTGCGTATCTGTAGCAATTCATGCCAAAAAGTCGTTTTCACGAAGCGCTGACAAGAAAACAACAAAACACGTTTAATCTATCGATGTACACGTTTATCGAACGAAAAGGCTCACCCCTATATTTTGTTTATTTTTCGAGTTAGAAAAAATTTTTTTAATTAAAAGTTGTAGTGAATCAAATGAACTCTTTTAGAATCTCTGCAAAAAATATACAGGTGGTCTCATAAAAGCGGCGCAAACCAAAGTTGCATTTTTTTTAAATGAAACATCCTATATTTGTTTAAATTTTTGAAATCTGTGTTTTCTTGTGATTTCAAATATATATTATATTCTATCTTATTTTTTCACTGTTTTTTGTTTATTACAAATTTTATACTACCAGCATCTGCATGGTTATCAGGTTCGCCATGGATGAAAAACAATTAATTTGACACTTATGCCTTACAAATATTGGCTGGGTATGGAATTAGGGTTATTATTGATATGCTTAAATGCTTTATGTGTGAAATGGTAACAAATTAAAAATACATTATTGTCAATCTAAATTGTGCATTTTGCCGTGTGTCGTCTACCGAATATTACATTTATAATCACTAATTTGGGAAGTATAAACATTTATCTAACTGCAGAATGTTAAAACACGTTTTTCCACTACTTGAAACATTAGATTGTTTTTGCTTTGAAAATTTGTTTTAAAACACGAAAAAGCAAAATTAAAAAACGATCTTAAATACCTCTTGTTATAAGCAAAGGTCGGATTTACCGATCGAATTCCAGGGATGGCTTTTACAGATATAATATATTGTGCACACCTACTGAAATAATCCCAAACTACAAAAAGATAGTGATGCAGCATATTAAGTGCATTTTATTTAATTTTACAATCTTAATGCGTAACTTAGTTTTGTTGGGGAATGCACTATATTAAATAAAAACGTAATGCGTAATAGATTCTTTTAAATAATTGCAGTATATTGGTAATTTACATTATTTAAGGCCAACGGCTGACTCTAGCGTGGAGCGGAGAAAACATAACACGATAAAACAGTATCTTGCATAACGTGGATTCATTCGGACGTAAGTGCTAAAATCGCGCAGTTAAAATGTACAAAATCGACGGAAGCTACAGGATATTCTTGGATTTGCGATATTGCCGATTTACAATTTGATGGTAGACAATTGTATTGCACTAGATGTGACGAAGCAATTTCGTGGTCATGCAACACAAATATTAATAGACATATTTCCTCAGAAGATCATAAACGAAGTGTAGGAGGTGGCTTTACTTACAGTGACATATAACGTAATTTCTTTTATCTTAAATTTAGTGGAATCTGTGATAGGATGTAACATATATATTACATATATTACTGGTTGGGATTGATACCAGCAACTGCTGACACCCCGCCAGTTTAAATAAAGTTTATTATTATTATTATTATTATTATTATATAGTGGTCGAAACAATTTTTGGAAAAATGCTTTAGTGGCAAATATAGGAATGTTAACGTACCTTCGGAGTCTACACTAAGAAAAAATATTTATCAACGGTGTGTGAAAATATTAGACAGAAGATCTCTTCTGAACTTAATGGGAAGTACATCTGGGACGAAACCACCAATGCTTGCGGGTTTAAGGTAGCGAATGTTTTAGTGGGTGCATTGCAGGAAAATTGTTCGATGAGAGGACACATGATCGCCTCTAAAGTTTTAGAACTATAGCGTAGGTAGTGAATTTAAGTCTACATGAGGTTTGGGGTGACAAATATGCAGAAAATAAGGACAAGTTCTTATTATTTCTTACCAATGGCGTGAATTATATGAAAGCTGGTAAGACATCGTTTCATATATGCATGCAAATCTGACACATAACCACCTAAAGCCAACCCTGGTTTTACGTCATATCTTATTGGTAAATCCGACCTCAGGTTATAAGATGAAAAAATTATGTAATATAAAAGCTTATAATTGTGATAAAAAATGTTATTTACTTAAAACTGCTTATCTAAAATTAGAATTATATCAAAACAAATTCAGGGTGCCTATCCCCAAATTACCAGTCACTCAGATCATGTTTATAAAATATACTCCTTCAAATGATAATATCTCCTTAACGAAGCTTTTCCGGACTTAAGTTCTTAGGAATATTTTTTTCTTATTTTAGTATCAAGAATAAGCCCATGAGAGATTGCGGTGTATTTTAGAAGAACCCTGTGTATTTTATAATCAAAATTGAAGGACTACCTAACCATTTTTTAAAGTCGTTTAATTTCCAAATGCTCCAACATAAACTGTAATTCTCTGTGGTAATTAGTATAAATTCTTTATCTAATTAACTTCAGATAAATAGTCACCGAGTATCAGATTGATTCTGACCTCGATCTGAACATTTAATCCATTCATTGTGACATAAATTAACCATATAAAACATTACAAGATTGTAGATTTAATGAAAATGATATTTTTTTCCTGATATCTCATAAATAACAATTTCATTTTTATACGTAGTTGTAATTACAGAGTTTTTCATAGTACTGAGTCATGGTAAGGTGATTGAAGCTCATATTAGGTACTAAAAATGAGTACCCGATTTAATTCCAGTAACTGAAACTGTAGCAAGGACAACAGCTGTACTCAGTAGGGGCTTGCGTGCCTAGAATTTAATACAGGTGTTCACAATGTAAAGAAATGGTCAAATTTGTAACGCAATGAGTGAAATATGATAGGATAGATGAAAACATTGATAAAACTGATGAAAATCATTTCGGTGTTTCTTTTTCAATATGTTTTAAAATGTGCATGCTTTGTTTTTATTATCTTTCCTAAAACTGTATTAGGAAAATAATCTTAAATGGAAAAGAATTGCAGAATATTCAATAAACAATCTGTTTGCAAAATGCTTTGTATAAGAGAGGAGTAAAATATAGATGTTTAATCAAAATTGAATGCTAATTTTGATTGATTCAAGAAACATTTAAAAATGGGTTAAACTGTTCTCTAGTTAAAATGATATCGAAATAAGATATACAGGTTGTATAATTAGGAAACGTAAATTAAAAGAGACACTTCGAAATTCGACCTTTCAAAATGAGACAGAATATCCGACATTTGTATCAATTCCATTCGATTCACCCGTGGTATTGGTAAGATTTTTAAAGATGTAGGTATGACAGTGGTTTATTCATCGAGAAATAAACTACAACTTTAAGGCAATCCTAAAGACAAAACAAACGAAAAGTCGGGGATTTACGAAATTAACTGTAAGTATGTTGGGCTAACTAGAGGATCAATTCGAAGCAGATTCAAAGAGCATATGGCCCATCTCAAATATGGTAGAACAGATAAGTCTAGTGTTGCCCAATATGCGTTTGTGAACAACCATGAAATAGATATTAGCAATTTAAAATGAATTAATAATGTAACAAATATTATTGGCTAGTGGGTCACGGTTCACCGAACCAGATATAGCGAATAAGTCCCAGTAGAAATTTTTAGACAGATTATTAGTGTATAGATAAAATCACATAAACCCTAAAGCGATTATATTTACTTAAATATTCATTGTATTAGAAATTTGACAAAATAATAATACAATAAATAAAACAGACTTACCTGATATAGCACAATAATGAATGTTATACAATAATATTGTTGTTCTTTTACGGATATCATAGAAACAATGTCACACTAAACACTAATATTAACCAGTACAGATCTAATGGATTTATGTGATTTTCTTGTTAACCTAGAACACCACCGGATTTATGTGAACATTTACTAATATTCAAAGATTCCTAGGCCTATAGGACCAGAAATGGTGATAAATGTATCATTCATCTAACAGATGGCGCAAAAATGTTAATTTCACTCAAAATTGGAATCATATGGTTTGTTAATTAGGCCGACGCAATATTTTTAAAAATTTACTAGAGCTAACCATAAACGTCCATCAAATATTATGACCTTATTTTATGCACCGGTCCATTGAATTTAAAATTTACTAACATTTATCTAAAATGAAACACGGGCACTTAGAGGAACATTATAAAAATTGCGTCCAGTCCTAGAATTTTTCCAAAGGAAATTATGCTTTTGATGGATTATATAATATTTGTACCAAATTTTATTCTCAGAAAGGTTCACATAAGTTTGGGGATGTTTTGAACTTGGCTAAGTGTTCCCATAACACTATGTCCTTTAAATCTGGAACGCCCTGTATAGTATGACACGTTTATTTATCAGACAATTTTTCTAACATGGACAACATGAAATGTATTATCTGCTCTCAGAAACCAGTCGTTTCAGGAAGTTTTTATTTATTTATTTTTTTGACAGCTTTTTACCTCCAAAAGTATTCACTGGACGATAAACATTTATAAATCATGTCCCAGGAGTTCGTTGGGAAAGGTGCAAGTAGTCTTATGCTGGCTCCCCGACTATGAGGAAGCTTGTTTTTATTTCCACTGACCGATTTTGATAATGCCGGACAAGTTCTTCATTGCTCCTCGAATATGTCTCTCTACCTAAGCACCTGTTATTGTATAAAAATTAATATAAATAAATAAATTTAAAAAAAAAATCGTAAAAGTATTAAAAGTAATGACAATAATTATTTCAAATCAATGTGATTTAAATTGATAAAATTATGTTTATTAGAAAAAGTAATCTTAAATTGTTTTTAGTAATAATTTATGATGAATTCTAATATTTCCTGTTATTAATCTTGAAAAAATCTGTTACGCTTATTAGAGGTCATCAATATAATTAACAAACTTCCAAACCGTGCAGATCACTTTTACTCAAGGATACGTTTTTACAGAATTTAAACTTTGAAAACTTATTTTTAAAATATCACGTATATTTAATTTATTCTTTTAATAATTATGATATATAAAGATGAATCATCTGTTAATTGGTATTAATAAATCAGTATTAACTTTATTTCCTAAATATCAATATTAACTAACAACGTAATATAATTAAAAATAGTGTTTTGCTCTAAGAGTATTAGATAGCATTTTTTATGGTCTGTAATAATTAAAGCCGGCCCGTTTTAAGAAATTGACTGGCGTCGGTGAGGGCATGGTGACTCTTACAAAGATTTACCTCTTATATTATGTCCATTAACAGTTGTTGTGGTTGTCAGCAGACACTTGCATTATTAATAAATAAAGCTGCAAATCGTTTCTGTGTATTATGGTCGTAGAGTACAGATGTACTTACTGTCACCGGCATTCACCTTGATCGCGAAATTCTTTCTCCAGTCCAGTCTATTATTAGCTTTCGAGTTGTGTACACGTTAATTCACTTGGGCGTATTGCATATTGTTTCTGTATTTTTGTTTTATTTGTTGTACTGTATTGTTGATATTAATTTAATAATAAAGCATGGCAGACATACGCAGGGGTAGAAAACGACCATTTGCTGACAAAGTGAATAAATTCATAGGTGAATTCTCGGATTTATTCTATGATGGTGCTAAAATAATTTGTAAAGTGTGCGAGAAAGATTTGATGTGCTGGGATAAGCGTGATTGTGGACTTTACGTAAATAATGTACACCATAAAAATAAAAAAAATGGCGTGCCTTCGACAACACAATTTATGTTTGATTCACTATTAATGCTGATTGCCTGTGAAGTTCCGCTGCATATACTCGATAAACAACCATTTCGAGAGTTCTGGAATAAATACAATGCCCAGGTGAAGTTACCAAGTCGCACAACGTTATGTAACTATCTTCCAACTGTACCCGTAGACATGGTAAATAAGATGAAATGTGAATTAAAAAATACACGGCTGTGGTTATCTGTTGATGAGACAACAGATTGTAAAAAAAGATTCTATTTTAAATGTTATAGTACGCGTACTGGACCCTCTACAACCGACAGTTCCACTGTTACTACCTAGCAAAAGAATAAGTCAGTGTAGCCAGGGTAGTGCTGGAGACGTTAGAGAAATTTGAAGTGTCAAAAAGTCAAGTGTTGATGTTTGTGACTGATGGCGCCGTGACAATGCGTTCGGTAGGCCATTCTCTGCAAGAACAAGGTTGTACGTTTGTACATGTTAAGTGTTAAGGCAGAAATTATTCGAAAAGATTTTCCAGAGGTGGATGCATTAATAGCAAGTACAAAAAAAGTGTTTCTTAAATCTCCTAAACGTCTCCGTGCATTTCATAGCAAGTGTCCCGGTATTCCTGAACCACCACAGCCGATTCATACACGTTGGGGAACATGGTTGCAGGCAGCCTTTTATTATGCTGAATATTTCCAACAAATGAAAGCTGTGATACTACAATTCAATCCAGATGAGGCTGCAGCTATTAAGAAAAGCCAGACAAATTTCGAAGATATTTCCGTTGAAACAGCTTTAAAAAATATTGCGAAGAACTATAAACCATTACATGAAAGCACAAAAAAATTTGAAAATAGTTCGTTGTCGTTAGCGGAGTCACTGCAAATAGTGGACGAAGTAAATCTATTGCTACACGCTATAGGTTACGCAACAAATGAGCGCGTTGAAGAAAAGTTCTCAAATGTGTTAAATAAAGACACCAGTTTTACCAAATTAAGACAAATATGTGATGGTGCAGCCCCAGATCCATTAAGTGCGTTCAAAGACTATTTTACGTATGCGTGTATTACATCAGTAGTTGTCGAACGGTCGTTTTCAAAATATAAGAATATATTTTCACCAAAGCGAATATCACTCATGGAGAAAACCATAGAAACATACCTGATGCTGTAAAATGGCTACACATCTTCTCCAGTTTGTGATAAGCAAGCTAGTTCATCAAGCTAGTTAAGAGGGTAAGTTTTACATATATTGGTATAAATTGTAACAGTTTATTGTTTCTCGTATTAGTTAATTTCGCGTACGCCACTGTCCCACGGAACATTTTTACAGCCCTATTAATAACCTTCTGAGTATCATCTGCTGTCTGTGTAGCCAGGTGTATATATTTTATTTTTTTAACACTTTACATGTTAAAATAAAAAATCTGTAGATTCTCTTGATAAACGACGCATAATACACGATAGGCGAAATATTTTATTACTAATAATTAAATACTATGATGAACATGTTTTAGGTTACAAAATAGAATAGCTAGGTGTAAAAAAACTAATGGGTTATTAATGTCTCCAAATTATTAATTTTATGTTTTGTTTGCCAATTTTAAACTTTCTATTACTAAATTTAATAGTGCAAAATATTTGTATTTTTTCCTTAAAGCACTTTCTCAATATTTTAGAAAAATTGCCGATATAGCGCTTCTATTCACATGAGTGGAAGTAAAATAGAAAAAATAAGAAAATATTGTTGAAAAAATATTAATTTTCATATAAAAACAAGAATTTTTGCATTTTCGAATATATCCATTAATTTAACAATAATTAAGATTATTATAAACAACAAATTTATATTTTATGTTTTGCACAGATAAAGTTACCTACCTTTCAGTATCACGACGAAAAGAAAAAATTTTTTCTCTATGTTCCATTGTTTTATTTTTACAACTACTGTGACCTGCTTTTTTCTTTGCCGCTTCCATCACACCACATTAAAAATAAAAAAAAAGCATATAAATACACGCACTAAAAGCAGAGTAAAACTAACAAAAGTATCTATAACCTCTTACACTTCCTGACAAAACGTATCTATTCCTACTGGTCGCTAGAAACCTGCTGAAATGTGTAATTCTCTGTGCACCTTTCATTTAAAAAACTGCCATGGTGAATACTTATTTAGATTTCTTTTTATCGAAGAAATAATATGATCAATAGCCGGTATTCCTGCATAATGTAACAAATACGTTTCCTTACAGAGGAAGTTTAAACGGGTTCTGGAGTGAAAAAAAAGTTTCACCCAAAACTATGACAGGTACTAAAATTTTAAGATACGATAAATGTGACAAATGCACCTTTTTTGCCAAAAAAATTCCTGGAAAAAAATTAGTAACCTTGTTTAAGTGTATAGGTAGATTTTCCCGTTCTGCAAAGGATATCAAAAAATAATATTTCTATGAGAATATGCTCACTGTAAGTTACATTCAAATTGTTTTGTCATGTATTTGAAAAAATTATATTTCATTAAACAAATTTGACGTCCTAACAAAGCATTCTCTATATAGGTAAGTTTAGTTAAGTCGATCTAATTTGCTATCTTAGTATTTAAAGTTATTTTTATGACACTGTTTTCTGAAACACCCTGCATAAATATATATTTTCAAGGCAATACCCTCAAAAATTATTGTAGTAATATGCTAAGCTGAAACAAGTTTAATGTGTGTGTGTAAAACTATGGATTTATTTGCAAAAATGACTGCAATGAAAGCATTTCAGGTTCTAGTTACACAATTCTTTACTTTTATAGCTAGAAACCCAATTAAGTTATGATTTAAATCCATATTTATGCAAGTTTGCATAATTTATTTATAAAGGAACAGGTTATTTGTGTGGGAGAGTAATAACTTGTATGAATACAGTAGCAATATAAATAGAAGGCAATATTTCCCAATTTTAATATACAAAAATGAAATTTCGCAAATTTGAATAAACTTAAAAAATATTCAATGATTATGTTATTTCTGAATTAAACTGAACTCTTTCATGATTGTTTTTTTATTGAAAATTAACAACAGAAAAATTATAACCAAAAACATCAGCTATAAATGGCGTACTAGAGAAAATAAATAAAACCATCATATTTGTCACATATGCAACATACACCTACCAAACTAAACATTTTGCTTATTTCGATATCTCTTCATCGACCTTCGGAACACCCTGTACATATATATTGTTTAAATATTTTCTGCATGTTTCATTGTAACAGTTACTTCATTTTGTAAAAATTAATTTTAGGTAAACATAGGATTTTATAGTTGGTCGCATATACTTTATTCCATGAATTTGCATTTAATTTTGTTTTACTGTATTTATTTTTTGACTATGTATATACACAGCTGACCAGCTTACAATTTCGAAAGTATTTTTATAATGCATAAGGTTAGAATAAAGTTATTTGGAACAGTGGCTGATTTAGGATTTGGCTAAAGGGGGCGCACCAATGGCGTATTTAGGGGGATAGTATAGATAGATAGATAAATAGATAGATAGATAGATTTATTTAACCAAGTTACAAAAATGTTTTTGGCAGGTCAAAAGAAGTATATTACACAAGAGCATTATACACAAATGGCAGTATAAAAGACGATATAATAGTATTTATGTCTTAAGACATTTAACAAACTATATATAAAAAATATAACCTAAGCAAAAGATATATGTATGTAAAATATTACATAAAAAGATAAACGATAAAAGATATGAGGTAATATATAACATGAAACATAGTCCAGACCATAACAAACAAGCAGAAAATAAATAAATAAATAATGGCAGACTTGAAATGATTGAATTCATTTAAGTAGTGCAAATTTGTGTATTTAAAAATTCTTCAATTGAATAGAAACAGTGATTTATGATGTCGCTTTTAATTTTGTGCTTAAATCTATTAAAATTAAGAGATATTATGTCAATCGGCATATCATTATGCATATGATTATATATACAGTGTGGAAATTAAGTAACGCATAAATTCAGTAATTCTGTTGATATTAATTTTTTTGGAAAAAATCTCGAAGGGGTATAGCGATTTTAACTTCAGCAAATATTTTCAGTCTATTCTCAGTTTCTTATGTCATTTATTTTTTAAGTTATGACGTCATCGACTTTTTTTTAAATGACAACCTATATTTTTGATTATTGATTTTGGTAGTAGTTTTTATTCCGGTTCTGACCGTATAAAATTTTCAATTTGTTATTATTTGAAAAAAAATCGAGAAAAACAGTCAAAGTTCAAATAACAAAAATTTATTAAATTGGGAAAATTTATCTAGTTGCCGAAGTTTGATGGAAAGTTATCGACGGCACATTCGTTTTTATTTTGAAATTATACAAATAGTTGAAAAATTGTGACAGCCGTAACTAATGTGATACACCAATAATAAAACAACTAAATATTGAACGATTTAAACGTCGCATTTGACACATTCTACGTTACAATAATTATTATTTGGAACAAAATGAGTGATAGTGAGGAAGATTTTATTTCTGGTACTCCTCCTGAAATCAGGGGGCAATTGCTGTAACTTTAGATTTATTACCAGCGAAATCTAGAAATTTGTACGAAAAAGAATATGATTTATTTATACACTGCACAGTGGGCCAAAACGAAAAGAAAGTGGCCAAAAATCAATTTTTATGAAAGTGCAAATATTTATTTCAGATTCCTTTGGTACTTAAATAGATAACTAATACATCCTCTCCTGGAAGCCCATACTCATTAAGCGAAATTTCTACCTGCTAGAACCCTTCAAACAAGACACTTTATTGTAGACTGACTCATTGCGTCGCCACCTCATTCTATAGCCAGACTTTGACTAGTGATTGTATTTAGAAGACGTTTGTGTTTAAAGTGCAATTTTTCAAGAATCTGAAGTAAGGTATGTACATTATTTTACATATATTGATATGTTAATTATTCTTGTATATATGGCAATTATTTACCTAAAACGTGGGGCTGCTGAATTTGTTTTTTTTTTCGTATTAGTCAGGTTTGCATGGAGAAACAAAAAAAGTCCTACGAGGTCATGCTCCAAAAAAATATTAGAAAAATACCTTGTATATTGCTAAATACCGTACTCAAAAACTGTAGGCCCATTCAGCCCCATTTACAAAATATTGTTAATTCTCTCAGACGCTGCGTGTGCATGTAGTTAGTATCAAAGCGCGTTCCGCTATTTCCAAAATAAATAAATTCACTATTTCTCCAATTACAAAAATGTTGAATTGAATTTTGTACTATTGATTAGCAATTTAGTACACACATTAGGGTGGTCCAAAAAAACACGAAATTTTGAAAAATTTATGCATATGTATCTAAAGTTGAAAAACAGGCTTTTTGGATAATTTCTTCATTTTAACAGAACTTACGCACATTTTTCTTAGAAATCTGCTTTTTGGTGTCAGCTATAGTCATGTGAGGAAGTATAAAAAAAATGTTAGGGCCAAAATAAAAATTAAAAAACAATCGAACAGGCGCTTTTTGCAAATTTTAAGGTCGTTGAGCATTCCCTAAATGTGGACCGATTTGACTGAAATTTAACATGAGTTCATTTTAGATACAAGCGCATAAACTAAGGGGGAGATATCCTCACTTTTCAAAATTTCGTGTTTTTTTTAACCACCAAAACACACATCACACATTGCTTTTAGTAAAATTTTCCATGTTTATTTCCAGAAATCTATTACATCGAAATGTTAACAAGGAGACATCTTTTTGATATTTTGTATGAAAAGAAGGGCGAGGGACATTCTTCTCAGACTGAACATTTGTTCAACTATTTGTTGCGTCATTACAACGTTGAAAATGACGTAACCGCTGCAGTACGACTGAAGAAAATCAATTACAAGTTCTGCAGTTCCGTTTACTCAAGACTACAAGCAGTTTCAAATTATATTCCAAGGTTTTTAGAAAAAAAATGGATCTTGGTTAAGCAAGCCTTTTATTTTCGGTGATGAGGCCAGCGATGAACCACAGCCTACTTCTTCAGAAAGTGTCGTTAGTCGTGGACGTCCTAGACTACCCTATTCGGAAAGTAGTTCAAGAAGTAAGCGAAGAAAAGCTGATCAACTCTCTGCAAGTTATGAACCCGAAGAACTTGCATCGGCTGCAAGTAAAGGCTTGAAGCATGAGGGAAAAGCTCCTGCGGCAAACCTCATTACGGAGGCGATTTTCACGGCTCCCACAAGAGCCAGTAAAATTATCACCCCCTAAGAATCACCCTATTTCATCAAGGAAATTTTTTCACTCTACTCTGTTAATTTGGAGGTCGAATTCTATACATGTCTGAAGTTTTAGGATGTTACTCAGTTTTTCGTTTTCCACCCCCTAAAAACTGCCCTATTTCATCAAAAGGATTTTTTTAAACTATTTTTCCGTTAATTTACATTCTGAATTCTCTACGAATTCAAAGTTTCAGAATTTTACTTAGTTATTTCGATTTGCATCCCCTAAAAACCACCCCAATTTACAATAGAAATTTTTCATTATTTTTCCTGTAATCATGAGCTTATTTTGGACCAGTTTTGCAAATATCAGAATTTTGGCCACTTTTTTTTGTTTTGGCCCACTGTGCACTGGTGTAAGCAGCAAACTGTAACATATCTGAGTCTGTTCTTTTGACTTATCCATCTGAAAAAGCAAAAACTTTAAAATGTTCATGTCTCTGGTCCATGTTTTCGATGCTTAAAGCAGTTTTGAATGTAAAGAATAATGTAGATGTATTCAATTATCAAAAAGTAAAAGCTTTTTTGAAAAGGGTATAGGGCTAAGAGATCTAAAGTTTTGACAGAGCAGATGTCGAACGTTTTTTACTAGAAGCGCCAGATGAAAAGTTTTTAATGTAGAATGTTGTATTAATAATGGGCTTGGCTGGCGTTTGTCGTCGAAAGGAACTCTACAATATGTCCGTGTTTTCGTCTAATGTCCAGTGCTTTAAGATTATATCGTTCCCTTAACATATTTTTTTCTACAGTAAAGTCATACAAACCAGTTTTATTATAACTGATGAAACTTAAAACTTTATTCTGTACCCTTTCTATACCATCCACATGTATTTGACAAAACGGATTCCATACAATGGAGCAATATTCCAACACATACGATATATACGTATAATTGTCTAATAGCACTTGGACTGGTATTACGTATTATGAGGCCATACATTTTAATAGCCCTATTTATCATGGAGTAAATATGACTATTAAATAAATGTAAAGCGGGTATCAAAAGTTATACCTGGGTCATTCATCGTTTCAACTCTGGTCAAATTTGCATAATTTATTGTATAATGATATGCAATCGGATTCTTCTTAGGACATAATAAAATATTGTTAACATTAAAATACAATTTATTTTGAAGTGTCCATAGATTTATTTTATATTGGAGCATGATGCAATCCATATTTCAACTTTTACGTAGATTCTTAAGTCGTAAATAATAAATATTTGGAAGATCAATTATTTCTGTGAAACTATTTATAAATATGAGAAATAGCAGTGGCCCAAGGTATAAAATGATTTCACGCATGTCCATTCACAGACACATAGTGTTTTCTATTTTGTAAATATCAAGTAAGAAGTTCTATCAGGTTTTCATGAAAACCGAATTCATTTTTAGGTTTACAAAGAAGAAGTTATGTGATACCATATCAAACGCTTATTGAAGGTCTGTATAGATTTCGTCTACCTGACTACCATCATGTATTACTTGTGATATATACTGAGTAATATTAATTAGGTTATTAGTAATTAAAATTATGATAATTTCTACACATTTGGTTTTTCGGTTTTCGCCAATACTGACCCATTTTCATTATAACTCATAACTGGATAAAATTTAATCATATCCATGTTCTTCACTGGTTAATATATTGTGAGGAAAACACTTAATAATGTAACTAGCCCTTAATATGTACACCTTGTATATTTAGTACTCTCCTGTTTTATACAAGTTAGGTATTCTACTTTATCTTACTAAGCCGATCTAATTATGCAAATTGCAATTCCTATTATTACAGTTGTTGTTGCTACATACATACATAGTTGACACAATAAAAACCATTAAATAATATGAAACTTTTTATTAACGTTGTACTTGATTTACATACACATTTTCACTTTCTTTCGGAATTATTTCATTTCTGTCACAAAATATATATGCAAAACAAGTATAGCTATGTCGAAATTTTATACATTATAAATTTAGCCTAAGAAAATAATCACAATCGTTTCTGGCTTCTAGATTTCGGGCATCAGCATTCACAAAAATATAAATCTACCTGATTTATAATGAAAACAAATCAAAATGTTTTATTTTGTAACTTCCAAGCTGCTTTTATAAAATAATTTTGAATAAAAAATTACCTGAGAGAATATATTTTAATGAAAATATTTTCGTGAATGCAAAAGGAACCTTCTGTCTAGTATTAGTCTCATAAACCTCCTATTTTCCATATAGTGGCGCTGGTAGAGCAGCATAGGGAAGTGCAGAAGCGTAAGGAAGACCCGGAGCGTAAGGAAGAGCGCTGTAAGCGGCTACAGGAGCTACTGCAGGAGCAGGGGCTGCTACAAATGGGGCTGCGATGGCGTGGTTGATAACGTGTGCATTATAAGAAGAGGCATATGGGACAGAGTAGGCAGCAGGATATGCTGCTGGGACTGCAGGGAATACCGCCTCCCAAGCAGCAGGATACCGCGATGGAGGCGAAGAAAATTACCAACTGTAAAAAGAGACAACAAATTGATTATATTTTTTGAAGACATCAATAAAATTGTAATAAATGTGTTTGATTTGGAAAGATGTATTAAATATATATCTATAACACTGTTTTTTAAGATTTTCTACAATTAGATATTAAAAGCTATGGCAACGAGAATTGTTTAAGTTGCTTAAAATTCAAAATTTTCTAATGACTTGCAAAGGTAAACGGAATAACATAATCTAAAATATTTTGAAATTTGAAATAGTATTATTACATTAAATTTAAATTGTATTTTTGATAATGATAACAGACCTATGATTGATCAAAAAAGTAATCAATCTGACAGATGCTATTTTAATTATGACAGGTAGTAAAAGTTATTATACCAACTTACTTATAAACCCAACTAATATACTGAAAACTGATTAATTAAATTTCCCTTTATGATTATTTGAAGATGTAAAATTTTTGACCTAACCTTACTACATGTTTCCCATATCCTATTCCAACTTAATTGTATAAACTGCTGTTAAAATTGTTGTTAATAATATCGAAAAACGAAAGCAAATGATTTATCCTAAATACCATATATAGATTTAATACATAAAACTGCGGGCAATATTGATGCGTACTTTTTTTATTAATAGGAAATAGGATTATATAGTTTTATAAAATGACATCAAATAAAATACTCGTATTTCTTATTAACAAAAAAATACGCTTTAGTATTGCCTGTAATTTTATATATCACGTCCATATGTTATTTAAGATGAGTCGTTTGTTTTAATTTTTTGTTCTCATCAGTAGAAAAATTTAGCGATTTGAAGTTTTATGTTGGCAATCATAGCGACGAGAGCGTACTAATACCGCCTAAAATGAATTTAAATCTTAGAAAATTTACTTTTCTCAAATTTTTGGAAAATGTTTCATTATTGAAAAAAATTTAAATTGTTTGTTAATACACATTGTTGAATGGAATGACAAAGTAATAGTTTTTTTTTATGTTTAATCATTTCAAGTCAAATTATAAGATCTTATAAAATTTAGTTACTTACCAAAGTTTTTGAAGCCATTTTGCTTGTTTGTTTATTGATTGCCGTGACGACTGTGCTATCAGTAATCAAGATGGCCGTATTTATAGTAAAACCATATCTTTTTTTTTAGTGGGGTGCACTATTACAAATAATTTGTAACAGTATTAGTCCGAATTATTAATGAAGATTGCATTATTTTTATTACTTTTCTTTCAGTGACATGAATTGACAATGAGGCTGATTATTATGCCGTTGTTGTAGTTAAAGTCCAGACAATAGAGAGTAAAAGTAATCTATTTACATGGTCAGTTAACAAATAACTTGACTAGCTGATTACCAAAAATATGCATTTATTTATTTTGTCCATTTTTAATTTCACTTATATTGTTATATCACTACTTTACATCTTGATATTTTCAATTATGTATAAATAATTAAGTGATAAGATAAACCAGCTGCTGCACCCAAATCAATACTCCCTATATTCCAGAAAGATTTACATACTGGAGAAGCCAGGAAAATTGTACTTGCTCCACTTCCGTTCTTTTGGAGAATGACGTTTTGTATAGATTTGATTCCAACATTTTTAAAAATTTCTTGTCTAACATTAAAAATTAAATATCAAGTCCTTTTGATTATTTCCATTTTAAACTTCCCCATATATAAATTCACAATTAAATCCACGTTGTCATTAATTTATTCAAATAATTAAAATTATTGTTATTAATTTTATGATTTGGTTTAAGTAATATGCCAAAGCTAATCTACGTTTTACTAAATAACTTTAAAATCGGCTAAAGATATTAAAGAATCTTAAGAGCAATGAAATCTTGCAACTGAGTAGATCTTTTTTTTTTCTATCATCTATAGGATGGCCATTGGCGTGTTGTGAACAAATTTTAGAAAGATGATCTAGAAAAATAAATCATTAGATGTGTTAATGTAATCAACCTTCAGTTGAGAGGTAACAAGAACGCCTAATATCGTATACGAATACTACAAAAAGATATCTTAAACTGCTCGGAGGATAAAAAAAATGGTTAGATTCGACATTTCAGATTGTATATGACTCAAATGTCAAAATTCTGTGTCTAGAATCTAGCCTTAACAGATTGACGTCTAAAATCGGGATATACCTTGTTTATTTTAGCCCATAGTATATCCTGCAGAAGTTTGACATACTATTTTTGAAACACCTTGTATATAACACACATAGAACTGTTTTATTATATGCTTTTGATCATTTTCTTTCCGAAACCTATATTTCTTTCAACACACTTATCCAAGCAAGGAAGTGTGTTCTGTGTACATCGAACTATGGCTACTGAGTTATTATAACTAGAACAGTTAATTTATTCATTTATTACGGGCATAGATTAATTTTTTTTTATTTTTTTTTTTATGAATACAGCTGCCCAGACAGATATGCATCCAATTACAGGGCAGGAAATATACAAAGAAATATGTGCACAGTACAGAGTAAACGACTTAATACTAAATGTTTTACAGATAAATAATTACTATTAAACTAAAAAGAGAATGCAATATTTATGAGAAGATAGATTAAATAGTGGTTTGGTATGAACTAGAGGTTTACTTAAGAGCGATTCAAAATACATTGCTTTATACTATTAACACTACAATTAAAAATATCAAGGTTCGACTGATAGCATAAGTAATTTGAGCACATATTGTGAATAGGCGACGATTTTAGTACATTTGTTCTTGGTGTAGCTAGGTAGAAGATGTCGTGTGAGCGAGTTTGAGAATATGGAACTTTGAAATGTATGGAACTAAGAATATCCGGGCAGTCAGTCTGACTTGTTAATAGTTTGTGTAGGAACAACACAGAAAAGTAGATCCTACGTGTTGCTAAGTGATTTAGATTAAATTTGGCTAGTAAGTCAGATTGTGGCGTGCCTCTGGAAAGACAAATTCCGTCAGCTTTGAATGAAAGATGTTTAACGTGCCTTCTCTGAACTCGTTCCAAATTAAGGATATGAATATTGTAATGTGGGTTCCAGACAATACCACCGTATTCCAGTTTTGGCCGTACAAAAGCATTGAACAGGAGAGAAAGTGTGGAAATATCTTTAAAATGCCTTGAATTTCGGATGATAAAGCCTAGATTTCTGTAGGCATTAGCAGTTATGTGATCTATGTGGGCAGTAAAGGTTAGTTTTGAGTCAACTCCGAGATCCTTGAATTGAGTGCATCTCGTAACTATTTCATTGCTTATTTTGTAGGAAAATTTTATCGAGTTATTTCTCCTTGTAAAAGTCATCGCGTTACATTTTGATATATTTAAAGGTAATCTATTATTTTCACACCATGAATTTATTTTTGAGAGGTCATGCTGTAATCGATGGCAATCTTCTTCGGAGTTAATAGATGCAAACAATTTTAGATCATCAGCATAGGAGGACATTACTTTGTATATCTTGGCAGATATCATTGATGAAGATTATAATTAATAGTGGGCCCAAAACAGAGCCCTGCGGAACTCCTGACGTCGCTAATACTTCAATAGATGAAAACCCATGATACTTCACGTTTAATGTTCTGTTGCCCAGATATGACTCAAAGAAGCTTAGAAAGTCAAGACTTAGACCAAAAGCTGACAACTTCTGTAATAGGAGCTCATGGTCTAATCTGTCAAATGCTTTAGACAAGTCTGTATAAATTATGTCTGTTTGACCACCATGATCCAGCGAATTTGCGATGGCATTTGTAACACATACCAAGTTGTAGATCTACCTGCCAAAACCCGTGTTGACCATAAGAGATTTGAGATTTAGCATGAAAAGAGATTATATCGTATAAGACAATTTCAAAAAGTTTGCCAAAATTACACAGGATAACTATTGGTTTGTAATTTTCAATATTAATGTAAATGTACACTTAATCTGTGCTGTAGGAAGCAAGCCAGTGAGCATGTGACGTCACGCCGCTGGCCTCTGTCTTGGGAACGTTTTCTAGTCTCGCTTCGCTGAAACGAGTCTATTGCGAATAAATTTCTGAAAAAATTAATTTAGTTTTTTAATTGTTACAGTGATTTTTAATACTGATAAATTTATCATTTTTAACTGAAATCAAAAGTTTGTAGACAGATTTATTAGGAAATATGCATTACATGGTTGTTTTAATTCACCACAAAGGATAATTTTGTTTTAATACCTAACAAAATCCAAATTTTGAGACCCAATGTCTGAGATCCCTATGAAACGCATGTATTTTTGTTCAGCTATAACGAACTCGGATATAATGAACACTTGCTTTATAATATACCGTATTATTTGTCCACAAGACCTCTGAACTCGGCTATAACGAAATATCGAGGGTTTTTTTGTTGACTCAACGTCGCGTCGCATCGAACGAACACTATATATCGATGGTTAAGTGCAAAACCTAGTAAATCGATATTTTTTCATTTTCACATTTTTTGTAGCAAAAAATTTATAAATACTAATATCTTCACAACTACAACACCATATGTCAAAATTCAGTTTTTGTGATTCCTAATTCCATATTATAAAACCGAGTAAAACGAATTTAGTAAAATATTAAAGTAGAAACAATGACTCCATTCTGAAGTCATTGAGTAGACACCTCACAATTCTGATTTATGAGGTTTTGATATGAAAGAAATTAAATATATCTAGTAAAATTAATACTATAAAATAATTCATTTTCAAAAATGTATATATAAAATAAAAACGTAATACAAATAAATATCCTAAACGTTTTTTCGTTCTCCTGTAAAATTTAGAATAATCGACTTGCTACTTTAACCATCGAATGTATGGAAAAACGAATTTAAAAACAAATCAACTGCAACTCCCGTCTCATAAGTGTGTAGTAAGTCTGATGTGTGCATGGTCTTCCATCAATCATGGCATGGCATGGCATGCTACCCGAAAATCAATTTCTTTTTCGGATAAATTGAAGATAGTTGTGCAAATGTCCAGATTTGCCGTGATTACAGCGTTTCAAAGTCTATAGTGTCAACCATATGGACACAAATGAAAAATATTAAGTGCAAAAACGCATACAAGTCTGTGAAACAAATGCGCCAGCCAGAAAGAAAAAAATTGGCCAAAGCTTTATTGAAATGATTCACTTTAAAACGTTCCGGTTTTCGCAAAATAAAAGTGTTAAATCCAGAAGATATATTTTTGTTGTTGCTTTTTTTTTATAACCAATGCTCACATATTACGAATCAATTTCACGATCCCTTGGAGGTTCGTTATAGCTGAGATCAACTGTATAAGGAAAATGAAAAAGTTCCTAAAATATTTCGTTACGGAAATACAATGTGTTAAACTTTGGTTAACTAACTTTTAATTTTTGACATTTTTGTATATTTTAGGTAAGAAACCTAACGAGGTAATTTATTTATAATAATAAGGTCACTCTTGGTTTATTTACCAGTGCTAAATTTTTTTCTCCAGTGATGTGAATGCAGGGGTGAAGTCGTAATATTTAAATTTGTTTTCACATTATTTAAGTAAATCTAATTTTGAAGATGACGTTACGTTGTAAAAATCTATTTTGAAATTAAATAATGACAAAACACCGTTTATTACTTGTCTAATTTGAACTTTATTCGGTTAATTTTACAACTAGTTTGATCCCATTCGGGTTTCCAAGTAATTCAGGGCTAAGATCTGTAAATAATAGTTATTATGATTCATTATTATCTATTATAGGATGAAATACTGAAAAAAAGTAAATAAAATTATAAAAATTTTGTAAAAAATGATGATTTAGTTTTTTTACTTTCAACTGTTAATTAAACAAAAAAACATTGTTGGAATTTTAAGTTCGCAACCAAATAGGTATATCCCCATAAAGAACTTATAACTTATAACTCAGTGACTCTCGTCATAAAATTTATGTATTTCTCTCAAAAAAATTCAACACATAAAAATAACAATTCATTTATTTTAATAATTGATTCAGTCTAAGTTGTACAAGAAATAAAAAAAAAACAACAATTTAAATAATAAACTAAATGTTCATCCTAACAATTGAGCAGCATGCGGAGGATATCCTGGGGCTACACCCGGAGCTACAGCATGGACTGACCTGGCAAAGGGAGCTGGCAGTAAATGTGCGGGAGTCGCTACAGGAGCGGCAGGAATGAAAGGAGCTGGAACCGCAGCAGGATAAACAGAAGCAGGAGCAAATCCTGGGTAATAAGGAGCTGGAGCTACGGGAGCAGGAAGTACAGGAGCGGGAGCTACAGCAGGATAAATAGGAGCAGGAGCAACGCCAGGATAGAGGGGAGCTGATGCTACAGCGAGGAGGACCAGGAGATAAAGCTCTGGATACAATCGCAGGTCCACCAAGAACACCAGCTGCGTAGGGTGCAGCGTAAATGTTCAACCCTCTTGTAAATGTGCTAACTTGTGCTGCGAATGGTCGAATATTTTGAGGTGCCACTAAACCATATCTTACTGCAGGAGCATATGCAGCAGGAGCCAGGACGCTGCATTTTATTTGTGAAAATGAAGCTAATAGAAGCACTGCTACAATCTATAAAAGTTAAAACATTAGTAATATTTTTTTTTAAATTATTGTTAATTTTCCTACCTTACAGGATAACATTTTGCTAATATAGTTTTTCTATAAACCTAATTATAAGGAAGTGAGTGATCAACTGATGAATTTAATAAATACAAATTTGTTTATATAGTTAAGTTGTCTCTAACGAATTTCAACAGTGTGAAAAGAAATGTGAAATTGATCAGATCGCACGTATTCCGGCTACTCTTCAGACGTGACTCTTTTTCAGTAGTCGTATTACTTCCGTTAAAGGTATTGTAATTGTGTTGATTCATGTATTTACATAAGAATAATAAAATACCTGTTGTAAATAGTCATAGAACAGAGTATTATATAACCTTTTTTTATATATAGATATATATTTCTTTTCTTGACCGTTAATATCAATATCTGATAGTTTTTTGGGGGATTTCGTTCAGGTATAACTAATTTTATTATTTTTTTTTCTAACGTTTCGGTTTATTTTACCATCATCAGAGAAACTATTAATTAGGTCATGATAAAGCAAAAATAAAAATTCTCATAAAATTCCTTTTATTAATGTGACCGGTTTCGTGAACAAGTCGGTCACATTAATAAAAGGAATTTTATGAGAATTTTCTTTTTGCTTTATCATGAATAATTACTCATATGGGATCAACCTACCTACGTTATTAATTAGGTATTTGTTTTAAATTTTTTGGAAATGTATACATATGATTTACTGCAGGTGTTTTGCTTAAAAAGTGAGTATATAATAAGATATTTTATTTCAAGAATTATTATTTTGTATCGGTAAGATGTAAAAATTGAATTCATGTTGTAATGTACCCCAATCATTTAATTAAGTTAAAATAGGTTTCGCTTAAATTTTCTATATCAGTGCGATTATTTATGGCGTTGGTATGTCTTTTTTATTTGCAGCATTTCATGTATATTTCTTCGGTTATAATTAGGTTCTTTTTCTAATATTTGTATGTTGTTAAAGGTAAATCGGTGGTTTTGTCCTATGGCGTGTTTGGCTAGTGCTGTCGTGTTTGGTTTTGAGTTTTTATGCTATATTTATGCGTGGATACTCTTTTATGTAGATATTATTTTGATTGGCCTATATAGGTACCATTACAGTTAGGTTAGGTTAGGTTAGGTTTGTTGTGAGTGGGTCTCAGTAGACCCTCCACTGCGGCCATCAGCAGGCCTATTGTGGCTCACGCCTAATTATATTTCACCCAGTAAGTTCAGTCTCTTAATGAAACTGATAACTTTATTGGGTGAGAATGTGTCCAGATCCTCTGGCAGCAGTTGCCCTTTGCCAAATATTGAGAATCGGATCCTCTCCACAGCGGGACAGGTGCATAAGATGTGGTCTGCCTTCTCATCATCCTCCAGGCATAGACGGCACTCGGCGTTTTCCGCTAGGCCGAGTTTATGCAGATGATAGTTTAGTCGGCAGTGCCCGGTATATAGGCCTGTTAGAGTTTTCAGGTTTATCCTGTTTAACTCTAAAAGTTTCTTAGCTCTCGATTTCAAAGGGTATTTTATAAACGCCTTCGAATGAACTAATCCTGGTAACTCTTGCCAATACTAGAGAGTTTGCCTTTCAGCCCAGGTTGAGATAGCCATCTTGGCCGTACTTGAAGATATGCCAAGTATTGGTTCTGGTCCGATGAATCGTGATCCCGCTCCTTCTCTGGCTAAGGAGTTCGCTATTTCGTTACCTTTCATACCAGAGTGGCCGGGTATCCAGACCAGAGTCACTTTGTTGTTCTTGCCCAAATGATTTAGAGCTTTCTGACAGTTCCATACCGTTTTGGAGTTACACCGGTAGGAGCCAAGAGCTTTTATAGCTGCTTGGCTATCTGAGAAAATTTTTATTGATCTGCGTGTAAGATGCATATATTCCAGCCTTCGTACACACAGTTCAATGGTATGAATCTCAGCCTGAAAAACAGTTGCATGAGTACCTAGGTTTGAGACTATCCTCACCCTTGGTCCGTAGCTGTGTACTCCGGCTCATGTTCCCTCGGGAGTTTTGGAGCCGTCTGTAAACCAACAACTGTCTGCCTTCAGTAGGTCGGCTTTATTCCGATCCCACTCATCTCTTTCTGGAGAAAGGATGGTCAGCTCGTAGTTGGTCATAGTAGGCATAGTATCCGAGGGCATTCCCAGGATGCTGTGATTCTCTATGTCATCCAACAACCTGTTCCGCTCCATGATACTAGTCTGCGGCATATTAATGGCCGCTTGTTGCAGTCTGTAGGTTGTCCACCTGGCCTCTCTCTCCAAATATATATGAAGAGGGGGTAAATCCCATTGCAGCTGACGGTGTGGTGCTAATTTCTCCCGTTACAGTCTTGCATGCTAATCTCTGCAGTCCAGAGAGTTTGTATTTGGCCGTCCGCTGTAATCCATTCGGCCACCAAACAATGGATCCGTATGTTATCATTGGTCTGATGACCGTGATATAGATCCAGTAAATTTGTTGGGGACCCATGCCCCAGGATTTGCCACAAATACGACGGCATGTCCATAGGGACAGCTTTGCTTTGTGGATTACCTTTTCCAGATGGGAGTTCCAATTAAGTGATTTATCCAGAGTGATTCCTAGATATTTCACCTCCTCCGCAAATGGAATAGTTTCACCCATTAAAGTGGGAGGTCTTAAGTCCTCCAGCTTCCTTTTCCGGGTGAATGGTACTATTGCTGTTTTTTGTGGGTTTACAGACATCTGTTCCCTGTCGCACCAGTTACTCACTGCATCCAGAGTCTCTTGAAGGGTATTTGATATTACTCCTTCAGAGTTTCCTCTGACTAATATGACTAGATCATCTGCATATGCTAGAACCTCAACCATTACAGTAGTTGCAGTCTATCTTGTATATAGTGTTAGTTTCGTCTTCGGTTGGTAGTCTAGGTTTAAGTTTTGTGAAACATTTTTTTGTGGTATTGCATGGTTTATGGGCTATTTTTATATTATGTTATTTAAATACGTTTTCGGATACTGTTGGTATGTATGGCAAGAACACACATTTATTATTACTATTATTTGATGTGTGGGTTGTTTTATTATAGGTTTTGTTTATTCTTTTTTTTTATTATTGGTTCATAAAAGTGTTTAGAGTAGGAGTTTGCTTCTAGAACTTTTTTGATTTTTTTCAGATTATTTGGTGTGTATTTTGGATGTGAAAGTTGGATGGTACGATCTGTTACGCTGTTGATGACTCTTTTTTTCTCGTTGTTTGGTGTGTGTGATTTAAAGTTTAAGTATCCTTGCGACCACACTTCTTTTGTGTACCAGTTGGTTTCGATAATACCGACCTTATTATATTTAACTGTTAAATCTAAGAAGTTTATGCTATTGTTTTGTTCTATTTCCTTAGTGAATTTTAACCTTGAGTGATAATTATTGAAAATATTAACCGCATATTCTATTTTGTCTTTTGGTAAGCAAATAATGCAGTCATCTACATATCTTTTGTAGAATTTTGGTTTATAGTTTAGTGATTTTAATACTTTATTTTCTAATTCCTCCATTACTAAATTTGCTATAGTGGTCGATATAGGTGACCCCATGGCGGTTAAGAAAATTTGTGAGAAGAATTAATTGTTGTACGTGAAATATATAGAGTTTAGACATAAGGTTATTTATTGCTTTGATAAATTCGTCTCGGGTAATGGGTGAGTATTTACTAATTTCGGACCATTTATTTTTTATACATTCTATTGCTAAATCTGTTGGAATATTAGTATATAGTGGGGTAAGATCAAGTGAAATAATGATATGATCTCTGGGAACTGTCTGGTTTTTTATAAATTCACAAAATTGCCATCAGTCTTTAACAGTTGCGTTAAAACAGATAATCCAATAACATGTAACAAAATTTAAAACAAATACCTAATAATTAATAGTTTCTCTGATGATGGTATAATAAACCGAAACGTTAGAAAAAAATAACAAAATTAGTTACACCTGACCGAAATCCCCCCCTCCCTCAAAAACTATCATGTTAATTGAGACACTTTTAAAATGAAATGTATATATGTATATACATATAGTTTATTTCAAACTTATTTGCAACATAAAATACATCGGCTTCTTAGATAGCGGTAAAGGTATCAAAGAAGCCGACTTTTTTATATTGCAAATAGAATTGAATAGAATAGAATACTCATTTATTAATCCAATCGATCATATACAGTGATATAGGACAGGTCAGATAAATATCCACACATAACAAAAAATATTAAATTTAACATTGTAAAATGCACTGATAAAATTTTAAATATTCATTTATAGAGTAAAAATCACAAGTCACTAAAAAGTTCCTTACTGCGGAAATAAATGTTTTTAAATTATTAATTTTTCTTAAGTCTACATTTAGTTTATTATATAAAACTGAGCCCATATAATAGGGAGTTGATTTGTACATTTCAAGCATGTATGCTGGATATTGCAAATTAAAGCCATGTCATGTGTAATAATCATCATGACAGTATTTAAAATGAATTTATTCGTATTTTTCTTTATCAGTGTTAAAATCTCTAAAATGCATACACACGGAATGGTTAATATTCTCTGATTTATAAATGTTTCTCTACAATTTAAGATGCTCGATACCCTAAACCAAATATATAGCGTATAACTCTTTTTTTGCAATATAAACACACGATTTTCTAAATTAGAATATCACCAAAAAAATTACTCCATATCTAATACGACTCCCAAAGTTGGCAAAGTAAAATGTTTTAACGGTAACCCTGCTAGAAATTTGAGAGAGACGCTTTATCGCAAAACAGTTGCCTGCGCACTTTTTGCAAATATTATTTATATGAGATTTCCAGTCTAAAGAAAAATCAATATATATGCCTAATAATTTAAATTCTTTCACTTGATGAAATGACTTATTTTCAAACCATATAAGAGAACTGGCAATGTACTTTGCACTCACAGGAGGAAACTGCATGAAAAAAAGTTTTTCTCTATTTATAATTAAATTATTGTTTATGAAGTAGTTCGAAACTGACACCAAATTTGAGCTTAAGTTATTTATCACATTATCTAAATTTTTTCCACTTGTTGCAATTGTAATATCATCTGCAAATGCACAGTGAAATTCTGTTATATGTTGATCTATATCATTGAGATATAATAGAAATAGTAGAGGTCCGAGGACACTGCCTTGTGGTACACCTATACTAACGTCAAGTTCAGTAGATTTTGCTCCAAAAAAATCAACAAATTGTTTTCTATTTGAGAGATAGGATTTGAGAAGACTGTTGCATTGCCCGCGAAGACTATAACATTCCAATTTATTTAAAAGAATTAGTAACTTTCGATACATGGGCCAGCAAGTGTTCACATCTGTCCTAAAATTTGTGTGAAGGAGATGACAACATAACGTCCAATAATGTCCTTTTATTTAAAATAACATTCTCCTCCTTGGAACCTATTAATAACCCCACCATTAGGAATGAAGGAAAACGGATATTATAGTAAAATTGAACGGTCACAACGCACATTCTAATTTTTTTTACCATAATGCGGCTATATCCGGGATGTTTACGTTCACCATAAAGTATCTGAAGGATTGTACTAACAGGCTGTATAAAACTTTTTTCCCGGAAATGCCTGGACGGTAACTTTTGTTCAAAGCAAGGAAAAATATATCACGAAAATTGCCAGGTTTTGCGAACGTTGAATTAAACTTTTAAATGTTTACCAATAAATTACTTACTATACAGGAAAGTTTAGTATAGGTAATATAGTAGTTACCTCCAGTGGTTACAGGATTCATTTTATTAGGATACTTTAAAGTCTGTTTATTTTTAAGTGTAAATATATGAAAATATTCGATAAGTAATTGTTACTTCAACAATACTCAAATGTCGACTGATAGGGTTCGGTACGTAGCAACCCTGTCCCCTGCAAACTAGCGGTAACTAGTAGTCAGGTAGTTTTCCTCAATGACTCATGAGTTAAAAGATTTGATTTGCCGATTTTAAAACTTGGAGTTTTGACCAGCTTTCCGTGAATATACCCCACAGTGCGACGTCTGGGCGAAATAAATTTTGGCGGAGAAAAATGCAATATGTGCGCAAAGTGGTACTGTCTCCATAATCCAATCTTCATAATTATATGACAAAAAAAACATCACTTTACGCACTTGTTAGATAAATAACTATTTTTTAGCTGCCTACCATTGGATTTGGAAATAGCAATGTTACTATTAATAGGCAAGGGGACAATTTTTTTATTACTTTAATAACATCTACAGTTTAAAATAATTGACCCGTATTTTTTATTATTTTTTTTATTAAATGTCTTATGCTTAAAAAAAATTCGTAAAGTTTAAGCGCTCTTTAAACGGTCAGATATTCCCGCATTTTCCCGCCAATTGTATTGGCTAGTATTCGCCGTGACGTAACAGCGTAGACAGCACAGATTCAGCGAGGAAACATGCTGCATTGCCATGTTTCTAAATAATTAAGATAATATTGTGTTGATGTAAAGCAATCCTTTATTATAGTATTATATTTCAGTATTAGTAAACCATTAGACATTAATCGATGGTTAAATATAGGGAATGCTTACATGCTTTGTGTTTATATTTGTGTTAAAAGAAATTATTTTAAAAAGCCAGATATTAAACTTCAGGGAACATGCTTCTTTTCTAGAAATTTGGCAACGGAGCTAGTTGAATATTTAACCTTAATGTTTTGTTTGTTGTTTTGTATATCATTACATTATTTTGAAACTTAAATGTCTGTAAAGAAGTGTTTTGTACCTGGTTGTGGAAATGTTAGTGAAGTTACAGTTACGCAAATTTACATTATCAATAATTATAACACCTGCACTATAATAACCTTGTTTTAGTTTTCTACCCTGGAATGCGCGCGTCGTATCTACGCTGTTACGTCATTATGAGACCGCCGCGCCGATTGCTTTCATTTGAAATACATCCTCATTTCCAGCATTTTCATTTCACAATTAAACAAAATATGGTTACTAAAATTATATTTTAGTAATATTTATAGTGAATTAAAGGTCTCTACTATAATACCATGATGTTTCTTTTTGTAATTTTGATTACAGTCCCCTCGCCTATTGCCGGTATGTTAAAAAAACGGATACTAATATTAATAACTAATATTTTCATAAACAGTGACCACCTTGGGGCCCTCTGGGCCCATCTGGTCGAAAATCGCCAATTTCTAGCCAGACTAATGTTGGTGTAGCCCTCGCCGCACAAGATTATTTTAGAAATACAACGGATTGTATTTTCTGTGGTGTTTAATGTTGATGTTATTATTTTTTTTGTTAACTAACGCTTAACACTGGTCGGCAAGTAAGTAATTTTAAATATGCAGTCTAAATAGTAATCCTGAAATTGATAGGTAACTATTAACAAACGATTTAATTTAAGATTCTCTCCTCATTCATCGTTGCGGTCTCCAAGAGAATTGCTTATTAGTGTATCAGTTGCCATCTATTTCATTATAGCACAACCAAAAGCAATTTATAGTGATGTTTATACACGCAAGAGTACACTGCTGATAGAATTGTAAAGAATTGATTCATTCTGGGAAATTAAATGCCCTAAGTAAATTTAACTGTTAAGAAAATGCAAATCACTTAATACATTATTTTGGTTACTAGACTTATATGGCCAAATTGGATCATAAATAGAGACCGCATTTCAGATAGTCAATGCAGGTATGGGCTTACGAATCTACAACTCTCGTACATCTAATAAAATGAGAATAAATATTCTGAAATGCAATAGTACACTTGATTTAAAAAAAAACTGGTACAACTCTTGTAATCGAAAATCTTAATAGTTTAGTTGTGTGCATATGTCTGTAAATAGAGCTGGCCAGGCATGTCGAGATGGGGGTGGAGACCTGGGTTTTTTGGAGGAGGTCGGTTTTCTTTGTGTTTTTAAACTTATTAAATCTTTCTCTTTATTTTATTCAAATGGAATTTTAAAAAATAATTAGAAAATAACTTTTCAAAACAGTTTCAAGCCTGCCATATTATTGTTTAAAAAAATAATATTTGTTACGGATAATTCTACTAATGGTTGTAATTAAAATACTAACTGAATAACGATAATTCTATTTTTAAAATAAGAACACAAAAATACCACTTGAGATTAAAAAAAATGTAAACAATGCAAACTGAACATAAAAATACAATAAAAAAAATAAAATAAATGAACTTCAATTACGTAATACAGAATTAACTAATATTTTGTCATTGCTCCATTAGCGTCTAAAACTGCCTGAAGTCTTGCAGGCATGGACAAAATCAGATTTCTTGCAAGGTCAACTTCTTGCGACAAGTTCTCCCAAGCGTCTTCAATTATCCCTTCCAATTCTTGGGCATTATTTGGATGGTTATTTAATTTTCTTATATGTTTCACCATTAGTCCCCATACATTTTCAATTGGATTTAAATCCGGACTTTGAGATGGCCACGGTAACGACTCTATGTTTTTATTAAGAAACCATTGCCTGACACGATGGGCTGTATGTATGGAGCAGTTGTCTTGTTGGAAAATAAAATTATTTTCCGGAAACACCTCTATTACTGACGGCAACATAATATTGTCTAATATTTCAATATATTTAATGGAATTGAGATGACCACCACTGTTCCAACACACACCTAACCCATTTAGGCTCATCCAAGCCCAGAAATTGACTGAAAACCTTCCTGATATTTGTGGATCGAAAGTATATTTTTCGTCGTATCTAGTGGAAGGAGGCCTATATACGCGAACATGACCATCGTTACAGGATTTAAAAACCTTTTCGTCAGAAAAGACAACTTGTCCCCAGAAGTTTTCATCATTGATTATATAGTTGAGTGCAAAAATAATCCTACCCTGCTTCTTTTCTTCTGAAAGTTTGTATTTTTTAGCCGCTGAACAACTCTTCAAGTCGCTTTGTCGTTTTATTCTTCTGCAAACAGTAGATACCGAAGCAGGGAAATTTGTCTCTGAAATTGCATTTACTGCAGTCTGAAAATGGTTTTCTATTAGGTAATTTATAAGATTTTCATCTTCTTGATTATTGCTCTTTCTGGGCCTACCGGAACCAACTTTACGGGATACCGTTTGGTTGGTTTCCCATTCTTTTTTAACACTCATTATCGTGGTTTTACTCACATTGTATTCAGCAGCAAGTCTTCTTATGGACCAACCATCTTCAATTTTAGAAACAATTCGAAATTTTTGATTATCTGTTAGATGTCGAACCATTTTTAATAATGACGCCACTGATTAACGTCAGAGTGACATTTGTAAAATTATTAATATCAATCAAAGAACGAATGATTTACATAGCTAAAAGAAAGTATACCAGTTTTTATTGAAATCAACAGTACACGAATTTTTTTAGGAATTAATTAATAATTCTTCTCTTTTAGGAATTAATTAATAATTCTTCTCTCATGTTACTTTATCGTATATTACTAATTCCTTGCAAAATACAACACATTTATGTACTCGCATAATTAATTAAAACAGTGATGAAACTGTTTTAAATGTGGATGCCATCATGTTAAAAATATAAGCTGTATTGTCCTCTTTTTAAATATAGAAGATGAGTACAAAATTACTGAAATAGCCTAAAATAAATTTTTCTTAATTAAATCCATATGAATTATTTAAAGTAAATAACAAAGCGCAAAATTAAGTGTGTCTTGTACGACTGTAAAAGGTCTGTTCTAAATAGAGTTGGCAGAAATGTGCTGCGGAACATAGGTATACGCATCATAATAAGCGTAATAAAAGAAATTAACTAGCAGCAATAAACTGTTAATATACTGAACTGATTCTGTGGTTGGCTCCTTGTGAAACATCATTAAATATTTTAAACATATGAAAGAAATTTGCTTTTTAATGTTTCAAAAATATTTTATTAGAAACTCTACACGTGTTTCGGCTTTTTAGGCCTTTGTCAAGAGTATTCCCTGTACTCTTGACAAAGGCCTAAAAAGCCGAAACACTTGTAGAGTTTCTAATAAAATATTTTTGAAACATTAAAAAACAAATTTCTTTCATATATATAAAATAAACTGTTACAATTTATAACAATGTATGCACAACTTATCCTCTTAACGAAGATCTATAAAAACTTTGCAGCATCAGGTATGTTTCAATGGTTGCCTCCGTGAGTAATGTTTGCTGTGATGAAAAACTACCTTCAACCATGTTCCCCAACGTGTAAGAATCGGCTGTGGTGTTTCGAGAATAAGGGGACACTTGCTATGAAATGCGCGAAGATGTTTAGGATATTTAAGGAACACTTTCTTTGTACTTGCTATTAATGCATCTATGTACCTCTGGAAAGCCTTGTAGAATAGTTCCAGCCACAAGATGTAAAGCATGCACTTAACACGTAACATGTACCAACCTATCCAGATAGCATTTTTTCAGGCTAGTATATGTAAATGTACATTTTCTGTAGATGTATGTACCAGAAACATACATATTTCCCATTGTGTATATACGAATCACATCTTATGAATATACAACAGTCCACCTGTTTGATGTCCTACAACATATCCTATGTGTGTACATATTTATATATTATGTATATCTCAAGGTATATTCCTTCAGGTATGTACCATGTGCATACATTAATTATATATACGGGTGAATTCTAACTTATTTTATTAAATTTAAGGGATGGTTGATCTCTTAATGGTAAATTCATATATAAAAAATAAATAATCTACCTATGTGCTATAGTTTCCGAGAAAAATAAAGTAATTTACTCCAACATTTTGAGATCCTATTAACTGACCTATCTCAACCGAAAAGAAATTAAAATAGGTTCGGTGACTACGACATTGACCTTGTTTTTTACAATAATTGGTTCACTACTTTTTGTCTCCGATGGCAATTTTATAACATAATCCCTTCAAACGCGTCGACCATTGATCTCCAGGAAAATGAAAGTCGGCATCATTTGAAATGTCGCACAAACGGTGCCGACGTAATATTGAATGCCGTCCAGTAACAGAGCCAACCTGAAGTGAATTTATGGATTTTTTTTTCCTGTTAGTAAATAAATGTAATACATTTTTTTAAAGTTCGGTGCACTTTGTCGCCTTGAACCTACTGCTCCTTACGCTTTTTTGTGATTTCTTTATGACGAATTAACTAGGGAGGGGATGAAGTTATACTGCAGGAGCTTTTTGCTAAACATTCAGTTATTTTATTGTTAGTGATTGAAAAGGTTACTATTTTTTCATTTAATTTTCGAGAATGTACGTAGAAATTGGATAGGAAGGGTTCAACTGTGTGCACAGCTTGGTGGTGACAATTTTGAACACTTACTATAATATGGCTACTCTTGTGACTACCTAATAAATTTAAAAAATTGTCAAGTATTAATAAATTATGAAACTAATTAAATTAAAATAAGTTTTGTAAATTAATAGTGAAAATAATTGCTATTGTGAAACGTTAGTCCTGAATACGCCTCTGTCTCCATATTAGTACACGGTCGAATATTAAAGCCCGCCGAATAGCCGCTCACACGCTTTTTGTGAAGTTTTTTTTAAATGATTTATCATTTGAACTAAAAAACTGGAGTAGGATAACTTTGTTGGTGATTTTCTGACGTTTATTGTATCTTTGTAATTTACAACGAACTTAGATAAACAAAGCATGTTGTTCGCATCATAAGTTGGTCAGATGAGGAATGCAGCGGTCCACAAAAGTTTAACAGTATTTTAGGTAAGGTAGGTCAGTTTTTCAACTTTCTTTTTATTTATTTTTTTTTCTCGCAATTCGTGTTACAACAGGAAACCCCTCCTAAAATAACAGAGATAAGTTGGCCTTCACCCTGTATATATATATATGTGTATATCTTACATACATGCATTGCACGTACCTCAGGGAACATTCTATTAGGTATGGCTTATGTACACACAATATTTTTAAAGATATTTTCTGATGTACATAGGCTATACACATGATACTTGGGGCTAGGCTGGTACATGGTCCCAGTGGTGACTGGTAAAATATAGGTTATGCCATATCTTAGTATGGGAGCATATATAGGACCCAAATGTTACTTTAAGACAACTATCTAAACTAAATAAAGAAGTTTTACAGAAAAAAATTTGCGAAAAAAAGTTGAAAAAATTGTGTGCGGTACCAGGTTATTTTGTAAACAATTTGTAGAATTTTGCAAAACTTTTTTTTTCAGAAAGGTGGAAAATACATTGACATCAAATTTCATAAAAAATATAGATTCTTTAGTTACACTTTTTTTGAAATTTGCACTGAAAAATGAATCTAAAATAAAATTTCAATGGTATACCTTTATAAAAGAAGTAAGATTTTTTACGAAATTTGAATTGTCAGATTTCCGCCTAATTCTAAAAAAAAAAAATATCTGATGTGGTCAGCACATAACTTTCTTATAGATTTTATTCGCTTGATATAGTAGACATGATTTATAATCTTTCATCAAGAATATATTTTCTTGTAGTCAAATACAAAAAAGTTTGGGTCCCGTGGACCCCTTCAGCTGGCCAATTTTGCTCATCACGGAATTTTTCATTGTCTTTGGCCTTTAGAACAAGTGTACTAAATTTGACAGCTTTATCTCAAAAACTGTGGCTGCTATCGCGATACGCGATACTGCAGACGTGGACAGATTTTTCTTTATAAAGTTATGTTTTTTCATTATAATTCGTCGAGATTCGTCCAGAAATGCAATAAAATTTTTTAAATTTTTTTCCCGAAATTGTACCTTTTTTCTTCTTTAATTCATTATGTCTCTTCTGGTGATACCACATTCACCAAATTTAATGTGTCACCTAAAATGTTGTTGACAATCTTAACTGCGAAATTTGGAAAGTCTCCCATTAGTATGTGAAACACGACGAAAGTGTTTTTCTGCATTATTCGTCCTTGTATCATAAATAACTAGTTTATTATTTTTTTTTATTTTTCGTTATTCCATTGTAGACGTTAAAAGAACTGTTGCATTTCATTTTTTCTACAAGTATTCTTCTTAATAGTGAGTTACATTCCTCAATTTTGAGCCGTTGACATTAGAGATAATATTTTGAATAAACCACTTATAAACTTACACTCTGTAAATTAAATTTTGCAAGTCAGCTGACAATCTTATAATAATTCTAAGGCTCCAATGCAGACAATAAAAATTGGGAAGGAACAATTTACAGATATCAATTTCAAGTAGTGAAATTCCGATTTGTTTAGAGCACATAATGCAGATTCACAATAAAATAATACAATTTAAATGACACTAATATTAATTATTTTATTAGAAACTTTGTACATTTAATAGAAACAAACCAATTTATCACCAAGGAGATGCAACTGCTGAAGCAGCGACATACGGAGATGCTACATAGGGCGATGCTAAAGCTGGAGCAGCAACTTTGTAACTAGCAGCAAAATAAGGTGCTGGAGCAGCAACACTGTAGCCAGCAGCAAAGTAAGGTGCAGGGGCAGCTACAAGAGGAGCAGGGGCGGCTACTACAGGAGCAGCAGCTACAAGTGCATTGTAGTTACGAGCTACTACCTGAGAGCTTTGGGCTGTCACTACTGCTGGAGCCACAGCAGGAGCAACGGCTAATGGAGCTGCGGCAAATACGCTGGGTTTTGGTTTCGCTTGAACAGCGCAGATGGCAATGGTCAAAAGTACAATCTGAAAAGAGAAAATTACAAAAAAATGTTCAGTTAATACGGGTCTAACAGTAACAACAGTATAACATTCATGTCTTTAAAACTGAAAGTTTTAATTACTATTAAAAAGTACGTCTCATACATTGATTTTTTTTAAGAGAATTTGAAGCGTTTCAGGCAAACAGTCTTTAGCAATCTCTAGTTATATTACATTACGCTTAATATGGATCTTTACTTCATTATGTAGTTAAAAGATATTTGATTATAACTCAGTCAGTAATACCTAAAATCTATACCGAGTCACGTTTTCACTAGTTTTCAACAAACAGTAATTAACCACTCCTAAACTTTTTCAACTAATTATGTAATCAAAAACGAAAATAATAAGGTTTCAATAAAATGCAGATTTACTAAATAGAATTTAAATACATGTAAAATATTCGGTTATTATAGTACTTACAAATTTAAACATTTTGTTTTGTGTTGATTGACAGACAATATTAACTGCGATTTGATATAATCTATTTATATTTATAACCCCTACCTTCGAAGATAAGCGACAATTGTAGGCCAATTATGTAATATTGAATAATGCTGAAGATTAAATAATTTGTATTCAACGGAGTTCTTCGTATAAACAGTTAGTATATTGCGTTTGTTGGCTTGTACACAATACACGAAATGTGTTATATAATTGGTCATCCTAACCTAATAAGTGAAAATATGTGCCATTTTAAATATTTTTATTAATTACTGGTCACGACTTTAACTCAAACGAAAATTATTTAATTTTACAAACACAGAAGGATTATCTTAAAAAAATATTTACTTTTATCTTTCAATTGCTTGAGGAAATATTGCGATAGTTCAAAAATTCCAAATTAGGATGTTCATAAATCTTGACGTTTTAGAATTAAGATAATTTTGTTACCTTTAAGTGTCAGCCTACCATTATTTTTTAATTTTTTTACTTTCTTATACCTAATATAAGCAAGTATAGTAATCATGATTTCTTTCGACCTTGAGATTTTGATTGATATATACGTTTTGAACCCTCTTGAATCCATTCTGACTATTTTCGAAATGATGTCTGTCGGTGCGTGCGAGCGTGCATGCGTGCGTGCGTGTGTGTGTGTGTCCGCGATAACTCAAAAAATACTAATGGGAGACTTCCTAAATTTGTCAACAACATTTTAGGTGACACATTAAATTTGGTGAATGTGGTACCACCTGAAGAGATATAATGAATGAAAGAAGAAAAAAAGTTCCAATTTCGGGAAAAAAAATTAAAATTTTTTATTGCATTTCTGGACGAATCTCGACGAATTATAATGAAAAAACATAACTCTATGAAAAAAAATCTGTCCGCAAGTCTGTAGTATCGCGATAGCAGCCACAGTTTTTGAGATAACGCTTTCAAAATGGGTACACTTGTTCTAAACGCTAAAGACAATGAAAAATTCGGTAATGAGCAAAATTGGCCAGGAGGTCCACGGGACCCAAATTTTTTCGTATTGGACTTTACAAAAAAATATATTTTTGACGAAAGATTATAAATGATGTCTACTATCTCCAGCGAATAAAATATATTTTCCAAGTACTTAAATAAAGTTGATGTAAACTGAAATATTTTACACATTTGGCTTCATAAAATGGGCTTAGGATAAATTTAACACCTTGACATTTGAAAGGTCTAATTTAATTACAAATATGTCAATGTCAATAACAAAAACTTATTAAAATATATGACATGAATTATTATTGACAGTATCGAATAACGCTGATAATTAATTATTTAAATATTTTAATGAAACCTTTCAAGGTACGCTGTTAAAATTTAATTGAGGTAAGTGAAGAATTAAAAAGAATGATTTTTTTAAATCAGGATGATGGTATAAGAATGTTATGTGTTGGCCACATCAGATATTTCATTTTTACTCTCTTATACCTAATATAAGTATAGTAATCGTGATTTTTTTTCGACCTCGAGATTTTGATTTATACGTTTTGAACCCTCCTGAATCCATTCCAACTATTTTCCAAATGATGTCTGTCGATGCGCGCGCGTGCGTACGTGCGTGCGTGCGTGCGTGCGCGTGCGCGTGTGCGTGTGCGTGTGTGTGTGTGTGTGTGTGTGTATATCCGCGATAACTCAAACAATACTATGGGAGACTTCCCAAATTTGGCAGTTAAGATTGTCAACAACATTTTAGGTGCCACATTAAATTGGGTGAGTGTGGTACCACCAGAAGAAACACAATGAATGAAAGAAGAAAAAAGGTACAATTTGGGGAAAAAAAATTAAAAATTTGTATTGCATTTTTGGACGAATCTCGACGAATTATAATAAAAAAACATAACTTTATGGAAAAAATCTGTCCGCATGTCTGTAGTATCACGATAGCAGCCACAGTTTTTGAGATAAAGCTGTCAAATTTAGTACACTTGTTCTAAAGGCCAAAGATAATTAAAAATTCGGTAATGAGCAAAATTGGCCAGCTGAGGGGATCCACTGGACCCAAACTTTTTGTATTTGATTGCAAAAAAAATATATTCTTGATGAATGATTATAAATCATGTCTACTTTATCAAGCCAGTAAAATATATTTTCCAATTACCTAAATAAAGCTGATGTAAACTTAAATTTTTTATACATTTGATCTCATAAAATGGGTTTAGGATAAATTTAACAGTTTGACATTTTTAATGTCTAATTTAGTTACAAAAATGTCAATGTCAATAAGAAGAAATTATTAAAATACATGACATAAATTATTATTGACAGTCGAATGATAATTAATTATTTAAAAATTTTAATGAAACATTTCAAGGTAGGCTATTAAAATTTAAGTGAGGTAAGTGAAGTATTAAATAGAATGATTTTTTTACATGATATATATAGGTATAAGAAACTTATATGCTGGCCAAATCAGATATTTCCATTAAAAAGTTTAACATTATTTGTCTTTTCCTTTACTTATGGCATACTGACGAGAACATAACAAATTCGAATCCGGCCTATGTCCCGTGAGGAATTGACAAACCTTAGATACCAAAAAAGACTTGCAGGTTTAATTCAACTCAGGTCGGGGCTTTTGTCCGCTGAGTAGTTGTTTCCTGTAAATCTTATTCAGTATATAATTTAGCCCACCAGGGTTAGAGGTCGCAGCTCTTGGGACGAGCTTTGCAGGTCGCTATTTGTCACTAAGACATCAGTAATGTCTAACGGGTAGTAGCACTGACCACTAGAGGGATACACTTATCACTCACTATGTCTGTCTTGCTTCGTCTGCTTTAGGCTAGCCTGGTTTGCTATTATTATTTGTCTTTTCAATTACTTATGGCTTCCTGACGAGAGCATAACAAGTTCGAAACCTGTCTATGTCTAGTGAGGAATTGACAAATGATCTTAGCTACTAAATAAAACTTGCAGGTTCAATTCAACGCAGGTTGGAGATTTTGTCCGCTGAGTAATTGTTTCCTGTAAATCTTATTCATTAAAAAGCTTATGAAAAAGCTTAAAGTAACTGCATTGTCCTCGATATTGGAGGGTTTTAAATCCAAGCAATTCTAATCTTTCGTCATACATATAGTTACTCGTATCTATGTACAATTTAAATAAAATGTAGTTTCATATATTATGGTGAACACCTTCAAGACGATTTATGTGTGTTCCATAACATGGACATCAAACAGTGCAACAATACTCTAGAGAATATCGAATAAGGGATTTTTAATGTAATAATAGAATTTATATTCGTGAAGTCACGTGTTTGTCGTTTTATAAATCCATATAGTCGAAGAGATTTATTCAAAATTTCCTCAATATGAGATTAAATCTTAACATGGTATCTAATTTGACTCTTAAATTAGTTACAAGTCTTACTCGTTCTAATTTAAAGTTTTCTATAATATAATCAAATACAGCAATATTCTTTTTACGAGAGAGGATATAATTTTACACTTATGATAATTTAACTCCATATTTAGATCTTCTTGCACTTTCTCACAGTTTTGATCCGTATATTTATGTTAGAAAATAGTTTTATCGTCGGCAAATAACAAATATTTACAGAATTTAATACTGGTAGAGATATCATTAATAAAACAATAAAAACAGAAAGGCCCCAAGTAACTTCCTTGCGGGACACCTGATGTAACATTAATTTCACATGAGGAAGCAATGCCAATTTCAACCACTTGTGTTCTATTAATCGAATATGATTTAAGCCATAACAGTAGAATGTCAATTATTCCATAATTATTCCAAGTTTTAATATCAATAACTTATGGTCAACTCGGACGAAGGCTTTAAGAAAGTTGGTCTAAACTGTATCAATTTTCCCGCCATCTTCAAAACAATTTACAATAAAATTGGTGAACAACAGCAAGTTTGTTTCAGTACTACGACTAGGATAAAAACCATGTCATTCCTGGAAACTACCTGATATTTTTGAAATTTAGAAGGCAATCAGCTGTAATGGATTCAAAAATTTTACAAATGCAACAAAAACAGTAAATAGGTCTGTAATTACAAATATCAGATTTGTTGGCTAATTTAAATAACGAAAAAAAAAACGTAGACTTCCACATATGAGAAAAAACAATTTGAGTTTGGAGATATTTGAAAAATTATTGATATTGGAGTATCAGAGACGGAAGTAAGGAAAAATATTACCTATCATGACTGGAATTACACCTATCTTTTCCATTAATAAATTTTTGAAAAACTATATCACTGTTTATTTCAACCGTGGTTAAAATATTACAATTATTAAAAAAGTTACTGTAGTGAACGACTGATTCATTATCATATGTGGTTTAAACAGAAAAAAAGGATTCAGCAAACGTGTTAGATATATCTTAATTATTATTAACCATAATATGATTGTAATACATAACATTAGTATACCGAATGGGACATCTTATATATAAGATGTCCCAGTTTTAAACCGACAAACTATAACCATTGATAGAAGATATGATTTTGAAAAAAAGTTCCTATTAACCTATATCCGCAAAAGTTTTATAACTGGAGATAGAGGATGTTAAAGTTTAATTTTTTTTTAAAGGTTTTTCACGCCACTGACTCATGTTTCAATTAAGTAGTTGCCATTAACTTGACGAATAATGATAAAAAACTAAAATACCCACTTGGACTTTGTTGTTTAACGGCTTTTTCGAATAAAACATTTTGTTTTCAGAAATTTCTTTCGGCAGCTTGTGGATGCAACCAAATAATAACGAATTTTTTACTCAAAATCTAACAAACTTAGGAAGTTTTTATGAGAGTCCTCTTTTATGTAAAATTTACTAGGGAATTGACAAAAATTGAAGAATTTAACGTAAATGAGGCACTTTTTTCTGTATAATACAGTGGCGTCGAGAAAATTTAAAAAAAGGCGCAATTTCGAGTTATGGCATAAAGTTGTATTTTTTAAATGGGAATCATAGTTGGCTATGATTTAGTTAAAAAAGGAAATGTTTTTCTCTTTCAAATTATATATCATATGTGGGGTCGCTTTTGATGTGTAAGTATTTTAATAGCGAAAATAATCTTTCAGTAGATTACTTTTTCCTTTTTTAACACGCTTTTATTAGCTTCACCTGTATGTTTGCTTGCTTGCTTGTTTGCTTGTTTGTTTGTTTGTTTGTAACCGACTCTTTGGACTCGATTTTGACCCACTTTAAACGGACAGATTTAATTGAAACTTTGTACACTTACGAAGAACCGGTAACAATACAATAATTTGATAAGTTTATATCATTATCCTGATCAGGATCGCCAGTCCTTTCCTCACGTATTCTCTGCGTGAGAGCAAAGGCTTAATATGTAAGTACATTCCGCGATTGTCAGCTAGGTCGCGGTGGGCGAGCGGGCTAAGGCAATCGACGCGAAACAACAGACTCCTCGGGCATGAGTTCAAATCCCACGGCTGAAATAATTTTTTTTTTTTTTCAGAAATATCTGTTGGATCGTAATATGTTATAATATCAGCATCAATAAGCAATATAAATATAGTTTAAAAAACTACAAAACACGCTTTCATAGCACATCAAACTAAAAAGTGAAAAATAAACATAGTTTAAAAAAACTAAAAAACACGCTTTTAAAGCACATCAAACTAAAAAGTGAAAAATAATTATTAATATAAACTGAAAACAATAATGAACAAAAAATACTAGTATTATTGTGAAAAAAGCGTGGGGCGCTTTGTGCCATATTTTTCGTATATCGAGCAACCCACGCTTTTTTCACAATAATACTAGTATTTTTCGTTCATTATTGTTTTCAGTTTATATTAATAATTATTTTTCACTTTTTAGTTTGATGTGCTTTTAAAAGCGTGTTTTTTAGTTTTTTTAAACTATATTTATTTTATATTTATTCCAAGTATGCATGTTTCATCTATGACAGTGTTATCCGTTTGTCAGTAAATTGCATATTAACAGTTTTGTTTTCATCATAATTACACCTTATTTAATTGTAAAAGTGAAGATGTCTTACGAAAATTACAAGAAATATGATATGCTAGAATGATTTATTCAAAGTAATAACAATAGTAATATTGCATCCGAAATATATTTCAGTCGCTATCCAGAAAAAATATAACCTAATAAACCTATTTTTAAGAGGTTAAAAGAAAATCTCTTTAATTCTGGGTTCTTCAACAAGCCAAGACCAAAAAATCAGATATTTATATCTAATTTTAAAATACATTACAATTACAAAATTAAATTCAAATTACAGTGAATGGTCAAACTGATGTCTGTTATGTTCGATACATAAATCATACCTCTTCATAACACTCCGAACTGCAGTATAAATATGAGGATTTGAAATGGAATTCACACAGTCTATAAAATTTTGTCCGAGTTCATTTATGTCGGTACTAGTTTTTTTTGTATAATTTGTCTTTAATGTGGCCCCAAAAGAAAAAATCCAGTCAGATGATCGTGGTGGTCACCTCAATGGTCTGTTGCTTCCCATCCAGTTATTTCCAAAATTGGTATTTAATAATTCTGAAACCGTCCTGATGTTATGAGGTGGTGCATCATCTTGTTGGAAGAACTGATTTCTTGCCTCAATTAAGGGCAGATTGTCCATAAATTCCCCAATAATTTTCTGGTTTAAAGTTTTGTAGTACTGTTGGCCATTAAGATTTTCTTGATATATGTGATATGTTAAAACACGATTGCCACATAGAGCACACCAAACACTAAAACCAAAGCGTCTCTGTGATCGCACGTCACCGGTACGGTGAGGGTTCACATCAGACCAATAGTGCTCGTTACGCCTGTTGAAAATTCCTACACTGCTAATGTAGGCTTCATCTGTCCAAACTATATTTTTAGAGAAGAATGGATCTTGTTGTCTTTTTTGACGATATCATATCATATGCAAAATTCCTATCGTCGCTGAAGATCAGTTGGTTGCAGGTGATGTTGTTTCCTTATTGTATAAGGCCTGAATTTGTGTGTCTTCAAAATACCCAAAGCTCAACGTCTTGAAATCCCAGAATCAGCTTCAATTTGACGGCTTGAAATTAAAGGATTTGCAACCGCCATTTGAATTACCGTTAAAGAAGTTTCTTCAACATCTTCAATGTTGTAATTTTTTGGTCTCGGCTTGTTGAAGGACCCACAATTAATTAGATTTTCTTTTAACCTCGTAAATATAGCTTTATTAGGTTGTCTTCTTTCTGGATAACGACTGAAATATATTTCGGATGCAGTATCACAATTTCAAAAAATTGATTGAAGATGAAGTTACTTTGTGAAAATCCATTTTGATTTAAAAATTATAAACACTTTTTATTATTTGTCTAATTTTCAATTTATTTTTTATTTTACAACTAGTTTCATCCTATTCGGACATTTTCAAGTAAACTAAATTATATACAAATTTTACTTTCATTTAAATATAAACTGAACTGAATATTAGGATGGGTCATTTTATGGTTGATAATATAATTCAAATTTGTACAGATGTTATGTCTTTAAATGTAGGGGTTTTTTTCAAGATAGTAAATTACATTATGGTGTAATTTTTATGAATAGCAGGTTATCTGGTTAAGTTTAATAACGGGGTATTATTTAAATCTATTTGGTCGTTTAATATGTTGTAATTTTCATTCCTATTTAATTTATTGATTTCTAGCACTTCTAATAAATTAAGTTTTTACTTTTCCCACAAAATTTGTACTATTTTAGGTTGATGGTCATCAGTTATTGTATGACCAGAATCTGTTAGGTGTTTATAAAAGTTGGAATATTGTTTTTGTGTGTGAATATGTTCTCTATATCTTACTCCGAACGATCTACCTGTTTGACCTACATATGAGGAGTTACATTCTGGGCAATCTAACCGATATACACCACATTTTTTTAGAGATATCAGTTTTTCGTTTTGCATTGAAAAGATATCTGCCTATATTTTTGTTAGAACTAAAAGATGTTTTAATATTGAATTTGGAAAAAGTATTGCTAATTGAATAAGAGAGTTGAGCTGAATATGGTAATGAAATGTATGTTTGAACTTTTTTCTCGCTAGTAGTGGGATAAAATTCTTTTAAGAGGGACTTGTTTTGTTTTTTTGTAGATTAGATTGTTGATTATATTTTGAGGGTACCCGTCATTATGTGCTATAAGTCTTATTGTATCTAATTCTTCTTTTAAATCTGTCTCAGATAGAGGTAAGCTGAAGGCTCGGTGTCATTGATATGCGCCTAATTTGTGGGAGAGAGGGTTATAGGAATTAAAGGGGATAGTGACGTGTGTAAAAGTTGGTTTGCGGTAAATATTATAGGAAAATGATGTTTTGTCTTTTTATAGTTAAGTCGAGAAAGTTTATTGATTTATCTCTGTTTCTAAGGTAAAAGATATATTATTATGTGTGTTATTGATAAAATCGAGGAGTATTTTTAATTGTCTGTCTGTCCCTTTAAAACCTATTAAGATGTCATCAACGTACCTGTACCAAAAGATAATATGTTTTTTTGATATTGGAGAATCCAATATAGTTTCTTCAAGATTATCCATGAATATATCGGATAAAAGGGGGCTAAGTGGCGAACCCAAAGGGAGCCCTGTTTTTGTATAAAGATGTCCTCATTAAATTGGAAATAATTTTGATCTAAACACAACTTGAATGTTTGCAGTATTTCGTTTTTTAATTTTGGGATAATTTTGCATTTTTCTAGTATATTTGAAATTAAAGGAAGATATTCAAAAGGGGGGATATTAGGAAACATATTCGACACATCAAACGATACTAATTTTATAGAGTTGGAGTCAATATTTAGGCTATTTAATTTTACTGTTAAGTATAAGCAGTTGTTAATTGTATTTTTGGGCTTAAATTTTGTAATAGATTTAAACTCGTTATTAAGTAATTCAGGTAACTTACGTGTCGGTGCATTTGTGTAGGAAACCACTGGTCTAATGGGTTTATTTTCTTTGTGTAATTTAACTAAGCCATACAACTTTGGGGCATCACAGTTTATATGTGTAAGTCTTCTTTTTTCAAATTCGGAGTGGCGCAAGTATTCAAAACTTTGTTTTAAGGACTTCGTTTCTTTTGCAAATTTGTTCGTAGGATCTTGGGTTGATTTTTGTAAATTTTGTTCATCTAGGAATTTCCCAATTTTATTGATATATTCTGTTTCTTGGAGAATAACTGTAGTATTGCCTTTATCTGTTTTTGTTAAAATTAGTTTATTGTGATGTATTTTTTTCTTGCATACGTTCTATTGTGGCTATATGCGAGGGGCTAGTCGTTTCTGTGGACTTGTTTATTTTCTGTGCTCTTTGATGTTTTACGCTTTGGGATTTCATAATGGTTTTATTGTTGTTTGTTATAGCTAGTTCTGCATGTAAACCTAGTATTTCTTTTTGTTTTTGTATGTTTTGTGGTTGCGGTGTGAACTTTGGGCCTAAATTTAAGAGGTTCTCTTCAGTACTAGTGTAATTTGTATCGGACAGGTTGACGAATCTTGGTTAAAATTTAATGTTTTTATTAAATTGGTTTTTTGCTTGCTTTTCTTGAATTTTTTGGTAAATTGTTATGTTTTTCTATTGTGTCTGGTATTTTCTATAGAAACTAGTTGTTCTATAGAAACTAGTTGTAAAATAACAAATAAAGTGAAAATTAGACAAGTAATAAAAAGTGTTTATAATTTTTTAATATCACAATTGTTATTACTTTGAAAAAAGCATTCTAGCAGATCATTTCTCGTAATTTTCGTAAAACATCTTCACTTTTACCATTAAACGGGGTATAATTATGACGGAAACAAAATATTCATATACAATTTACTGACAAACGGATAAACACTGTCATAGATGACACACACCTACTTGGAATAAATATAAAAAAACGTAAAAAGTAATCTATTAAAAGATTATTTTCGTTATTAAATACTTACACTTCCAAAGCGACCTCACATATGATATATAGTTTGAAAGAGAAAAAAATTTCCTTTTTAACTAAACCATTTACAAAAATACAACTTTATGCCCTAACTCGAAATTGCACCATTTTTTTTAAATTTTCTCGACACCACTGTATTATACAGAAAAAAGTGCCTCAAGAATGTAAAAGTTGCTTTTTCATAACTTTACAAACAACCAAAAGATTGACGTGTCTAAAAGTCGACAAATCGACCTTTGGTTTATAACTCGAAAACAAATGACGATAGCAAATTTTTGTTTTCGCCAGTGCGTTTGTCTCAAAAAAAAGAGATCGAGAATGTGCCTTCCATTTTTTTGTATCTCTTACAGTTACCGAGTTACCCTTTACAAACATCGAAACATAGTTTGTAGACACGATAATAAAACATTCTTTTTAACCCAAATTTGTAACTTTATTTACATTATTTCATTTTATTTACATCAATTCATGAAATAACTTAAAGAACATATGGAGCAGATAGATATGGAGACGCTGCGTATGGGGATGCTACATACGGAGATGCAACGTATGGAGACGCTGCGTATGGAGACACTGCGTATGGTGAAACTGCATATGGAGACGCAACATATGGAGATGACAAGTATGGTAATGCGTATGGTGATGCGTAAGGAGCCACTGTTAAAGGAGCAGCCACTAGACCCCCCTGGTTTTGCCTCAGCAGAAGCAGAAATAATAGCTAGGGCGAAAACTGCAATCTGAAACAATAAAATTTACATGAGTCCAGGTTCTAATTTACAGAAATTATTGTTAATGTCAGCAATGCAAGTTTTTAAATTGATTGAAAAAAATTTACCAATATGTCGAATGGAAAGCTAGAAATTAGTGATGGGACTCGAGTGTGAAAATACTCGAGTGACTCGAGTCAAAATCCGATTCGAGTGACTCGAGTCATATGGCTGTTCAATTCGAGTAAAGTTGTTACTCGAGTCGAGTTATTGCTACTCGAATCAAGTTTTAACTCGAGTTGAATTGCAATTCGAGTAAAGTTGTTACTCGACTTGGGTTATTGCTACTCGAATCAAGTTTTAACTCGAGTCGAGTTGCAATTCGAGTAAAGTTGTTACTCGAGTCGATTTATTGATATTCGAATCAGTGAGTTACTATGATTCAAGTTTTAAATCGAGTCGAGTTGCAATTCGAGTTAAAGTTGTTACTCGAGTCGAGTTATTGCTACTCGAATCAGTGAGTTAATATGATTTAAGTTTTAAATCGAGTTGAGTTTGACTAGAGTCTAGAGTCACGGCAAAGTCGAAATCAAACTCGAGGCGAACTATAGAGTAAGTAGTTGGAGATGATTCAGTGGTTTGCTAAACGGTAAGTTTTTAAAGAGTATTTAGGTTTTCTCTTTTGGTAATCTTTCAGCATTTAAAACACTACCATCTAATTCCAATATAAGTTTGAAAAATCGAAAGGATAAACATAAATCATAATAATTGAAATACAAAATAATAAATGGACCCAGGTCAAATATTATTTTTCCGGCAAATCAACACATTTCAAATTCAAAATTAAATATTTAATTAACATTGTATAAAAAATGACATTTAAAATAATTTTTTTTATATTAAATTAACATTAAATTAAACTCTTGTTTAGCACAAAATATTAAATAAATACAGTATTTAATATTTAATACACACCGATTACGGTTTTTTATTTACTTCGAACTAATTGAACCGAAAAACAAATCTTTATGAACATGAATGTGCCAGTTTGATTGCTGCAGTCGTGTGAGTCTTGATTTTAAAGAATTCTAAGTTCTAATTTCTAATTTTCTAATACGTCGTAATAACGTCGTATGTAACAATTATAGGTTTGTACGTAGAGGCGATTTGTGATAGTTTCCTGACTATAGAGATGCGAGTATTACGAGAGCTTTGCAATAACAAACGTTCTGATTGAACAAGCGCATCTCTACAACAATATGCGCATGCTTCTGATAGTTTCAAACGGTTGGAAACTGCTCTACGAACAAACCTTTTAATTAGTAATTATACAATCTGACCTACAAACATGACACAACAAACCTGGAGGGGAATTCCCGATCCCGATGACCCGACGATATAGTAATTGATTAGTGATTTCATTCATGGTTACATGTTTTCATCTTTATTACTTTTACAAGATTAGTGCCTTCATTGCCTTCATGTAAATAATCTTTCGTATTTATATTATATAAACAAATCACACTGGCACTAAAGAATATTTAAAAATATTAATAAAACCATAAACAATTAAATTAAAGAAACTTGACTCGAGTCAAAAAGCGACTTGAGTCTAAAGGCGACTCGAGTCAAAAAGCGACTCGATTCAAAAATCTACTCGAGTCAAAAGTCGAGTCGATTTTTTTGAGTTTTACTCGACCTAACTTTTGACTCGAGTTTTATAACAATGAAATCGAGTTTCAACTCGAGTAAATTCGGAAACCTACCGAGTTATTCGAATGAAAAAAAAGTCACTCGAGTCCCATCACTACTAGAAATACAAGGTGATTCTAAATAGAATACCATAAATTAAACGGAGTATGGATAAAGTCGAAATAATACAAAAACCTGGATCCATTTTCTTCCGAAAATGCTACCTGAACAAGATACAGGGTATTAAATGGTCGACTAGCGGATCACTCTTTTTCTCATATCTATTAACAGAGTAAATCAACGGAATTCATTTTTTGTATACAACAGTTACTTAGAAAGAGCAGTAATCAGAAAATCTTACAGTACATTCTACCAATCCAGTGCCGTACTAATAGGGGTCATATGACATTTTATACTCTAGAAATAAATTGCGGTTAGGTTTTTTATTTTTCTTTTAATTTTCGTAATCCTTGACTCAAACACTACAAAAAGGTATACTTGTTTAATTTGCCCAGGGGGGTCCATCTTCAGTTACATGTCGCAGCATCAGTCATTATGTGAAATACTATTTTGCAAATACATGTGAGAATTACCAAGAAACAAATTTGATTACCTAAAAGCAGATTAATTAAAATTAAGACTATGACAATAACTGTTCAAAGTGTCCTCCATTGATACATATACACTTGCGCAAACGCTTCTCTACAGAAAACATATTTCTGCGTAAATCTGGTTGATTTGGTAATTGTTATAATAGTTATTGCCATAATGTTAATTTTAATAAATCTGTTTCTAGGTAATAGAATTTGTCTGTTGGTAACTCTCATTAGTATTTGCAAAATAGTATTTCACAGACTGATGCTGCTACACGTTATTGAAAATATCTTGAAAACGGACGCCCTTGGATAAATTAAACATACCTATTTTTGTACTGTTTGAGTCAAGAATTACGAAAATTAAAAGAAAAATAAAAAAACGCTAACCGCAATTTATTTTTAGAGTATAAAATGTCACTGGACACCTATTAGTACAGCACTGGATTATTAGATGCACTGACAGTTTGTATGATTACTGCTCTTTATAAGTAATTGTTGTATACAAAAAATTAATTCCGTTGATTTACTTTGTTAAAAGATATAAGTAAAAAGAGTGATCCGCTAGTCGACCATTTATCTTGTTAAGGTAGCATTTTCGGAAAAAAAATCATTTAGGTTTTCGCATTATTTCGACTTTATCTACAATCCGTTTAATTTATGGTACTCAATTTAGAATCACCAAAATAGAGAAATATACACGATACCTTCATTAAAATAAAGAAAAGTCAAACTCTTCAACGACCATTCATTTGGCTATACGACTTCGGCGAACCCTAACATTTTAAGTGCATATTTAAAGCACTATTTATATCAACAATGAAATTAATTCAGAAAATTGTAATTTAGGGTATTCAATCCGCAACAATGTCAAATAGCCAGGATAATAGTTGTTTAGAGTTGATTTGTTATTCTTATTTTATAAGTTAAGATTTAATTCTCATACATATTTTTATTTTACAGCATCTTATGAAATAAAGGATTCTCTCATATTTCGAAATGAATTTTCAAAATTTTTGTTTGCGATTTGGGAAATTTGTAATAAATTTGGTAAATACAAACAGCATGTGTATTTAAATACATAAATAAAACTGTAAATAATTAATGTGTTAATGGCAGAGATTATATAGCACTAAATATATACCAACTTATCGATACTCACATATTTGAACATTTTGGTAAATTGTCTGGTATTGTTGACGTAAAACAATACATCAATAGAAATTTTTTTCGCTTTTATACAAATATATCCCACTTACTTATTCTCGTGGATCATTCTATTGAAATAATGATTTAGAGGTTTCTGATTTGTATTCAATAAGGTAATGATACATGTTTGTACGTTTAATTTGGACATATATTTCTGCTTACATTATATAAACGATATGCAAAATTTAATGACGACAGATAGAAGACGTGAATTTCTTGTGGAACAACATTTTTGAAATAATGTAGAAAACTACCAAGTGTGAGATATTGTTCATTTCTTTTCTTTTCTTTATTTTTTACTTCACTTGGAGAAATATTTACGATTCCCGAATTCACAGGAAAGTATATCCTCTTTCATATTTCATTTCTACCGTTCTGCATATTTTTACAGTTTTGGATAAAAATAAATTAAATTGAATTCGACAATGTGATACACTTGGTTATTTGTCTTTTGTTTTCTTCACTATCTAACACCTGCTTATGCACCTAAAACATTATCTTAACACTTTTTATTTTTCTTATTTTACAATTTCTCTAGAAAAAACTAGTGTTAGAACAATTAGTAATATTCATAGGTTTCTTGTGGATTAACAAACAAGATATTTAACAAACCATTAAAACACTAAATGGAAATTTTCCTGCGTTTAAGATTCAAACAAAATGTCAATTAAATTGTCTGTATCTAAACTATTAACGATGCCACTTTCAATTGCTAAAATGGAGAGGTTAATAATTGTGTGTTTTTGAGATAAAGTGTTTGTTAAATAATTTTTTATTCTTTTCAGCACAGAAAATGTTCTCTCACCGTTCGCATTAGTCGATGCTATTGACAAACACATCGGGAAGATGTAATTTATTTGTCGAGTAAAGGTATAATGATTTAAGAAAATATTTAAACTGAACACATTCTTCGTGAAAACTTCTATCCAGATTAATTTTATCGACAGTTTTAAGCCCCTCAGCATCGGAAAGAAATAATAAATTTTCTAAAAATCCGAAATCGTACTCAAATTTAGTATGATCCATTTTTCGAATTAATTCTAAATATAATCTATACCGAGTGCCTACGATATTACTAGCCAGCCTATAACTTCCTTGTAAAAAACGATATCGATTTCAAATTTTGGGATGTTGTATGGTTGAATACGGAGCACAGTTTGAATGCTTCAAGATCTGATTTTCATTTCCAGTTTAACTAGAAACAGTATAAAATTTGTTATTTTTGATGGAATACCCTGTATATTATTCGAAATTTAGATTGCCCAGGAAATTGTAGGTCCAAAACATACACATACCCTATATCTATCTTTGACAGTTTTCGAGAAAATGACGGTTGAAAATGTTATATCATAAATTATTTCATTTTCATATAAAACAAATGAATGTAGGAACAAATCTGTTACGGTTATCTAAGTTTCTTGGTGAGTAAAATTTGATAAAGTCATAAAAATTTCATTTCCGGCTGAACCGGAAGTACTACGAAAAGTGATTTTCAGGCTCAAATTACTTCGAAATTTTTAATGGAACACCCTGTATTGAACCTTAAATTTACATTCTACTAACCTTTCTGGATATTTTTTGTTCTGGTGTCCCCTGTCTTAACCTAATAGTTTATGAGATATCGGCGACTGAATGTTCACCTGCACTGTCACAAAGGTTACACAATAAAAAATGATGTTTATACAGAACTTTGATTCAAGAGGGCTGTGTAAAACAAAAGAACTATTTACCGATTTTCATTTAGATTTTAACAGTACTGCTGCATTATTTAAAAGTTTCTCTCGACAGTTGTCATTTAATTTTTGCGTTTTATTCTTGATTTACCTTTTTAGTAAGTGTTTAAGTGTTATCTGGTTGTTAAAAATGGTTGTGTTTAGGCGCGAGCATCAAATTGATATGTTATTAGTATATGGAGAGGTAAGAAAAAACCGAAGGGAAGCCAGAGCATTGTATGGTTGACGTTATCTAGAACGCGACCAACCTTGTGCACAATAGTTTCCATGGTTGGAAGAATATTTAAAAAAGGAAAAATGATAATGAACATGAGAACACATTTATTGTAAATGAGGAGGCAGAGATAAACACACTGGTCTGTGTTGAGATTGATCCAACAAGTTCTACAAGGCAAATTGCCACTGGGATCGGGATTTCTCCCGAAAGTGTTAGAATGATTCTACATAAACATAAGTACAACTCTTTTAAGTACCAAATCCATCAACATTTTTCCGAGGGAGATTATCAACGAAGATTGAATTTTTGCAATTGTTTAGAAACTGAGCGTCATCAGCCAAATATAAAATCATGCATTTTATTTTCGGACGAATCTCGATTTACCAACATGGAAATGTTTAACAGGAACAATACGAGATATTGGGCAACTCAAAATAACCATCTATTTAGAGGAGGGGCTTTCCAAGAAAGATTCGGCATCAACGTATGGCTGGGCGTTATAGGACCAATATTTTTTGATGGACCTTTAAACGGCGCCCGGTACCTACATTTTCTACAGAACGAAATTCAAAATTTTATTGAAATTTTACCTGTACAGCATGAACATGTCTTCTATCAGCAAGATGGTGCACCGCCCCATAACGCCCGAGTAGTCACCGACTATTTAAGTGAAACTTTTAATAATTGGTGGATAGGTGACAATGGTCCTATACGGTGGCCGGCGAGATCCCCAGACCTTACACCTTTGGATTTTTTTTAGTGGGCCTATATCAAGGAAAAGGTGTATAAGACACAACCACATAACATAGGAGACCTTAGAAATAGAATTATGCAAGCGATAAACTCTATTACTCCAATTCAGATGGAAAACGTTCTTCGGGAATTTAAGGAAAGGATTAATTCTTGCCGAGAAGTCAACGGTGTACAATTTGAACATTTAAATTATGGTTAAAATAAATTATACCTACCTATTACTTTTAGTGTTTCACTTTTGATACTTATTTTATTTTTCTGCTTTGAGCAGATTTGTGACATATTAGTGCAGGTGAAAATTCAGTCGCCGATATCTCATAAACTATTAGGTTTAGACAGGGGACACCAGAAACAATAAATATCCAGAAAGGTTAGTAGAATGTAAATTTAAGGTTCAATACAGGGTGTTCCATTAAAAATATCGAAGTAATTTGAGCCTGAAAATCACTTTTCGTAGTACTTCCGGTTCCGCCGGAAATGAAATTTTTATGACTATCAAATTTTACTCACCAAAAAACTTAAATAACCATAACAGATTTGTTCCTACATTCATTTGTTTTATGTGAAAATGAAATAATTATGATTGATATAACATTTTCAACCGCCATTTTCTCAAAAACTGTCAAAGATAGATATAGGACTTACAATTTCCTGGGAAATCTAAATTTCGAATAATATACAGGGTGTTCTATTAAAAATAACAAATTTTATACTGTTTCCGGTTAAACCGGAAATGAAAATCAGATCTTGAAGCAATCAAACTGTGCACCATATTCAACCATACAACATCCCAAAATTTGAAATCGATATCTTTTTTTACAAGGAAATTATAGGCTGGCTAGTAATATCGTAGGCACTCGGTATAAATAAACGATAAAATGACCGTTCCTAATTCACAGAAGACCGCACGACCGCAGATTTCGACAAGTAATAGATGCGCTTTCATAAATGATAATACTATATTTTATAAATAAGTATCACTTTTGTCTTCCAAAAGGACTGACTAGTGAAAATGCTGTGATTTCTTTTATTAACTTTATTTTTGGAGCCACTTGATACAAATCAAAAAGTAGTAGGTGTTCTTTAACTTTCAATCATGCCTTTGACATGGTAAATCACGGCATTCTATCATAACTGGTTGTGTTTCTATTCAAATAGAACACAAAAATTTTTTGTGAATTTGTGCTATTCTAACCTACGTCTGTACGTGATGCCCCAGAGTAGCACGTTCGGTCCTTTACCTTAATTACTAAGATCTCGCCCTTTAAACATGTATGTAGTTGTAATATCAGAAACTTTAAATCTGAGAGTCAAAAAGCTAGTAGGTATATCGAAAATATTGAAAATTTCCAGTAAGTATACCAAAACATAACTAGTTTCATGTTCAACAAGGGAAAATAAGAATTAGAGTATACTAGTCACATTTATTAATCAGACATATCTCTAATACATAATCTGTGCATTAAATTGCTGGACTACATATTGATTGTAACGTGTAACTGTGGTAAGTATCCTCAAATCTAGATTAATGCAAAAAAATTAGCATGCAGCTGTTGTAAATTTTTTAACCACTAACTAATATTTCCTTTGTTTCTTATTTTTGTGGAAAATGTCTTTTCTTATTTACCCACAGACAGACAAAATATTCGACCTCACTTACAGGAACAGAGAACCATATGATTCTAGTGAAATTTTATTATCTTAAATATATTCCTCTTTTTTGTGGAATTATGTTATTGTTATGTGAAGATATCAGGCATACATTTTACCAGTACTCAAACATTGTTTAATAAAAAACATTACTCCAGTCGGTAGAGACAAAAAAAAGGTCTTTGCCTTACAAAAGGTGGAGTAGAAACCATTTTGATATGTTGAGACCAAAAAAAAATTTTTTTTTTCAAAATAACCGCAACGGTTGAGTTGAGGACAAAGTTAAAGAAGATTAAATTACTTTCTTTTGTAAGTCCAATATCCAGCCAAGGAATGGTTTCTAGACAGGCTTTTGTGCGCACTTTTTTTTACTTTGGGATTGTGATTGGAGATGAAAATACCAAAAGTCCTGGGGTCTGCGATGGGAGCTAATTCAAGAGGTTCCCAACATGTTTCCCTGTTTTTGGTTCTCACTTATATCTCGATAATGGTTAGCTCTAACGGAAACGTCATTATATACAATATTGACAAGTTGAAAAAATTTGGCACAAAATAGTTATTCAGGTTTTTCACTGAGCGTGACACGACATCAGCAGCGTTCCGAAAGGGAAAGGTCAGTTTTGTGAAGTTGTACCAAAAAAAATGCTCACATTCAGAATTCTGCTGAAGGATTCACCATTCCCACGTCTTCTCCAAGTGACATTGAAGAAGCTGGCAGTAGATGTTTCTTCAAATAGTATGGTGCACCACCAAAATAGACTTCTCCCAACTCTTTTCGACACTACTTTGGCAAGTTTGTCACCACCATGAAACCAGACAAGTCGGCCCTTCCACTAACCGAAGGAAGAGCAAAGCAGCATAGCTTTCGAGTTTACCTCCAAGTCCAGGCCTGGTTGGGTAACAAGCTTCCTCAAGAACTCTGGGGATAGGAACTTAAACACCGATTAAGTGAGGGGGATCAGTTTGGGCCCTGCCCATCACAGACCTTAAGGTCCCAGAAGTCGTTTTGAACTTGACAACTGAAATTTTGTTTTTATAGGGGTTGTGTCGTCATCTATTGCGATGTTAACATGATGTCATGTTTTTTTTTTATGTAGAAAATTATAAACACTTTTTATTACTTGTCTAATTTTCTTTGTTATTTTTGCAACTAGTTTCATCTTATTCAGACATGATGTCATGTTTTTAAAAGCGCATAGTAAAAATAAAATGTACCCCGCTCGAAAGCTTCCGATTTGCTAAAAGCTCTCGATACAGCTGGCGGTCTGAATGGTCTGCTACACGGTGTACCAAACTACAATTCTACAAGTTTAAGTCTCGTATATATAAATCTGACTGTTAATGAGACGCTGTGGAAACAATTGTTGCCTGAAATTATTATTATTATTATTATTTTGTCTTAAACTATTTTACTTTGATATTAATTGTTATTTATTTGATTGACTTTTTTAAAAACTAATTTTTTGGTGTGTACGACTAGCATCTTTTAAAATTTATATATAGAAATACAGAAATTTAGCTTTTACTATTTTATGGATAATTTGGATGGATAATTATTTGCTTCTGTCGACCACTGAAATTAAAATTTTGAGGGGCCTCTCGGATTGCGATAAAATCGTTCAGACCGCTTTGTAATTATTGCTTTATTATGAACGTCTTTATGAGTTTTGGTCATTTTAATGTGCACCGCGGCGCTCGCCGTCGTGCTTATGCTGCGGAGCGGTTTTTTAATGAAAACTATTTCGGCTTTTAAAAATCGGAGAATTAAGATAAAAAATTGCGGTTTGAAGTTTTCAATATGGTTTTTTCTTTATCTAATTTATTAAAAAAAAGTGGTGTGACGTAATGTTTTGAACCCGTGTAATTTAGGTCTTGGGCATTTTTGAATGTTTTTAATGGCTGAGGGCTTTCTATGTAATCTGGGTGATTTTTTTGGTAATATTATTTTTTCGAGATAATGAAATTTTTTTGTAGAATTTCGGTTCTACAACAACATATGTGTCGTCACGTGTTATAAATCATTCCTGATATAACCGCCATTTATCAGGAAAAATAACCTTCCATAATTTGTTCACTTAATCGGATTTTTTTTTTTGCTGGGCAACCTACAGACTGCAACAAGCGGCTATTAATATGCCGCAAACTAGTGTCATGGAGCGGAACAGGTTGCTGGATGACATAGAGAATCACAGCATCCTGGGAATGCCCTCGGATACTATGCCTACCATGACCAACTACGAGCTGACCTTCAACATCATTTCTCCGGAAAGAGATGAGTGGGATCGGAATAAAGCCGACCTACTGAGGGCAGACAGTTGCTGGTTTACAGACGGCTCCAAAACTCCCGAGGGGACAGGAGCTACAGACCAATGGTAAGGATATTTTCAAGCTTAGGTACTCATGCAACTGTTTTTCAGGCTGAGGTTCCTGCCATTGAACTGTGTGTGCGAAGGCTGAAATGTATGCATCTTACACGCAGATCGATAAAAATTTTCTCAGATAGCCAAGCAGCTATAAAAGCTCTTGGCTCCTACATTATTTGAGTAAAAACAATAAAATGACTCTGGTCTGGATACCTGGCCACATTGGTATGGAAAGTAACGAAATAGCCGACTCCTTGGCCAGAGAAGGACCGGGATCACGAATCATCGGACCAGAACCGATACTTGGCATATGTTTAAGTACTGTTAAGATGGCTATCTCAACCTGGGCTGAAAGGAAAACTCTCCAGTATTGGCAAGAGTTACCAGGATTAGTTCATTCGAAGGCGTTTATAAAATACCCTTTGAAATCAAGAGCTAAGAAACTTTTAGAGTTAAACAGGGTAAACCTGAAAACTCTAACAGTCCTATATACCGGGTACTGCCGTCTATGCCTGGATGATGATGAGAAGGCAGACCACATCTTATGTACCTGTCTCGCTGTGGAGAGGATTTTCAATATTTGGCAAAGGGCAACTACTGCCAGAGGATCAGGACACATTCTCACCCAATAAAGTTATCAGTTTTGTTAAGAGACTGAACTTATTGGGTGAAATATAACTAAGTGTGAGCCACAATAGGCCTGCTGAAGGCCGCAGTGGAGGGTCCACAGGGACCCACTGACAAGAAACCTAACCTAACCTAATCGGAATTTTTATGAATTTTACAAATAAGTATAACTTTTGATATAATGGGCGGATTATACTTTTTTATATATCAGTTTGAAGATAATTTTATATTCTGCTACTTCATTTTTGAGCAATTTTGTTCTAAATATAATGGTTTAGAAGGTACGAGACAATATATGTCAAAAACCGTGATGTGGAAATCATTTTTGAAAATAATTTTCAACGGCTTATAACTAGAGGTGACAAGTCGTGCGGTTATTCAGTGGTGCAACAGTTGTATTTTATTGTTGATATTAATTTAATAACAAAATATATCAGACGTGCGCAAGGGTACAGCATAAAACTAAAAAAATAGCGTGCCCTCGACATCACAGTTTATATTCGATTTACTCTTAATGTTGATTGGCTGTGATGTTCCACTGCACATACTCAATAAATAACCATTTCGGGAGTTCTGGAATAAATACAATCCACAGGTGACAGTACAAGTCGCGCAGCATTGCGTACTATGTACCAACTGTACGCAAACACATTGTAAATAAGATCAAATGTGTATAAAAAAATACATGGCTGTGGTTATGTGTTGACGAGACGACAGATCGTAGAAAGAATTCTATCGTAAATGTTATATTACGTGTACCGGATTCTCTTAAACCGACATTTCCACTATTATTAGCTGGCAAAACAATTACCCGGGTGGTGCTGGAGACATTAGAAAAATTTGATTTGTCAATAAGTCAAGTGTTGATGTTTGTGACCAATGGTGCCGCGACAATGCGTTTGGGAGGCCATTCTCTTCAAGAACGCGGTTGTAGATTGGTACATGTTACGTGTTAAGTGCATACTTTACATCTTGTGGCAGAAACTATTCGACAAGGTTTTCCAGAGTTAGATGCATTAATAGCAAGTACAAAAAAAGTGTTCCTTAAATCTCATAAACTTCTTCGCACATTTCACAGCAAGTGTCCCGGTATTCCCGAACCACCACAGCCGATTCGTACACATTGGGGAATATGGTTGAAGGCAGCTTTTTATTATGCTGAATATTTCCAACAAATAAAATCTGTGATACTACAATTCAATTCTGACGAGGCTGCAGCTATTAATGAAAGCTAGACAAAATTCGAGGATATTTCCGTTGAAACTGTTTTAAAAGCTATTCACAAGAACTATAAAAGACTACATGACGCCATACAAAACCTACTAACAGTGCGTTGTCGTTAGCGGAGTCACTGCAAATAGTGGACGAAGTAAGTCGACTGCTAGACTCTATAGATAACGCAAAAAAATTAGCCCGTTAGAGAAAAGTTCGCACGTGTTAAAGCAAGACACTGGTTTTACCAGATTGAAACAAATTTGTGGTAGTACTGATGGTGCAACCCCAGATCCGTTACGTGAGTTCAAAGACTATTTTAAGTATGCCTGTATTACATCAATAGATGTCGAATGGTCGTTCTCAAAATATGAGCATTTCTTTTCACCACAGTAAACATCACTCACGGAGACAACCATAGAAATGTACCTGATGCTGCAAAGTTTTTACAGATCTTCTCCAGTTTGTGATAACCAAGCTAGTTCATTAAGCTAGTTAAGAGGAGGGTAAGTTGTGCATACATTGTTATAAATTGTAAGTTTATTGCTTTTGTTACTAATTGATTTCTTTTATTACGCTTATTATGATGCGTATGCCTACGTCTCACCGCACATTTCTGCCAACTCTACTTACAACTCGAAAACGGTTAAGGATAATAAAAAAAATGAATTTAGATATACTATTTTGTGCCAAATTTTTTAAACTTTATAATGGCCCAAAGGTCAAAAAATATGCGCACAAAAGTCTGTCTACAACTCATTTTTGAGCATTCGTTGACTGGATTTTTGCTCATTCCATTCGAGATGGCGGCTTGCGCCCTGCCCCCCCCCCTCAAAGTCGAAAACTTTGATTTTTCATCAGGGTCCCGACCTAAACAACATACATCAAAATCGTTTCTACCCCACCTTTTGTAGGGCAAAAATCTCTACTGACTGGATTATATGTTCTGATCTAAGATACGTACTGAATTTATATAAAAAATACGATAAAGTATCAACGTTTTTATTTAAAATATACATTAATTAATTTTAAAATGCAACTAATGGAGCAGCATAAGGAGAGGCCACGTATGGGGATGCCAAATACGGTGAAGCGACATATGGAGAAAATACAGCAGACGCAGCTACGAAAGGTGAGGCTACGTTGCGGATAAATGACTGTGAACTAGTTGCTGTTACAACAGCAGGCGCCACAGCTAAGGGGGCAGCTGCTAAAATTCCTGGTTTAGGGTCGGCTGATGCATATGCAGAGACAATGGCTACAGCGAGTAAAACCTGAAAATCAGAAAAACGTTTGAATTTGACACAGAGGCGAATATATTTTTTATACTTACGAATTTGTACATTTTGTCAATTTGGTTATAGATTGTGCTAAAGGAGAATCAAGAGGAGTGACTGATAATATATTTTTTTCTTTATTTGATATTTATATACTTTTTAATCCCACTAACATATTCATTGCGTACCAACTAAATGGTTACAAGTAATTTGTATTCCATGCCTACTGTCGCATTGCAAGTTTGATAACATTTTTGGATAGTAATAACTGTCGCTGGAAATTGTATGTGTCCTTGACACTCTTAAGAAAAAATGTTTAGAGTTGCTTTTTACGTCATTTGTCTTAATGAAAATAACTTCCAAATATCAAAAGTAAAAAATATTTACTTTGAAACAAGAATGTAATTTTTACAAATTAACTATTTAATAAATTATACAGGAATTTAAAATGAAAGAACTTGCTATAGTTTGCAGAAATTATATAAAAATTAACCCTTGGCAATATACGAATTACTGTGTATTAGCAACAATTATTACGATAACTATAAAATATTTAATTTTTATGCCTCCTAAGTCTATAATATCATCTCTTTTTAAAAAAAGGTTGTATGCGAAGCTGTGCTGAATGATAGAAAATGCACAAGTTGATACATGTGCATACTATTAATATAATATGGCTTGTTATGATATTTTTAAAACAAATAAATGAATTGACATATTTTATACGAAGCAAAAAATTATGCATTTAATTACGCTTGGAAAACAAAACACTGAAAGAACTTGCTATAGTTTGCAGAAATTATATAAAAATTAACCCTTGACAATATACGAATTACTGTGTATTAGCAACAATTATTACGATAACTATAAAATATTTAATTTTTATGCCTCCTAAGTCTATAATATCATCTCTTTTTAAAAAAAGGTTGTATGCGAAGCTGTGCTGAATGATAGAAAATGCACAAGTTGATACATGTGCATACTATTAATATAATATGGCTTGTTATGATATTTTTAAAACAAATAAATGAATTGACATATTTTATACGAAGCAAAAAATTATGCATTTAATTACGCTTGGAAAACAAAACAAATTCAATTTATTAACTATTTTAACAAACGAATAATGAAAAATCACAGATCCTCCACAGTTACCACCTTATGCTAACGCTTATACATTCTTTTTCAGGATGTTACCCTATGTACATCTAAACTATTGTTACGGTTCGGTGAACCGTGACTTAGTAATCAATAGAGCGTTCCATTTGGGATTGGCGCTCTGTCACTATTCATACATTTTTACATTTTGTGATTTCCAAGTTTTCAAATGCATCCTGTCTAGTATCTGTTGCATTCCTAATTAATCTTAAATTGCTAATATCTATTTTATGGTTGTTCTCAAACGCGCGTTGGGCAACACTAGATTTATCTGTTCTACCATATTTGAGATGAGCCATATGCTCCTTGAATCTAGTTTGAATTGGTCGTCTAGTTTGTCCCACATACTTTTGTTACAGTCCTTACAGCTAATTTCGGAAATCCCCAACTTTTCGATTCTCTCAATTTTGTCTTTTAGATTACCTAAAAGTTGTAGTTTATTTTCCGATAAATAAATCACTATCATACGTACATCTTTAAAAATCGTACCAATACCACGGTTGAATCGAGGATCGAATGGAATCGATACAAATTTCGGATTTTCTCATTCATTTTGAAAGATCGAGAAATTTCCAAGTGTTTCTTTAAATTTTCGTTTCCTAAATATCAATTAAACTTACAGAATATCCATTAATCGCAGCTATATCCTTAATCAATGCCTTAAACATGCAAAATTAGGCAAATCCTTTTTTTTTAATTTATGCTTTTATGGTCGATTATAACTAATTTGAGCGAGCTCCACCGGTAGGTAACGTTAAATTGCACAAAACCCAGTTGCATCCATAAGAAAGTTAGCTGTACTATGACTAGTTTCAAGTAAATGTAGATAAAAATATGTATAAATCCATTTCCTGCAGCAAAAGAATTTGACAAAGATTCAGAATTAGTAGAAGTAACTTTGGGAGGTGGTATTGCTGATAAAAATATAGCTTCTCACTGAAACATATAACACTTATATAGTTGCGGAAACCGATATAGTGACGGGACGCGTGGCGACATGAGGGCGAGAAATGACTAACACATGACATCCTCCGTCTTTTACACCGCTTACATTAAAGCGAGAACGATGATTGTTGTTTTTGTTGGCACGCGACCGAGGCGAGGTTTAGCTTACATGCTGGGATACTTCAGGGCCGCACTTATTTTGTTACCGAATCGTTCTAACAGTGCTGATATATTGTAAGTATAATATTATAAGGTAAATAATATTTATTTAATATCTGTTTATTTGCTGGTGTGTTTTTGAAAATAATTTAAGGTTATCGCGTTGCAGTGTGTTGTGTAATAGCAGGGACCGCTCTGGCGTTTACGCCGCCCCGGACAAAAAACAAATTTCCGCCCCTTATAAAGTTATTTTTTCTTAATAAAAGATGGTTTTAATTTGCAATAAAAACGTATATTTAAAAAGAAACAAGTATTAAAACCTAACATTTGATACAAAACAGTATAAATTAAAATAAAATAGAGTTGCAATACCTATAGATACTTAGTTCTTATATGTTATATTTTAAAAATATTTACATAGTTTTAAACATACAGGGTGCAATTTTACCGCTATTACGATTTGTATTTTTTTCTCACTTGTACCTAAAACCTAAATAGAAAACAAAAGGTAGATACATAAAACCACAGTAATACATTGTTTGTCTGAGTTTATTTGATCAGCAATTTCATGTTGAATTGCCATTTAGTTGATTTTGCGTAGTAGTTGAGGGTAAAAAAGGTTTTGATTAATTTTAATTTGGAAAAACTTCTTTCTCCACTTGCTACTGATATTGGAATAGTTAGTAGTATTCTTAAGGCAATACTAAGATTTGGAGCAAAATTTAGCATTGTTATTATTTTAAGAACATCACTTGGACTTTCTTTTTTGCCCAAAAGTGCACAAACTGCAGAAATTTCCTCTAATAATTTTAGACCGTTAATGTCAGCTGATTCACCATCAGACAAAATACTTTCCAAATCTTTGCAAACCTTTATCAGTCTCTTTAGGCATGGTTCTCAGATCATATATATTATATAGATTGAAAATGGTTACTGAGGTAATTCAGTTGTTCAAATTGACTATCTAGTGCGTTTAATGCTTTATCAATAGTATAGAAGAAAAATTCTATTTTGTATTTTTTTGGTTTTGCTTCGATTGATTCGTCCCTTGTCTTATATGAAAAGTTGGCATTTTTTCTTCTTACGCGCTGTCGCGGCGTTGTTGATTCAAAATTGGCTTCAATGTTTCAACAATAATTTCATTCAAAGACTTATCTGATCGAAGATTTTTAAGGAAATTTTTGCAGTTCTCTAGAAGATCAAGTGCTTTTTGCAAATCAAACTCTTCTGTTTGCATAAGCTTGCTTATGGGATTAATACAGTTTAAAATTTTATACCATATGATTATTGGATATCATAATTTAAATTTTTTAATGAAACTAAGCAAACCCGAAGCTTCGTCTCTTATTGAGATATCGATGTCTTGGTTTATAAATAGAAATGTTTTGGGAAATTTTCGGTAGATTTAGATTATGCTATTGGAAAAACAATTGAACATCGTATTAAATAGTTATTGACCACATTTATGTTTTTTTAAATAGAACACTATGTATATTATTATATTTTCAAAATGTCCATTATTTTCCGACTTTGAAAATATATACTTATGACATATTATCTCTTGCAGTTTTGGAAATATTAAAAAAAAAAATCTTTGCTCCACATACATTATCATTGACTGTTGGAATACTGACCCTATTTTCTACTTTTTAAGGGTAGCCAGTTGTTGGTTAGTTCGCGAAGACTATGAATATTTTAAACGAAAAACAAAGAAAGTGGTGGCATCCAACACAAACTATTCAGTTAAGTTTTTTCTTGTATACGCATAGGCGACTGCGACTTGAGTAGGTACATGTCTGTTTTTTTATGTAGTTAGCCCTAAGTTTTACTGGATTCGTCTGGTCAATTACTCGCTTCTCCGCTCAGAGATGAGTCTTAAAACTTGCTTTTGCTGAAGAAATGTATTTGTTTATAAAATTTAGTTTGATTCTCTTAAAAGTTTTTTTGATTTACTTATCTGGATAATAGGGCAAAAGAAAAAGCCACGTTATATTACTATATTTTGACTAAGCCCAATATCTCGCTTATTATAAGAAATATGAAAAAAATGTTTTAAATAAAAGATATAGGGCTTACTTTGTTGCCAATGAGATTTAAATTCAAGTAGATCCTTAAGGTAGTCCAAGGTCTGTGGTATCAGAACACTTGGAAACAATTAACAAACGTCAAAGAGATCAAAATTTCACCTTCTTGCAACTGAATATTTTTCACCTTATTAATGAAATCATTGGAATTAATCACAGAGAAACTGGTCGGTGCAATAGGTAAATTATCGAACTCTTCTGTTAACAATTTTGATAGGTGGTAAGTCGGTGATCCGATTGTTGAAACAATAGGACGTACCGACTTTCCTGGTTTATGTATCTTAGGCAAGCAGTATAATCTAGGAACACTTGGGTTAGATACATGTAACTTCCTATTTAAAGCTGGAGTAATAAGGTTGTTGCAGGATTTAAGTACATTTCTTACTTCAGTAACCATTTTTGGTAATGGATTTCTAGAAAGTTTTTTATAAGGACCATTACTAATCAGATTGTCTACCCTTTCATAATAGTCCTCTTTATTTAAAATAACAACCTTACTACCCTTATCAGCTTCTAAATACAAACAATCTTTTTCACGCAACCGTTTGATAATTTTTCTGTCTTTTGTAGATTTTGACTTTCTATTTACTGTAGTGACAATATTTGTCGAGATTTGATTTCTGCAAGCTTCTCTGACAAATCTTTTAGAGGAATCGGGGAAAGTATTGAATTGATATATTTTCATTTAAAAAAGTATGCCTGGATGATTACATATGTATACAGCTAGTAGTAGTGGTGTTATTAACTGAGATTATAAGAAATTATCCTCATTTGTATAATAATTGCATAATAAAAACAATCAGGAGACAAGAAGTTTGATTATAAAACACTGTTTTATTAGGTCAATGTAAACCAACATACGCACATGCACGATTTCGATTTTCATTGGCACAATTACTTCTTTCATCAAAAAGTTAAATGTTGAATTTGGCGATTCGCGTTAGACGTTAACTATTGTGAATTTGATAACCTCAACTATTCTGCGTCTCCTTTTTGGCTTTGACTTCTCACAGTTCTCACATGCGTTACAAACTATATGCACCAGCGACCTGGCTTAATAAGTTATGTTGCTGTGTTTGTTTTTATTTTTATTTCAAACTGAATGTGTGACGTCAGATAAATATTCCAAGCCATTTTTTGCGACGAAATGTGTTTAACCTGGTTCGAAACATTCTCGATACTCATTGGTTGGAATACAAATTTTCTGCTATATGCACCTCTGCTATATAACTAGTTAAATAAGCAAATCGGTTGAACACAATTCGTCGTATAAAAATAACGTGGAATAAACGTTGATGAGACAAAAAAAACTGTAGTAAAACCCCTATAACAAACTATATACAATGTGATCAAACGAATGTAAACAAAGAGCATTACTTGATTCGTCAAAGTGCTATTTTTAGCCACTAGAGGGCGACGTGACATATTTTCTACATGAGCGTAGACAAGGGACAGAAAGCGATCTTGCTCTATAATATGCCACATAATTTTGAAATTAAAGAAATATTACACAAAAACATTAATTTATATCAGGTACTCTTTAAAAAAAAGCAAAATTGAATTATCAGTAACAAACTTACTTCCTCTAGACAGACATGTATATTAATTTTTTTCCGTGTGTGCAGGGGTGATTCTAGACCCCAAAAACATGAAGACACTCAAGAAATTAATTTAGAAAAATTTTCTGATGCAACACCCGAGACACGTAAAATTTTTGCAATCAGAAAAATAATCCCTTTCAGAAAATACCAAAAACTGCCTCTATTGCCATTAAAAATAACTTTGACCCATATCTTTTGCAGATAACAGTGATACCTCTCAAAATAACGTCATAATATGCACAAATGTACCTAATTTATACCCTTTGACCTCCAAATTTAATTTTTTTGCAGTTTACTTTAGATTTCACAAGGGTCTGTGTCCATACGCTTGCTGCACACTATACAGGGTGCCCGATTTTCATTTTGTCCACCATTGGTATCTCGCTTATCTTTAGAGATACAAGGTAGCTTAAATGGAGGCAAAATTGCGTAATTTTATATTCAATAATACGATTCAAGAAAATTGAACATTTATAGTAATTATCTATTTTTTTTACTTTGTTTAGTTATTTTTTGTTATTTGTGTATAATTATGTAGGTATAAGTAAAATTATAGTGTTTACTTTATCAAAACAATGTCGGTATAATTTGTTTTGTAGGAAATTATTAGGTTTTTTGTTATTTACACCTAATAAGGACATCGCATATCATCTAATTATTTAGGACAAAAACCTTAAGAAATAACTGCCTGGTAATAACTAGTAATAATTTTAATTTATAAGCCAAATTGAGTCAAAATCGATATCAAAATCATAAAGTTTACATATTCTTGTATCAGAATAAAATGCTTAATTGTATGACATAAAAATTCAATATGGCATACATAAGAAAAAATTACCATGATGATGATCCAAGGAAACTGAAACGGTTTTTTCAAATATCAATTAACGGCATCATCTTAGAAAGTAGTCCTGAGAGTGTTTTTACAGAATTGGAAAATTATTGTACTTAAATAAAGAAGTTGTGGGGAAAAACCAAAATACATGTTTTCACATTTTTTATAATATTTACAAAACTATCAATAGTAGACTAAATTTTCTTGAATCGTGTTATTGAATATAAAATTACGTAACTTTGCCTCCATTTAAGCTACCTTGTATCAATGGTGGGCAGCGAAAATTGGGCTCCCTGTATAAAATCGTTTCGTCCGTATATCCTCACTCCTGACAATTTATTGTTGCTAAAGCAATTTGTTTAATTTATAAATGCAGTTCAAGAAATTAGCAGGGACTGGGCCCCTCAGGATCTCCAGTAGAACAGCCCCTGTTTGTGTATTCTGGGGCTTTACTAATTTGTATTTTTTAAATTGTGTTTTACCTCAGTGTCCTTCAGAAATATACCTGACCACCCTTGATTTTCAACCAACCTAGTTGGCATCATTTGCAAATCAGTAGTTTTCATTATCCCCAGAAGATGCCAAACATGGTTGGTGAATCGCGCGTCGAGTATATTATGAGCAGAGCTGTCACAATTACCCATTAAAAGTAATTGAAGTACCAATTACCAATTATCAATCAAAGTAGTAAATATTTCCATTACCAATTACTCCTCATTTTACACAGTACTTCAAGTATCAATTACTCGTCGAAAATAATATTTTTTTTTTCAAGTAAAGGAATTCAATTACTTTACCTTATACTTCAATTACTCCATTTAATTGAATTACTTTGAATGTAATTAAATTACCAAAAATAATTGAAATATCGACTGAAAATAAAAGAAATTCAAAAATGTGCATGTATTTTTAAATAATTATTAGGTCATTCAAACACGTATGTAGGTAATATTCTACCAAGCTATTTTACATATGTATATAGGTACTAAATTTAAAATAAAATTTTCAAGTCTTTAAGAAATTATTGTGTTGACAAGAAATGGTCTACACACAGACATACATACAGATAGACATTTTTTATTCGATATTTGAATTCAACGTGAAACGCATTTCTGTGCAAAAATTTTGTTTCTACAATCATTATTAAAAAATGTTGTCAGTGTAACTAATATTAATAGGTATTTGATTAAATCAAATAGGTAAAATAATAGATATTGCCAATATCGGAGATATATGTATAACATATATTAATATTTAAAAAATAGTAAAGAACAAATTTGTTATTTAATATTTACTTACCTTGCCAGGCAACTTTTTAAGAATTAAAAACACAAGGACACAAATAATTAAAAATATGGTTTTCTTGCAATCACAGCTACTGTATACTGTGTAGTGCAATGGATAACTGAAAGAAAACGAAAATACTGTCAACGACAGGCTCGGACAAGTTATTAATGCCGAGCGCGTTGCGATTTTTCTCGGAATATTTTCGATACAATTTCAATTATTTTAAAGTAATTAAAGTATCTGAAAGGAATTGAATTACCCAAAAGGAATTGAATTATTTGTTCAGTACTTTAATTACCAAAAACAATAAAACAATTACCAACTCCAATTACTTTTACAAAAGTAATTCAAATACCAATTATTTTAAGGCGTCCAAAAAAAGTAATTGAATTAAAGTAATTTAATTACTTAAAAATAATTAAATGACTATTTCAATTCTTTTAATTGAAGTACCTGACAGCTCTGATTACGAGTCCACTGCTTTTCTCCATTTTTATAAATGACTTAGCTGTTCAATCCACATACCTATGTGGTTCAATCTGATAACTTTATAACTCTTTTTGCGGATGACGTATCCATGGTAATCGAAACTAGTGATGTTGAATCATTAGCCGTGAAAACTAACTCTAATATTAGGCATATGAAATCCTGGAGTAGTGGGGCATTTCTGTCCTTAAACTCTAATAAAACTAATTTAATAACATTCATGCCTACTGGTAAAAAACCCGATAGTAGTATTTTGGTTTACTCTGACGGAATTAGCATGGCTCATAGTGACCACATTAAGTTTTTGGGTATGTGGATGGACACCAATCTAACATGGAGCACACACATTAATAATCTAAGTCCTTAGCTGCAAAAAATTACTCAGTTATCCAACTCAGATCTTCAATTGACATAAATTCGTTAAAAAATATTACTACGGGTATATTCACTCTTTAATCTCCTTTGGGATATTATGCTGGGGAAACAGCACCGACGTCGATAAAGTATTTATTATGCAGAAACGCATTATTCCAAACATCTTCAGTATGCCTTATCTAGCCTCTTGTCGTCCGGTGTTCAAAGAGCATAAGATTCTTACAGTGATTTGTATTTACATTTCTCATGTTATCTATAGAAAAATATTAATTATCTACAAAGGTGTGGTGATGTCAATTGTTACAACACTAGGATAGCTGATAATATATATATATATATATATATTCCACCATTTAGACCACAGGTTGGCAACGAACCTAGGATAACGTCTATAAAAATATATAACCACTTACCTCGAAGATTTAAAAACTGTAATAGCCTCAACCAATTTAAGTGGCTAACCAAAACATTTTTAAATGAGCAATGTTTTTATGCACTAACTGAATATTTTGATTATAATGATCGACATATCCTGTTTTAACCTTATACTCATTTATTTAACCTTATATACATTTATTTATTTTACTGTATTGTTATTGATATCTATATGTTTTGTGTTTTACACTTGTATATTGACAATGCCAATGCTTTGCAAAAAGCCAAAAGGAAATTTTTTTTCCCGAAATATCCGATGCCAGACAGTCCACCCGTGGCCTCCGACGCCTCACGGGAGTCGCGCCGGCGCATTAACTACAGCCACTCCCCACATCCAGCAGGGTTAGTGACTGTAGATACCAGAATCGTGTGCCCTAAGCAGACGGAGAGAACCCAGAATGACCGCCTTCGGCATTTGGCCTGCCAACCATTCGGCTGACTTTTGGCAGGCCGGTATGATCTTTAGTTCCGAAAGTAGCGTAGGCTTTATCCCTCCGGGTACACCGATAATTAAGACGACCATTTTTACCGAGTAGCCTGGGTACAGCACTTGGAGCTCGTACCGGAGATCTCAGTATTTGGTCCGTTTCTCCTCCTCCTTCAAGGTGATGTTATTCTCTGCAGGTGCCGAGAACTCGATGACATACATCACCTTGAGTTGATGGTCGAGGAGGACTATGTCAGGCTTGTTGGCTTGAATTAGCCTGATCGTCGGGACCGGGTAGTTCCAGTAAATCCGGCATTTCTCGTTCTCAACAACGGACTCAATATCTACGGGGCCGTAAGGCAGCACTGGTGTTTGGTCTACCCCGTACGAGTGCCTTAGATGGTAGTATAGCACTCGTACCACCGCACTATGTCGGTGGATTAGGCCGAAATCCGAAATGGCGTATATGGGGCATGCAGATAGTATGTGCATGAGCGATTCCGGCGCCTGACGGCAGGTTCTGCAGTTGATATCAAAAACCTCTACACGCCACACGCGGCTATGGTAGACCAAGCTGTTGAAAACACCATCTTGGCAGGCCATAATGAATCCCTCGGTCTTCGACTTAAGCCCGGCTGACTTTAGAAAGGCGAATGTCAGCCTGGTCGATAAACCCAGCGTTTCTATGTTCTTATAGAAGACACCATGCTGGGGTTTATCGCCGTGCTGCCGAAACAGATTTTCCTGTTCGGCAGCTCTAATTCGGGCTTTCAGACGATTTGTCTGAAGTTCGGTGACTGACTCTACATCAGCACCTCGCCTGATGTCAAATGCAAGACCGAGTTCATCTGCGGCTCTCTTTGCTGCCTTGAACAGTCCTGCTACCACTCCTACAGTTTCGTGTTGTTTTACAAACCGCAAGAGGGGATCTGAGCTCCTGAGGATGTTACATCCATACTCAGTACTACTCTGCCATGCGTACACTCCAGGCTCAAGAGTTCTCGGCCCCCCCGTTGACGTGGGAGTTACTTACACACGAGGAACGGACGATCTAGGATGAATACTTCTGTGAATACTCATCATCTTGCGGGTATCTCTGTCTAATTGCCGCAGCTCATCTACCGTCCAATTTACTACTCCGAAAGAGTAGAGCAGAACCGGAACGGCAAGCATATTAGTTGCAGACACCTTATTCTTCCCCGAAAGTTCGGAAGACCAAATCTTTCGTGTTACATCCTGGATGTGCCTTTGTTGCACACCCAGATATGTATAGGTCCCACCGGCATCCAGATGTTTTAGGATGCTTCCGTCTGCGAGCTGCGCATCTTCAGGG
>JANEYF010002393.1:0-118373 GCA_029963845.1 Rhamnusium bicolor | reverse complement strand
AGATATCAAGAAATATCTTATCTAGGTGGCTGTGATAGTAAAACAAAAGTGTTAGTTTGATAGTTTGACTATTATAACTATTAACTTTTTGCCTAATTTACCTATATTTAATTTTTATTATCCTCATGAAACCATGCTCAAGTATTAGTTAAATTATAATGTGAAAAAAATAAATAAATAAAAAACGCTTATGTTGTCCAGCCAGCTAAAATCTACAAATATAGAAAAAGTAACTAAATGAACACTATTGAAGTGGTAGATAATTTATTAAAAATAATATTATCCATTAAAAAATAAGAGTGGTAATGAAAAAAATATTTAAATTCTTTAACAGGAGGCTACAGAGAATGTAGTAAATTAACAATAATTTATTGCTAGTTAATTAATAATAAAATATCACAAAAATTTCTATATGCCCTCCATTGTGTTCTATACACTCTAGAACGTGTCGTTTTCTTAAGTTTCCCACTTACATTTGCTTGCTGATAACAGCTTTGTTATTATCTTAAATTTCGTATTTCTGTTCTAATTTTTTCCTTTATTTCTTCCAAGTTGCTGTTTTCTTATAAACAATATTTTTTAAATGGCCCCAAACAAACGTATCTAATGGAGTTAGGTCCGACTACGAGGTGGCCAAGCAATAGTTCTGTTTTCCTATCCATTCTTGATATGTTGTGCTTAAGTAATTTGTAACATCATTAATATTATGTGGGGGTGCCCGTCCCGCTACTAAATAACATCGAATGTATATATATATATAATATATATATATATATATATATATACATATATGTATATATATATGTATATATATATATGTATATATATATATGTATATATATATATATATATACATATATATATATATACATATATATATATATATATATATATATATATATATATATATATATATATATATATATTTTCCAACTATCGAGATACAATATCGTGTCTTTGGAGCAGAACTAGCGTTACGTCCAAAATTTTAATTTTTCAGGAAAATATTTTTTATCAGTTGACTATGCAATAATAACTACACTGTGCACAGTAAGTTAAGGATATTTCATATTTTCATGAAAACACTAAAATAAATTCGTTATGGGTGATACTGACAACTTTATTAACCTTTTTCGTAATTTGGTTATGAAAAACGAGGAATTACAATTTTAGTTTAAAAGTATTTAGCTGTGGTGAACCAACAATGTCCTAAACCTATCATCAGTACCTCGCATTCCGGTTCCTCACTCTAATTACTTCAAGTATACGTCTGGGCATGCTTCTGATGATGTGACCGATCACATCTTGTGGGATTTGTACCGGGTGATCCAAATAAGCCTCCCACCTCCATTTTCTCGGTTATTTAAAAAGATACGAAAAAATGAAAAATGCTTTTTGTAGGGTTTTTAAACAGGAATCCAGACACATTAACAGAAAAACAACTGAACATCAAATAAAAAAGATGGAGGCCTAAGTTATATTTTTTTAAATGGAAGTACCCAAATATTTTTCCATATTTGAATAGGGCGTCTTATTCTGATTTCAAATATATATACTTTTTTATATAGTATCTTCAGTAAATATTCCAATAATCGATTATTTCCCAAAAGAAAATGCGTTGCTTAACAGATGTCAAGAAATATTTTCTAGGTGGTCGTGATAACAAAACAACAATTAATATTTTGACAGTTTTGCTCATTTAATAATTCAACAGTTTGCCAACAACTGTTACTTTTGAACGTTGCTTTGTTGGCTAAAAATAACCAATATGAATAATCCTTATACTTTAGGAGAAAAATACGATATTATTATGGTAAACTTATATTTTAAAATTAATAAAAACGCTTGTGCTGCCCAGCGAGAATATGGACAAATATATCCGAATAGGAAATTGCCTGACAGGAAAACTATTAAGTTGGCAGATAATTTATTAAAACATACAGGAGCAATTCAAAATAAAAAGAAACGTGGAATAGTCAACGAAGATAGAGAATTCAGTATTTTACTCTATTTTCAAGAGAATCCAAGAAATTCAATAAGAGACGCAATGAGGTATTGAATTTTCTTATGGAACCATACAGAGAACTTTAAAAAAACAAACTTAAGGATTATAGTATATTGCCTGTTCAAAAATTATTCCCTCAAGATAATGAAAAGCGACAACAATTTTGTAGAAATATGATCAACAGGTATGACATTGATAATAATATATTTAATAAAATATGTTGGACCGATGAGGCATCATTCAACATATCTGGTATCTTCAACAGAAGAAATTCACATTTTTGGTCTTCGAAAATCCTCATATTTCTGAAGAGATTCAATTCCAAGGAAGGAAATCCATAAATGTTTGGTGTGGAATAATAAATAAAAAAATTATAGGGCCTATTTTTCACGAAGGCTCCCTTAGAGGTCCATTGTATTTAGATATGTTAAGAAATGATGTAAATAATTTATTAGAAAAAATGCAATTGCAATTCGATGCTATTTGGCAGCAGGACGGGGCACCCCCACATAATATTAATGATGTTACAAATTACTTAAACACAACATATCAAGAATGGATAGGAAACGAGGAACTATTGCTTGGCCACCTCGTAGTCCGGACCTAACTCCATTAGACACGTTTCTTTGGAGCTATTTAAAAAATATTGTTTATAAAGAAAAAAGCAACAACTTGGAAGAAATGAAGGAAAAAATTAGAACAGAAATACAAAATTTGAATAATAACAACGCTGTTATGACAAATGTAATGGGAAACTTAAGAAAACGATACGTTCTGTGTATAGAACACAATGGAGGGCACATAGAGAATTTTTTGTGATATTTTATTATTAATTAACTAGCAATAAATTATTGTTAATTTACTACATTTCTGTAGCCGTTAAAGAATTTAAATATTTTCATTTACCACTTATTTTAATGGATAATATTATTTTTAATAAATTATCTACCACTTCAATAGTGTTCTTTAGTTATTTTCTGTATTTGTAGTTTTTTTTAGCTGGCTGGGCAGCATAAGCGTTTTTTATTTATTTATTTTTTTTCAATATAATAATTTAACTAATAATTGAGCATAGTGAGGATAATAAAAAAGGAAATTAAATATAGGTAAATTAGGCAAAAAGTTAATATTTATAATAGTCAAACTGTCAAACTAACACTTTTGTTTTACTATCACAGCCACCTAGATAGTATTTCTTGATATCTGTTAAGTAACGTACTTTATATTGAAAAAAATCGATTATCGGAATATTTACTGAAGATACTATATAAAAAGTATATATATTTGAAATCAGAATAGGACGTGTCCTATTCAAATATGGAAAAAATATTTGAGTACTAACATTTAAAAAAAAGTACCTTAGGCCTCCATCTTTTTTATTTGACGTTCAGTTGTTTTTCTGTTAATGTGTCTGGATTCCTTTTTAAAAACCCTCATTTTTTTTCGTATCTTTCCAAATAACCGAGAAAATGGGGGTGGGAGGCTTATTTGGATCACCCAGTACACATAAAATTGGAAGAATATCTGAGAGTTACCTACTGTCCGGCGAAAGAAGGCCCACGTGGCAAGGGAGAGTATTGCCGATAAGTCGCCAGCTTTTTACGAAACCATATACTAGAGATATAATATATCTCCCAATGAGTAGGTGCGGATGCAAACGATCACAAAAATTTGCCATAGAAAAATTTTAATGGAAGGCAGAAATCACATTACTTTCACGGATCTTCTTTCACCAATAGACATTAATGTTCCCTGGAGCCGGTTGATGGTTTGAAGTGTCCTATTCAATATTCTTCCCCGTGCCATAACACTGCCTCCTCTAAAAACTAAGTGCTATGGATTTGATAAATCTGGCTATATCTTTCCCCTGATATCCTATAAACTCGTAGACATGTGCTTTCGCTGTGCAAGCCGAATATCGCTGAATAAAACTAAACCCCATTCCATAGTTTTCATTTGAATTAAATTTTTTTGGTCAAAATTAAAATTTTCAGTAATTATTTTCTCAACATTTTTCATATATTACACAATTATGTGATACATTTTTCGATTCAGAAAATACCAAAAGCTACCCCTTAAGTGCCTCACTTAATTTCGTTGCTTTATTTTTCACCTAGAAAAAAAATTCCAGACTGTACTTATATAGTTTTTCTGAGGAATCCAAATAAAAAAAACAACTGAACGTCAAATAAAAAAGTTATGACCAAAAAACTGAAAAATACAAAAATTAACATTGTGTACATACATTAATGCTGAAATAAACATATGTGATATTCCACTGATTGTAATTGCGTATCAGATTCATATTTTTCACTTCCGGTTTAACCGCAAATTAACTTTTTTATTTTAAGTGGTGCACTCTGTATATTCAACCCAGCTTAAAATTTCTTTTTCAATTCAGCAATGTATAATATACTATCATTATCTATCATATTTAATTAGATATTGGGGTTTAAGTTTAAAATAACACAAAGATCTATTAAAACAGGTAAAAAAAAACATTAACACAAATAATCTATTTATTTCAGAAATTCCATAAATTTTATTTACAACAAATGTTTCAAAAAATTACCATTTAGCTGCACACAGTGGCGAAATCGTTTGATCAAATTCTCTCTACATCTGCTTAATATAATGGGGTTGTTATATATATATTTCTTGTTGAATTTTTATATGATCGAACGCCTGTGCCTCCATTTGCACAAAATAGTTTAATTTTTGAACTAAATACATTATTTAAATTTTTCATTTGTTTTCATGATGCCTTGTTTTGTTGTCCGCTATTGTACCTAATTTATACCCTCCAAATGTTATTCTTTTTAACCGTTTACTTAGTTCACCGGTCGATACCAAATTAAAAGTTAATTTCGTCTGCTTGTAGGTTGGTCCATTGTTGCTAAGGAGGTGGTGGTAGAAATTTTTAAGTCATTTTGCTCGTGTTGCAGAAGTTGAAAATAGTGATGTTCTGATTATAAATACCACCAATAATAACTTCTGCAAAACCACTATCGCTGTATTATCAATTAATAAGTAATTAAACATGTAAAAAAGAGTCCCTAACTCATTTGCTCGTTTCTAGCACTTTTTTTTAACGGTAACAAGACCTTCAGATAAATCTCATCGCCAGACGTTATGTCTCTGCATTAATGAATTTTTTTTTTAATTTTTTGATATATAAAAATTTAAATGATTTGTTCGTCAGTGAAATTTACACGAAATGTTAATTAGGTCATAAACAACAAGAAAACAGTAATCTGCCATCTTATTTATACTGCGATAATGAGAGGCGAATTTTCGAAATTGAAAAATACGGAGCATTAAATTATTTGCTCGTGCCTGGCTCGGGGCTGAATTTCCATTGTATGGTAAAACTATGAATATTACTTTGCCAGACATTCCTGTCGCTAATTTTTCAAATCCAGAAGATTGTTATTAATTATTGCTGAAGATAATCATATCGCATATTTTTTCTGAACTGGAAAAGATTGATTTTAATAATTTTACCTCCACTTTCAATGTTCTGGAAGAATTTGTTTGTCGTATTTATGCTATAAAAAAAATAACGATGTCAATGATACGTGTTATAAGTTATTTTTTAATAACTTTAAAAAATATAAACCAATCATTCAAATATTCTGTTACCAACATTGATGCTTTATTTCATTGCCTCCATGTCAAACGGAACTGAAAGCAACATTTGCTGAGAACGTTATATATTACAAAATTATAGAAAAGTTGCTACTTAAAAAATCCTTTGGAAAATTGGGAAGTAACTGATTATGGATGAAAATACATTAAACTTTAAATGATTTGTAGGGGACCAAGTACCTCTGTCGTACATGGATTTCTTACAGGAATTACCACAGAATGAGCAAACAGGTTACCTTTGTTTATTGTTTCATTGATTAAATTAAATGAAAAGAAGATTGTAATGTGTTATTCATTTCAGAGGACGAGAGTAATGTAATGGATGAAGAGACCGAATTCAATAGAAATAATGATATAGATGATGATAGTGTATCTGAGGAAAGTGATATAGAAAATATTTAATAATATTTAATTTTTGTATGCTTTTTTTACAAATTAACAACTATTTTTTTTAAAAAAACGCAGCATCCTAGACGTCTGGCAAATGGTTGTTTAGTATCTATATAGTTAATTGAACATATAACTAAATGGCAGACACGAGCAAATAATTTAGGAGAGGTTTTATTTTTTGCAATTTTGAAAATTATTTTTTCGAACAAGCAAACGACATCTGACCTTGCTTACCATATTCACAAGCTTCAAAACTCTATTACCTATCATTCCTAACGACGAGGAAATCATATACCGAAATTGCCACCAACCTCCCTAGCTATTAGTTTTAAAATATTGACTTAAATTTTTATATGAGAAACTACATATTATGTATATCACTATTTTGCCGAACATAATCATACAAAAACTGTAATTTTTTTCTGGCCTAGCAGTTTTTTAAAAGGTTGCGTAACAAATAGCATTTATTTAGTCCACATTTGCTTCTATTCCCTGGAGTCGGACGTTTTTAAGGGGTGTGCTGAAATTCAAGTGTTGCAACCCCAGTTAGTTATCCAATTACCCAGCCACCATTTGGCGAAAACGTTGCCATAAATATGCAACTCCCAAAACAAATATGCTACGTAGGGCGCGCCAAACAGGACTAGCTATAGATATGGTCTTTTAATTAATTTAATTTTTAATAAATAAAATTCTAGTGATTGATATAAATGTTATGTACCTACTAAAAGATGATTGAAATATGTAGTAGTTTTTATGTTTCCTTTGTGAGTCTCGAAGTGAGGATCAGAAGTTCATTTATATAGGGTGTTTCAAAAATATTGGGACACCATTAGCTGTATGACATCAATCCAAATCGATTTAACACAAAAAATAGGTAGTCTAACATTTTTCGTTATCAAGGTACAGGGTATTAAAGTCAAAATTTTGTATTAGCTTTTTGTCTTTTTTTTTAGCGTGTGGTACGTATTGATCTCATATTTGGTAAGGATATGTATTTGAAATCTATGATTACAAGGATGGTATGGCCCACCTCACAATTTGTGGTGGGTGCTAGTTAGTACTTTTCTCTTGACACTTTAAATCATAACTTTTTTGAAGTTAGGTTTTGTAGGTTTTGGGCATTACGTTTGCAACACCCCCCGTCCAATTGTTGGCATAACACAATCAGCTGGGGGTTGTACTTATTGACCGGTAACTCAGTGAGCAGGTCGTGAATAAGGGCTTAGATTGATTTGAGTTATCACCAAAATCTAGGCTGGGCGCCAGGACTTTTGCAAGTACCAAATAATTAAAATTTTACTTTAAAAGGTAAAGATAACGTTAAAACTTGAATTCGGTTGGTAAGGAAGTGGAATAAAAAGATATTATTTTATGAAAAGTATAATCAAGACTAGTATATGTACACAATATTTACAAGTCAACAAAATGATATTGAAAAGGAAAAAAAAATGAAAAATGAAATGCCTGATCTCTCACAAATTTCTTCTGACCAAATATATGTGTTTACTGGGGACGAAGATCTTACGTAACTTCCAATGGGTTAGTCCAGCGAAGAATCCACCAACGGCTAGGCTCTTAATGGGTTCGGTGTCAATTTGACTCACCACTGTCAGTACTGCAGTTACCCTTGAGAAAAAATGCCAGTTATGTAAAATATTGTTTTTCTGCTCCACCCTGTATATAATGATAAGTTCGATCCACTAGTTATCCTCTTCTCTTGGTCCAGGTATTAACATAAAAAGGGGAGAGTTTTATGAGATCAGTATTATAGGCAAAACAAAGTTAGAAGCTGTGACGTTTGATTTGTCCAGTTACGTAGACAAAATATGAGTTAACACAAATTTACAGAGTAAATTGCAAACTAAACAAACTAGGATCGGTATCCTACAATATTTTAGGAAGTTGAAGACTTCAACTAACTTGAGTATCAATAAAAGTTACGTTAAATAGACAAAATACTAGTCCAACAAATAAACTAGGTGTAGCTACGATAATAAACAAGTGAAATAGGTATTCACTAAATGTTAAGATATTTTTGTACTAAAAGAAGTTAATCTTCAAGAAAATAGAATTTAGAATGTCTGTATAGAGACAGACAACTAGAAAGATAACGTAAATAAATATTTGCTAAATATACAACATAATGATAGTTTTCAACTTAAAGGTAACGGTAAATTAAATCATTTATTAGTTCCTCGGAGAGAGGTTCTAATGAATTGCAGATAAAGTTAAATAAAGATATATACTTGACCATATGTTTACTTTAGATAATTAAAAGTTAATCAAGTGCCAGATAACTAGGCAGGTATCTTTGCCAGAGAACTAGGCAAAGCTCCACTAGAGCAGCGTTCATGACAATACTAAGAAAACGTTCAAGTAATCATTCCATATTTTAAATTTAGAAAAACCTTACGTTACTGAGGTCTGGTTGATAAATATATGCACTGGTATAAAATAATCCACCACAAAACAAATGCACCAAATTAGATAATTTTCACAAAGGTTATAAACAAATAGGTTTGGTCCAACCAGGTGTACCAATCTCCAAATGTCACCAGTAACCACTGTTTAGAGAGCGCTACCAACGTAGCTAAGTGACCTAAAACATCAAGATACAAAGACAGAAAACAACTAACTACGATACAAAATGGCGACATCCGTTGCCGAGTAAATCTAAAATTTACAATAACCGAAAGTTAGTTTAAATTAACACACGAAATTATTACAATATCAAAGGGATATTAGATAAATTGCCAACAAGGCACGATAAATTGATACTAATCAATATTAATGATGGCTGTTCCAAAGAACAACCAAGGTGAACTGATCACCGAAAAGCAAATTCGCCCAAGGCGTAAATTAAGATAATTACGGTACAATATTATTATGAAAATTACCTCAAAGGTACTTTAAATCAATATAGAAATTTTTTAAATAATGATGAGCATAAAATCACAAGATAATACCAGAAAACATATAAATCTTACCAGACCGCAGAACTAGAGATGGTTTCCATCAGAACGCGGCACCAGAGACAACCACTGTCTCTGGCTGCCCTAGTAAGAAGAAAGTAGCATCGTAGTATTCTGCTACCTAAACTCGATTATAGTTTGGAAAGAGACAGACATTTGAGAGTAGAGTATGAGCAATAAAGATAGATGGATATTTAGTGCAAAAATCTGCAAACCCAACTGTTCCAGTAGAAATCAGTGGCACCATCTAGACTGCCTGAAACTTAATTCATCGTGGAACACAACACACTGGAATGAAATAGCTTGCAATTTCGTTACACGTTTACAGCGCAATTTAATTCTCTACGAGAAAGATATACTCGATACAGTGCGCTCTTTTCAAGAAATACACGAATTACAATTGTTTTACACACCAGTTCCATGAAAGGTAATTGTAACGAAAGGTATTTTTTTTGTCTATAGTCTATTTATTTCCAAGATAAAGTGAATATAAACAAAGAAACCAAGTAACTCGTATACACGAGGTGCTGATTACATATCTGTAAAATAGACGGGGTTCGTCTTCCTCGATTTTATTGCCGGTAGACCAACAGGAAAACGAAGCGTTCTACTGTCCGATCTGATTACATGAACATCACGCTTAACTTTATGTTTTCGTTCAGTCTATCTTGGAACTAAACTGACTATAGTAGGTGTCAAGTACGATTTTTTGATATACATATCTGTCAGTAATATAGTAAGCTTGTATAATATACAAACAAATGTTAATTAGTTATTCTGTTTCTTTTGCTGCTGATAATATTTGCATGTTGTTACGTACAGTTACGGTCTTTGTTGTTAATTTATTTAAGTTATTTAAAAATGCCCCGCTACGTATATTCCAGTATAGAAATGAGTAACATGATAACAGTTTATACTCAAGAAGACGATAATGGTTATGCTGCTGCAATCATAAAATATTTAAAGGAATTTTTCAACAATCAGGCAACCCACGAATGTTTGCCAAGAGGCCGTCCAATTAGGTACATCTAAGCAAGAAAAAAACATGTTTATGCGTATTAAATAGAATCAGGAAGAAGTATACGAAAATTTTCTGCTAAAACTTGAATTACGAATAGTACAAAAATTAATTATTTACAAAGTGATTCAAAGAAATCAACTTCACCTCTACTGTTCAACATTTAAAACCTCTAGATCAACCAACAAGATCTGCTTTATGTCGCTGGATTCGAGGCAAACAAAACAGTAATGTACAATTACTGAATCATATCCTTTTCATAGATAGCGCTGCATTTACACGGAGATGTTGTTAGATGATGTTTTTTTTTTTGTCGCAATAATCATAATTGGGTTGAGGAAAAATCCCATAAGAGAGCGTGTATATGGTTTTCAGGGTGAATTTTCAAGAAATGTCTGGTGTGGGATTATCGGTGACTATGTATTAGGACTTGTTGAGCTTCCAATAGGTTAAATAGCATATTATTATTATAGTTAGCATTTTTACGGAACGATTTGAACGACTTATTAAATAATGTTAATGCCGCTAATAACATCGGGAGACAGATGTGGCTTATGCAAGATGGTGCACCTGCCCATTTTGCAATAGCAGTCCGGAACTATCTAAATTAACGTTTCCCACGTCATTGGATTGGGAATGGAAGCGATTTTGCATGGCCAACTTGCAGCCCAGATTTAAATTCCTTGGACGTCTTTGTATGGGACTTCATGAAAAGTTTAGTTTATAGATCCTATGTGAGAGAAAGTCGAGATGAGTTGTAGAAAAAATCCAAGAAGTTGGAAATACCATTAAAATTCAGGAAGACCATTCCATTTACGCCACAATTTCACGAAACGATGTCGAAAATGTATTGAAATAAATGAAAATCACATTGTAAATTGCAATATAAAAGAAAAGAATTCTGCTATTTTTATTTGTTCAATACGCACCAAAACAATGCTGATTAACTTTCAGGTGTATTTGGTTGTGGAGTGCAGACTTATATCGTACATAATTCAAAAAGGATTTTATCCAAAATTATTTGCTACCGAGATATAAATGGTTCTTGATTTAAGAAATTCCCCAAGGTGCCACTGAGGTTTTAAATGACCGCTATATACCATTTAAATTTAATGTTTAAAGAATATTTTTCAAAGCTACTTTTATCCACATACTTCTCTGTTTTAAAATAGCTTTTATCCAATGTTGGTGAAGGAGCATCAAATTGAAGAAAATATTGCCAAAACTAAATATGACTGTAAGGAAGAGGATTGTGGAATATACGTTTACTGTTTTTTCCATAGGGTTTTTTGCCAGGTTTCATGTTTTGACTCGACATTCTCACCCTCAGTTCTATTTACTAACTTGATTTGTACATTTTTAGGGAGATAGTTAAAAATATTTTCAAAAATCAACTTCTGCCTGTTCCTTTACGTTATTCATATTTTTTAGTATTTTGTGGAAATGTGGCTTAATACTCAAAAAAAAAACAAAAAATTATTTATATGTGGGGTAAGATACAAGATAGGTTTCTATTGATTTCTTGTTCATATAGGTACATATAGATCAGTCTGACTCGAAGCTAAATTCCTAGGCTTATATAGCATTTGACCAAAATCCATTTGAAAATGGGTGTTATGCTGGGGATTTATTATGCCATCAGGGATTTTCTTCGTTATTGTATATCGGTTGTAATTAAAATAGAAAATACGCAAACAAATAATAAAAAACAATAGAAAAAGGGTTTCCTTTGTTGGTATAATAAAGCCGCCTGAATGGGATTGGTGCCTTTGTTTAGTTTATTACTGGATCCTTCAACAACAAAATGTAATGATTTACGCTTAGTTTTGTCCAGACACTAATAATAAATGTGAACAGATCTCATTGAATGCAATCTACAATGTTATTATATGTGTGGGAAAACTGCAGGCTTCATATCATGTGTGAATATCTTGATTAATATGTTTGATACATAATAGTTTTATGTTGATGAATTTTTCTTCTAATACTAACATAATAATATTATTTTTTTTGTTGTATTTCTGTTACAAAGAGTAAAAAGATGTATGTCAATTATAAACGATTAAAAAATTGGATAATAAAGTCATTTTTACGAGAATAAGAAATTCGTGGATTGACAAACAAATTTTAGATATTAATTAAACATATTACATGTTCTTACCGTTTAACACTGAAGTAAAAATAAAGTATTGCAATAGAAATATTTATCATTTTTGTTCGTGCTTTTTTCTATTACCTAAAATATTACCCTATGTATGTGCCACAGACAGTTTTACTAAACATGATATAGCCAATACAGCCTACTGATGGATAGCCGGAATTTTTCTCTGTGGATATTTCCCGGGGAGTGGGAAGTTTCCCGCGAATTTCCCCAAAGTAATTCCCGGGAAAATCGGGACTTTTGGTAACAACTATAAATCTGGTAATATTAAGTGACATTTTGGGTAATATGTTAAATTTGGCAACACACCTACTTTTTTTACACTTCAAACACATGCAATGACCTTGCATTTTTTTTCTGTGTTGTGGATGGCTAGTTTTCTCTCAGTTTCGCCGATTCACTGAAGTTAGTGGGTGCTCACTGCCACTTTATTATCTCTTATACCATGTTTACGAAAATTGCATTTGTCCTGAATTCTAAATTAAAGAAAAAATCTTATTTCAAGAGTTTTGTCGGGAATTTTTAGGAAAATTTTACGGAAATATTCCCGGGAATATCCCCACTACATCTTTTCCGGGAATTTACCCATCACTAATACAGCCGAAAACACTATAAATTTGAATCGACGAAAATATAAGAATGAAACAAAAGAATAATAGTATAATTCCCTAACATTTCGAAAATGACACATATTTACGGTATTCATTGATACTTATTATGTAGAACAGTTGATACTTAAAATTATACATATTTTGTTTCCGAGACATTAGGGAATTGCAGAGAATTTTAAAGTCGGTCCTGATTATTCTATTCCAGTTACTAGAGCTGTCCGAGGTGGCTGGAGTACAGCCACGGTCTTGCGATGGCGTTACACGTGCCGATTTAGAAGTGATTTACGCTGCAGTCTTATTTGAAAGGTTGATGCGTGAGGTTGTACCTATAAATTATACATAATGTCAAACGCGCCAAAGGGTAAAAAACGACCGTACGCTGACAGTGAATAAATTTATCTGTGAATTTCCGGATTTATTCTATGACGGATGCAAAATAATTTGTAAAGTTTGTAATCAAGACTTAATGTGCTGGCACAAAACAGATTGTCGTCGTCATATCAACACCGTGCAACATCAAAATAAAAAAAATGGCATGTCTTTGACAACTCAGTTTATGTTTGATTTATTGTTAATGTTAATAGCCTGTAATATTCCGCTACACATACTGGATAAACAACCATTTCGGAAGTTTTGGAATAAATACAATCCCCAGATGAACTTACCAAGTCGTACATCGTTACGTAGATATATTCCAGCTGTTCGTGAAGACATTGTAAATAGGATTAAATGTGGATTAAAAAATACACGGCTCTGGTTATGTATTGACGAGACGACAGACTGTAAAAAAAATTCTATTTTAAATATTATAGTACGTGTACTGGACCCTCTTAAACTAACATTTCCACTTTTACTAGCTAGTAAAAGACTAACTGCGTGTACTGGCGAAATAATTACGCGTGGGGTGTTGAAGACATTCGAAAAATTTGAACTTTTAACAAGTCAAGTATTGATGTTTGTGACTGATGGTGCTGCGACAATGCGCATGGTAGGCCGTTCTTTTCAAAGAGACAATTGTAGGTTTTTACATGTTACGTGTAAAGTGCATACGTTACATCTTGTGGCAGAAACGATTCGAAAATGTTTTCCAGAGGTAGATGCATTAATAGCAAATACAAAAAAAGGTTTTCTCAAATCTCCTAAACGGCTTCGAGCATTTCACAGACAGTGTCCTGGTATCCCTGAACGTGGTTGAAAGCGGCTTTTTATTATGCTAAATATTTTCAACAAATAAAAGCTGTGATACTACAGTTCAACCCTAACGAGGCTGCAGCTATTAGGGAAAGCCAGACAAGCTTTCAAGACGTTTCCCTTGAAACAGATTTAAAAACTATTAATAACAATTATAGAGGACTACACGACGCAATAGAAAAATTGCAAAATAGTTCGTTGTCGTTAGTGGAATCGCTGCAAATAGTGGACGATGTAAATACACAGCTACAGGCTATAAATGACGCAAAAAATAATCGCGTTAGTGAAAAATTCGAGAGTGTATTACAGAAAGATCCTGATTTTAGCAAATTAAGACAAATTTGTGATGGTGCATCTACAACTTCGTTAAGTGAGTTCACAGATTGTTTTACTTATGCCTGTATTACATCCGTAGATGTCGAATGGTCATTTTCAAAATGCAAAACATATTTTTTCACCAAAGCGAACATCGCTGACGGAGACAGCTGTAGAAACATACCTGATGCAATTATACTATAGATCTTCCCGACTTTGTGATGATGACAACCAAACTACTTCATAAATCTGCTTAAAAGGGTGAGTTTTATACAAATTTTTATAAAATGTAACATTATTGTTAAAATTTATTTCCATTTACTGTACTTATTCAAGTATTATGATATGATGTAAACATATGAGTCATATGACGGCTCTGTCGGCCAGGTGACCTCGGACAGCTCTACCAATTACACAATAATGTGAAACAGCCTTCTTTTAATAAAAAAAAAATTGATTTAGTCGGAAGTAAAAACAGCATATACAATGACAATTATCGCTGACTTAAGTAGTGAGGTTCCTATTTCGTAAGATGACTTGTAAGGTTTTAAATAAAAAAAATGAAGAGAATTATAGTTGTAAATGTAACACTAATCCACCAACATTTTGTCACAATAATTGAGTTACCTGCCTAGTAACCAACACCATCTACATATATATTATTGAAGGATCGAGGAATATAATTAATTAATTGTATACGAAGGCAGGATAAAAATAATTTCTTTTTCATCCACCATTGACATTTTCCAGTTTTACTACAAGAATAATTTAAATTAATAACCTATCAAGTTAACTTGCGCTGTTTTTTTTTAATAAACATTGTTAAAAAAAACAAAAATTTCGAATGGATCATTCAAAATACACCCACCATTTAATTTGAAGAAGTGATTTGGAAAGAAAGGTGCGACTAAATTATTCGATACATACTGTCATTAATAAAGATTAATCAAGATAAACACTTGGTGTTTTTTTGTTCCACAAATTTACTCAGATTTGTCTGAAACGTTAAGAAGTCCGGTGTATATGAAATAAAAAGAGTGATGATTGCGATGCCCTGTATATAGGTCAGAGTCAGAGCGGTAGAAGTATAGAGGTAAGGCTAAGAGAACACAAAAACTATACATATATTAGGTAATAGAAAATCAATGGATTTTGCAGAATATTGTATTAGAACCATTTCTTTAATAGTAACGTTAAACTTCTACATGATGTAAATAAAGGAAAAACCTTAGATTTGTTAGAAATTCTTGAAATTAGAAAATGCCCTAAGAAATAATAAAAAAGTTACAAATACTCAAATTGAATTTGTAAATACACCCATAACAAATAGTGTAATAAATATCCAAATTGGTCAATAATCCGCAATGTAAACAGATGAATTGTGTGCCTCTACTTTTAATTTAGTTTTTAGTCTGATTATGGTCGTGAAACCGAAACATATGTCAGAGAAATCTGAATTTTATGAATCAAACTTTCAAATGTAAATAATTAATTAATCGTATTTTTTTCAAGTATGTCACCAAGAACCAACCGCTGCGCTGACTCCATAGAAACAATCTTCTATTAATGGTTGTCAGTAGGCCTCCTCGAAGTCAACAAATATGTTCGATAATTATTATAGCAACTTGTAATAATTAGCGTGCACGTTTCATGGTCAATTTCCCGCAGTGTTTTTGTGTACTCTTCAAGGTCAAAAAATTGCTGTTTCACATACATTTCAAAAAACTGGTTTCGTATTTATTAAACAATTCAATGTATTTGTATTACGAGTACATAGCGAAAAGCAAAAAAGCAAACATTTTTTGTGAATGCAAACAATAATTTATGCCGTATGTATAATTGCATTCCTTTCGATTTCAACATATTTTTAATCATGCTCGTCTGATAAATTGAAATATACATACTTGCGTTTAAAATAATAAATTCGTTGTGGAAAAGTTATACGTACATTGTAGACAACCAACAAATGTTTCTTGAGAGACTATGGCATTTAATTTGCTTTAATTTAATGTAAATAAATACTCAAAATTAACAAATGAAAAGTTTACAGGAACATTTAAGTAGTTGCGCTCAAAATGACACCCATTTTATTCCTGGCAACAACGAAGTCTTTTCAAAAATTCTTCACGTTCTTTGCGTAGCACTACTCCATTCACCTCCCTGGTCGTATCCGTAATAACTTCTCTCAATTCTTCCAATTTTTTTCTGGATTGAACACGATACAATTTTGATTTTATCAAACCCTAATAGAAATAATCTAATGGGGATAAGTCAGGAGATCGCAAAGTTCCCTGCAATAAACAAAGGCCTCACAATGTGATTCCCCAAAATACCCATCCGCCTAAACATTTAATTTTTGGGAGTACTGGGTATAATGCATGCGAAATGCGTGAGGATTTCCATTACTATCCCTTGCAGTTAAATTTTCAACTTATTAACCCGGGTACAGACTACAGCTGCAACGTGTAATGCAACCTGTGTGCACACGAGTTGCATGTTGCAGATCACGTTGCATTTCATGCGCGGTGCCAATCAGTTGTCGGTTTTTGTAGCGAAACAAAGGAATATTCAGTTGCAGCGTGGACACGAATGTTTAAAGTTCAAGTAGTGTATACGTCTCGAAGAGCGAACTGTTCTTATAATAAAATAAAATGACGAGAAAACATTCAGCTCTATCAACAGAACGATGTGTAATGGAATCCTGCGAATATAAATTTTCAGTCTGTACTGGACATTCGGACGAAATTTTTATATTGACCTCTCAATTCTTGTGATTTTAAATCTAAAAGCATGTTATTTCTAGGCCCCTTTTCGTAAAACTTGGTTCTCCACCATCTTCGTGGTTTTCTATGCGTCGTTATTATTTCATGTATTAACATGAAAGCACCACACGCGACCGCTAGATGATAAGCTGACTCCATCTTGCAACATTCGTTTCACAACTGCAGTCACTGCGGATACTATGCGAAATGACAAAACGAAGATGCGCACGTCAACTTAAAAAAAGCGTCCATGTTGTCTTACATGTTGCATTACACGTTGCACTGCACGTTGCAGCTGTAGTCTGTACCCGGCCTCATTACAAACACTTTCCAGTGATTTGATATTTAGTTGTGGGTTTTATATTATTTCTGCCACCACTTTGTCTTCTTTGGCAGCAGTTATTGTCTTTGGTCCTCCTGTTTTTTTGCTATTAATCACGTTCTCTGTACATAAAATTTTTTTAACTAATTTTGTCAAATATAAACTTACAAATAAGCACCAGATCACAAGCGGGTATTTCAAATACTTCCAAAACATCTGCTGAAAAAAAGAAAATTGAAGCAGATAAGGAGGTAGATGCGATTTAGAATTCCGCCATTTTGTTGAATTGACGTGAAATTTTGGAAATGTTACTACTGAAGTATTGGACATTGGACATTGAAAAACGAATCCAATATGGCGGCCGGGTGCTATCTTGCCATTTCAATTTTGAATTTTCACGCAAAAAGTCGCAAATCTACTGAGAAATCGACCTCAAAATTAAAAAAAAAATGCTCAAAAATTAGAGGGGGAAACTTTCTTTTGGACCTTATGTTATATGAAAAACAGGATGTTTAGACATGATTTAGATAGAGTATTGAACATTGTAATACAGTGATAAAACATTTTAAATGATGTATTTCTGATGAAAACCAAAATTAAAAATTCGAAAGATGTCCAAAATGACCTTCATTATGCAATGAATGATTTTGCATGCTTCTAAGCGAAATCAGCAATATGCATAATTTTCAATATCCTGTATTATAATAATAGTTAACGGTATATTTAATTTCATAATAACTAAAGAAATAAATAAATTATCTCGAGTTTTACTCAGATATTTTGTTTGTTTTAAATAATACACGTATTTATAAATTCAAACGCGTAATTTCGTAATGGAATAAATTTCCTGCTTCAGGCTTCAATTTAATATTTTATTGAATAGGTCTACTGTATAAAAAGCAAAAGTTGTTCGGCAACTTGGATTTTAAAAGCCGTACGTATTACGTATTAATTTATCAATTATTCGAACGTTTTCATTAAAATGTAATCAGTTCAATATCCAGATACAAAAAAAGTTGTATCAATACGTTACTTATAAATAAAGCTGCATTATTTAATATTTATGCAACTAAAAAAAACAACAAAATAAAAAATACTCTATCTATAAAAAACCAAATAAATAAATAAAAAAAAACTAAAATAACTAAAATCCGTACAATTTTGCAGTTTACTTAATATTATTAACGAATTATAAGGAAAATACAGGGTGGGGCAATAGTGCGTCGAACTTTGATGTCTCAAGTTCTATGAAATACAAAAAACAGAAGTAAACAGAAATACACTAGATAAAAAAGTTTATAACCGGAAATTATTTTCGAATGTACAGGGCGAGCCAAGACGAAATTACAGGATCAAGTGCCTTTTTTTAAAATGAAATGCCATGGTCCCACTAAATGGCCTCATTTCAAAAGCGCATAGAGACGTGTGTCAATCAAAATGGGCAACATGTGGAGCACTTATTATAATTTTTTTTAATGAATTATTTGAAGAAATCTCTATTTTTTAAGTTTATTCTTACATGAAATAAGAAAGATCGTGGGTATAGACATGTTTAGTCTATAATTATTTACTGTGTTTTATGCAAGATTTAAATAGCTTTCAAAGATAATTTTGTCTATATGAACGTGACAATTTTTTCTTACTTTAATATTATTTGCATTAATGTAAATGTAATGTTAATTTTATCTACACCATTTTATTTTGTATAGCATTTGTTTAACTAGATAATGTCTAGTGTGGCTTCACTTGACAGGCTGTAGTAATTTCACAAACTTGTAATAATTTTGCGTTTGAATTTTATGGGCGAGTTGTACCACAGCGAATCAACTTTGATTGTGGATCAAATGCCATAGAAACAATTAATTGTTAAGACAAACGTTTCCGTAGTATTTGATCCGATTTTATGCAGCTCGCCTTAAGAAGAAACACCAAATGCTTCTTGGTAAATTTTTCCAAAAAGAAATGTATGGCACAATTATTCATATTATTTCAGTGTTCTAAAATTCCAAAGATAACAGTTACGTAAATGTACAAAATAAAAGAAAAATCAATTGTATGTACAGTTTGAATAACGATGTAAAATACATAATATGTACTATAATGGGTATTATACCTGTGACTGACAGTGACTTATAAGAATAATAATTAACCCATTTACACATACACTAATCGGATACTACATACCTAAAAAAATTACGACAATACCTAAACAGCGACTCACCATAACATCGACATAATTTGTAACCCATAATTTGTTGATAAAATTCGTTAATTTGTTCTAGGAAACAATTACAAAATTTGCCGTACATAGTACACTACACCAAGGTTAATATTTTTAATAAACCATTTCCCATTCGGCCACCCTCCATCATGTTCCGACACAGTGATAATAATATTTGTTCCTTAAAAAAATGGTGCTGTGCATTCATGAGCTACTAGATCTGGTTGTAATTTATCTTTACAATTAACGGTAAGTACCAACATTGTTATGATTTGTGCACAAATTTCAATGAAGTTCCTGTGTTGATGCCTGGGTGTTGCAGGAAGTGATTCATGGTGTGTGAATAAGAAAGAATACACTTCTTTCCGCCAATAAGAAATATCCGTTTTCACGTTTAGAACATTACGTAATGATTTACGGGTAGGTACATACAGTTCAGTTTATATAAGGCAAGTAAAATATATAAATTAATTACCGTTCATAACAACGATTTTAAACTGTAACAAAAGTTTAGTTGAAAACAAGGTCATTCTCCAGTTTATAGCCTTCTATAGTAGACAGAAAATAAACATACCTACACACACCTCACATCATAGGGACATCAAAAAACACTGTTAAATATTGTGCAAATGTTTATTACAAATAAAAATTAATTAAACAAAGTTCACAATTACCACTATAAACACCACCATGTCTGGTCCTACGTCACCATCCTAACATGACATGTTGCCAAATTTCACAAGAACAAAATTACCCTACAATCAAAATTTAATTCATGTTCCTTGCCCAAAACATGTAAAATTACTGTTCCGGATGTTACCCTCTATTCAAAATTTACTTCAATACACATAAATATTGTTCCTTGCCCAAAAAATTTAATATTACGTTGATAATTTCATTCAGGTTAGGTTAGGTCGGGTTATTATTTTGAGACAAGTATGTCTGCAATGTCTGAACCATTCAGGTTAGGTTAGATTGGGTTATTATTTTGAAACCTGCACATTCGTCGAGAATTCCATTTAAGTTAGGTTAGGTTGGGTAATTATTTTGAAACAAGTATATGTGCAATGTCTGAACCATTCAGGTTAGGTTAGGTTATTATTTTGAAACAAGTATATTTGCAATGTCTCAACCATTCAGGTTAGGTTAGGTTGGGTTATTATTTTCAAACATGTATATTTGCAATGTCTGAACCATTCAGGTTAGGTTAGGTTGGGTTATTATTTTGAAACCTGCACATTCGTCGATAATTCCATTCAGGTTAGGTTAGGTTGGGTTATTATTTTGAAACAAGTATGTCTGCAATGTCTGAACCATTCAGGTTAGGTTAGGTTATTATTTTGAAACAAGTATATTTGCAATGTCTCAACCATTCAGGTTAGGTTAGGTTGGGTTATTATTTTCAAACATGTATATTTGCAATGTCTGAACCATTCAGGTTAGGTTAGGTTGGGTTATTATTTTGAAACCTGCACATTCGTCGATAATTCCATTCAGGTTAGGTTAGGTTGGGTTATTATTTTGAAACAAGTATGTCTGCAATGTCTGAACCATTCAGGTTAGGTTAGGTTGGGTTATTATTTTGAAACAAGTACGTGTGAACCATCCACGTCCATTTCTAGTGCAGTGCCACTGGGAAATTGTGTGTTCAACAAATTCAAAAATTTACACTGATTAAACATCATTTCTTCGCTTCAACACTTGGCAACACTGTGATGCGCCTTGTTAGACTTAACTGCGACTGCACGTTCGTCGATAATTCTATTCAGGTTAGGTTAGGTTGGGTTATTATTTCAATGTTCCTTACCCTGAAAATGTAATATTTTCTTTATGTTTTACCCACCCACCACCCCTAATCACGTCACATTGTTGCCCAAATTATTTATTTCCAAAAATTTACACTGATTAAACATCATTTCTTCGCTTGTGCTTTTACCCACCCAGTACCCCTATTCGCTCCACGGTCCCGTTAGTTTCTTGGCTATATTATTCATTTGCACACATTTATATTTCTCAAACATCACTTCTAACACTGTTTTCTCACTATTTCTGCAAAAATTTCGCAAAAATAGCAAAAGGCTATAAACTGGAGAATTACCGAAAACAATATATGTTTATTTCTTTTTTAGAAGAAAAAAGTAACATATTTTAACTTTTGTAATTGTTGAACAATTGTTGTTTAGTTTTGTTTGTTTGCTGGTAATCGTGTTTAATTGATAGTATTTTCTACAAAAACTCCAATTTTATCAGCGTTATCGATATTATGAAAACTGAGATAATTGAAAAATATGTAAGAATATAATTTTATATACATATGTATCAACAGTCTAGTGAATAAATAACAAAAAATTCGCTTGAAGGATGAGCCCTTGAAGTTCCCGCTCATTATTATTGGAATAATTGAAGAGTAGGATAACAAAAATGATTGCATTAAAATATATATGTTTTTTCTTAAAACTAAGTAATTTAGAAAAAACTGTTTGTGGTAGCATAGCTCAGCATCCACTGGATCAATATGGCTGAAAACAGATACATTAGATGGAGACAAAACTGGAAAAAAATGCAGTATCGTACATTGGTTCCATTTGGAATGTCGTGCTCACAAAATTTTTGAATGTTTGTCACATACATACGAGGTCATCAAAAGTTGCTGATGGTGACGTAGGAAGTTGTCACTCCTTTTGTTGTCAAAATGTCTTCCGCTCTCAGCCTTATATTTCTCATAGATTTAATATAGTCCGTCCTTATAAATATTTATCGCTCCAAATCCCAATTTTTAAATCGACACAAACTGCGCCTATTTACGATATTATCAATTTTTACAGCAAATACTTACAAAATGTCTATTATAACACATTTACAGTTTCTATACTAATAAAATCCTAAACAGGCACTGCTTACAACGATATAAACATTTTGGGGTTCAAATTGTAGAGCTATACATTTTAACATGAATTGGATCATCTATGTATATTTAATCTGAAATCTAAATGAAATAATAGTGACACATAATTAGTGTCGTAGATTTTTTTTATACTTAATTTCTTTTATTTATTTTAATTGTTTATTTTTGTTAATAACAATAATAGAGAATCGAATTATGTTTTATTCCCATTTAGAAAACGCTAAATGCTTGCTTCTTTATATATTTTCAATTATAACCAAATAAATATTTACTTCGTCCATTTGTTACCTCGCTCATGGTTTTACCAGAACTGAAACGTTTTTATTGCATTTCTTTTATTTTGCGCAGCTGCCTTCCGAAAGATATTTACATTGACCTTGACCAACGCCGGAAGTACCTCTGTAAATATAATTAGCAGTATACCTGTAGAGGTTTAATTGCTCCGACAATACATTAAACTGGTGGGAGGGGATGTAGTTTTGATAATGACAATCATTTTTGATACCCCGGTATTTCGCACTGTTTACCCATCTACGTGTTAGTCACACAGACTATATATAAATACTACGTATTTAGACTGTATTCCAATAATTTCGAGGTCATTAGGGTATTCATTTTCAACCTGGGGCAGTGGGTGTAAACACGCGATCCGCCTATATCTATGAATTGCTATTGGACACTCGACAATAACGGGTCCCGTGGGTCAGTAAATAATTGTTTTTATAACTACCAGCCGTCCAATTATCTGATTAAAATCTTTAATGTTTTTTCCCATGTTTTTAAAGAAAACAGATTTATTCCATAGTACATAAGAATATTTTATTATTTGTGAATGTTTCATTAGGTGTTTACAATGTAATATTATATATACATAAAAATCGTCTTCGGAATGTATCGCTACCTTCCAATCTCATGTCATGAATAAAAAAGAGCAATTTATACAAATATTATATCACCGTAAATGGAAACATTTTTGTCCCAAATGTAATAGTCTTTATCTGAAAATTTGTAAAATTTCTATAAACTGTGTTTGTCTTTTAGTTGAAGGAGCATTAGACGATTTCCCTATGCTAACTTTGAAACAATTAGGGAAGCTACAATTTATGGTTTATGTCGTGGGAAATGTAAAAATATAGCGGATTTTTTGTCAGAAAAAAAAACACCTGGTAATTTAATAACAAATGTTAATTAACAAAAAAACCTATAAATAATATCAATAAAAATCTGAAAAAAAATATAATCGGGATTTTAGTTGTCGACAATAATTTTTTTTATATAAACACAATATATGACGTCATTTATCGATGTTTTTCAGCTAGTCCGCAGCATCTACTGCAAAATATGCGCATATCTCCGTGTAGGGCATTTAATATCCATCATTTTTTATTCAAATTTTTTATTATGGGGAAACAGTCTCGGAGATATTTAACGATCCAAAATCCGAAGTATTTTCTGTGAAGCTGACAAAATTCCAATTTTTGATTTAAAAAAAAAATGTTTTTTTGCTTAATCCTGATTGTTACATGCATGACTTTTTAAATTTTAGTTATTAATTTTTAATTGCCTAAAATCAATTAAACAACTAAAGGTGCTTCCAGATTAAGCTGGCCGAGCCGCGCATTCGCAAACGTTGCAGCAACATGCAGTTTGGATGGAGAGCTGCGCTGCTATCCGATTAAATTGCCTGTTGCTACAACGTTTGCGAATTCGCGGCGCGGTGCGCTTGATCTGAAAGGGCCTTAACAACGACAGCGTGCATGCGAGCGCTTTTACCACGCGACTTTGGACGCCTTCATGGCTAAACAATGAAAATACAGATATGCTGGTATGGAATTTAGAGAGAATTTCATTCTCTACAACATTGTACCTGTACAATTTTGTTGTAAGGTTTGCCTGTGGATTTTGCATAATTCCAATATGAAACTTTTGTTTATAATATGCCATTGTTCCATATTTCCCATAACATAAGCCATAAATAGTGGCTTCCCTATTTTTTCAAAGTTTTGAACTATGCCATGTCTTTATATGACTTGAAAAAGACAAACAATATTTCATTAACCAAACTCTTTTATAAATTTGCATATTTTCTTCCATCATTTGAAAAGTAAGTTAGTATACACTAAACTAACAATAACAATACAATTGAAATAGTGTGCATTTTATTAGTATTATTATTGTTATTATTGCTATAACTCCCCTTCTAAACGCAGAGAAATATAATCTAAAATCACAGCTGTCTAGGATATATAGTCATTTATCTGAGTTACTTTTCCATTTTCTGTTTTAATATTGTTTAAAAATGTGTTGGAACATTATGCCGAGAAATATCACAGTCTAGTGAATGTTACGAACGGGTTGTAAAAATGAAATATCACAGAGACAAAATAATACCATCTGAACTCTAGAGGCTGTTCTATAAGTCATGTGCGAGAAAATGCATTTTTGAAGATGTTTTATATGAAAATGAATTCCATTTTCACTCATAAATAGAATTTGGAATTTAGGTATTGATGACGTCAACGATATGTGCAGGTCAGGATACTACGCCAGAGTCCAGGACTTGTAGCAACTACTGCCTCATATGATTGACAGAAAGACATACGTAGACAAATAAAAGTAAAAATATAAAATGAATAATGAAATACATACCGCTTGATACAATATACATATTATTCAGTGACTGAAGTCCGCAATCGCATTAGCCTACATGGTCACGTCACAATATTCGTTCTGCATTCGTGACTGTTAAATTTGAGCGATTTGGTCTGTACATACGTTTGTACAATAAAAATGAACAAAGTTAATGGTGCAAATTCTAAATAGTTTACATCGGCAGGCACTGACAAACCGAGCAGATAATTCTCACAAATTTTCCACATTGTTTTGTATCCCAGGTTCCTGTGTAAAACATTTTTTAGTTTATTGTTTATAGGCCGACTTTCGCTGTCTGATAGAGACAAAGCCTTTTAAACACTCAAAATTCTTAGTATAACATTAATAACCTTATTACACCAAATGTCAGTTGTTTCATCCACTGTCACCCACAAAACTTTATTTCGTACTCCCTCTATAATCGAAAACATTTTTGTATACACTTGGTAGCTTTACGCAATTTATGGCTACCAGGTAAAGGAAAACTACATGCACAGAACATGACACAAAATCATAAAAAAAGTCCTCATTTGGAACTATACCAGCAATATTTTGTCAATGGATAGCCGAATTTAAATCTCACAATCACGGCGTGTATCAAATACTTAACGTCGATTGCATGGAGTATACAGAATATGTGAACCATCTCTGTTGTTTTAAAAAATATGTATTGAGTATTATATAAACATCCTTTCAAACCTAACATGATAACAGTTTTTCATATTTTATACTGTCATTCTTATCTGAATACGCTAGTATAGAAGTTTTAGGTAGATAATAAATCAAACACTTCCAATACGTGTTAGATTTGAAAGGACGCTTATGTAATTTCCAATAATTATGTTGGTATTTTTTCTAGATGTCTGTTGTTGTCATTTTCAATCATTTTTTTGTAGTTTATGCACAAACGGTAATGCTGGCACCATTGTTAAGAGCGCTTTATGCGACAAACACCACCACGCACACACCGGCTCACTTTCAGGATACTAAGTATGCTAAACTAGGAACACCACCGTTACCAGTGGACAAACTACCAAGCTCCATATAATCGCATATAGGAAAGTCCTGGATACCCGCATAGTACCGCAATTCTCTGCGTCTATCCTGGTTCTACTAGTTGCATATGTTGGAGTTATATAAATAGACACACCAGATGAATTTTTATGTGGCGTGTTTATTAATATTTATATTTGTTTTATAAGTGCCGGCTCTGAAAAATGGAATACAAATCTGGCCCCTGGTTATGTGTCAGCGCGTAAATGTATGTATGACATAGTATATCTTACCTTGTAATGTTTTAGCGAAAATACTATTCAGAGTTGATAAAGTCAATTTATTATAAACATCCATACTAGAGGTATTGGGGGGTGTTACATTCAATTAGTGGCAAAATATCATTACACCGAGTCTGTAGCAAATAAAAATAGAAATTATGAAAAAAAATTAAGTAGTGCAAGTGCCGGTTCTGGACCATGTTACTAGAGTCCATACACTGAGTACAAGATAATTGCCTGATATGGTATGGTATGGTTTGGTGCATCCAAAGGATTTTAAAGCATTACAAATTCCATCCCTATAAAATCCATTTGGCCACCAACTCAATGAAGATAACAATGGTGATCGTCTCATTTTTCGTAAATGGTACGGTTAATCGCTATAATTGTCATTATTCAGATTCCAATCCGAGGATATTCCACGAAGTACATTCTTAACATTAGAAGAAATTAAATGTTTGGACAGATATTTTTGGTAATCATGTTGTCGGAGCTTTCCTCTTACCTGGTAATTTGATTGAAGAGATGTACCTGGATTTTTTTAGAAAACATTGTTGATCCAATGTTGACTGATATCGAGAACGACTAATATTATCTTGAAGATAATTTGGAATTTCAACAATCTGGTGCTCCACCTTCTTCAACCTAATGTTGATCCTGATTCAGAAACATTTATGATCTTAAAGATTATGGAAAAAAGGGAATGTACTATGTTTATATTCCGTATAATATAATACGTTCACTCTACGAGTGAAAGCAAGAGGATGATCTCGTACTAGTAATTAAGTGAGCGATTTGAAATGCTGCGATATAACCGTTATTCCGCATTTTCCTTAGGCCAGGGTTACATTATCAATATCTATTGGCAATACTGAGATAGTAAATTACAATTTTTTTTTTCAGTTAATTCACAATACACTATACCCTCAATCTTCGAATTACATATTCAATATTTTCTGTACCCGATAAGGATTTTTGCACTTACATATGTGTCGAAACAATAGTTTTCAACCATCTTTTGCTGACACGACTCGACGCGGCTGTTAAAAGTAACTAATTGGTCACGTGGTGTACGGTCATTTATGAAAATCCGTTAGTAGTCCGTCTTTGTTAATCCTGGCCTTTACATGGTCATAAAGTCCAGTATTTTTGTGAAGAGCTGTATTTTATTGAAAAAATTCATATCGATGGTTTGGCATTAAACATATCGAAAAACAATAGTAGTATAGCTAGACCGGTATGACGCCATCAGCGGAGATTATGATGATATGGATGGCATGTGTCCATCAGGAGAGACCATATATGAGTTCTTCGGGGGTCGTTCAATAACCAGAGGCTTCTGAAGAGTTCCTCGCAGGTTCTTGTCAATAACCAGAAGCTGTTGGAAGAGTTCTTCGAGGGTCGTCGTTAATGACCAGAGGGTTAGTTCAGATTTTTGTCGCTCGTATTCTATAGATGTTGCTGCTAAATAATAAATTATACGACCAGAGGCGGGGCGTGCCATTTTGATTTGAAGGTTGATCTGAAAGCTTGTTGGTCATTAACGACGATCCTCGAAGAATTATTCAACAGTCTCTGGTTATTGACGACGACCCCCGAAGAACTTATTCATGGTCTCTGCTGATGGACACATGCCATTCATGTCATCCAAATCGCACTGGTGGTGTCATACGGGCCTAGCTATACCACTAACAATATTATATGATTTACGCCATTTGAAGGCCTGTTTTACTTGCGACTGTCGTCGGCCGCGTTTATCGGTTACCGACGAACACGTAGTACTGCTTTTATGGGCTTATAACGAAAGTAGATTAGTTCAAGCGCGTCAACTGATGAACGCGATCGTCGACGATTACTTTCGATTGCTTGTCTGCTTATGAAGTAATGTATAGCCATTGTCGGATACATTCAACACGTATCTTTTGTTTACAACATGGCTCCTACATTTACAAACAGTGAAGACGAACTTTTAATAACAGAAGCCACAACATAGTTGTTTGCTAATAAATTCGAAACGTCCTTGTTGCAAAAATTAAATTTGGACCATTTATTAATTTCATAATGTTACATATTTTGTCAGCTTTTTATCTAAATATCATAGTTTGTTGGGATAATTACAAATGTTTGTTAAAAAGAGCACTATTCTTATTAACTATCTCTAGCACACTGATGGACTGTGATGATATGGGTACAAATGAGGCGGTAGATCGTTATCAACGAAAATACACACAGCCGCACTGCTTGCATCAGCGGCTGTCATTGGTGACCAATGATCGCGACCAACGACGTGACGGTCGTAACGAAACCAGACCTTAAGACAAATTGAACGATAATATGAATGTTTTCATACAACGAAATTGGTATTTATTTATTTTTTTTTGTTGTTATAACAGCCCTCACGAACATATCCATGAGTATTTATTACACTATAGCGTATTTTGGTTATTTTGAAAACATGTAGTTTACCACCTGAGTCGTATATACATATATACCTTAAACACAATTAAACTTTCTTTGAGGTGGTCCATTGACGCCTCCATTCAACGGTTTTTGTACAGTGCCATATGTCACCCAATTTAAAAATAGAAATCTTCATATGTATGAAAAACTATCCACGTTGTTAATATTGATTCTACTAATTAATTATAGACAGCTTAAGTCTCAGGATAAAAAAAGGTTTTTTTATGAAATAAGGAAATCTGAACGTAGCTGTAGTCAGTATGAAAAATGATAAATTTCATGTCTTTTTTAAAGTAATATATTATTGTTGTAACTGTAACTGAATAAGTATTTTATTAGGCATTATGCAACTTTAATTTTAAATAATCAAATTAAACCACTCTCAGTTATCCATAAATTCAAGTGTTTATACTTTCACGACCTTCATACATTAGCATTGGCTATGACATTAGGTTTATTTTTTTGACAGCTCTAAATGAATTAACTCAGTTGTTCTCATTTGCCATTAGTTTTATCAGTTTATAGAAAATTTCTAAACCAATCACAAGTGAGATTAAATGAATGGATTAATTTAGAACTGAAAAGAATACTCTCCTATAATTTTGCTATTTACATTATTTTATTATACACCAGAAGCGTTTAATTTTGCAATGAATCTGTGTGATCTATAGACAAATTGGAAGAAACGGCTTTGTGTATTTTTTTGAATTCTTTGATATTTCTAGACAATTTTTTTTCTGAAAATAAGTCACGCTTTTCCCCATTGATCGATCGCTCTTCAGTGAGAAAGACAATTTTACTCGAATTCGATTCAGCAGATATATCTTAAACCACCTCATAATAGTGGCAACTTAAATGTACTATTCAACATTAATCAAGAGTGGAGTGAGTTACTTGTTCAGTACAGTGAAAATGAATACGAATTTGAAAATGTTCAAGTACGTTTCGGAAATGTTGCAGAAAAGTGCCGAAACGGTTTCTCAAGTTTTACGATTTTTGCGTGTAACCGTAAATTGAAGAAAAAATAACCGTTAAAATTTCGGACATTTTGAAATTTTATGATGAGTATTTATACAGGTTGATTGTTGACTCTAAATGTTAATGAACACAATTTTTTCACGCGATTTGTTATCTTTCTTTTCTTTTGTAATTAATATTACGTATAGCGAATTACAAAAATAAACTGTTGAATTTCTTACGGTAATATAGAGAGTGACCCAAGAAAATAATAAATAGGATAAGGATATATCTGTTTTTCCGTTATGCTCCTGCTCAGACGGTAACACCTCTACTTTCAAAAGGTATAATGTTTTCTTTTACATAATTGGCATTTGATTTTCTCGACATCTGTACCCTAATATCAGGCTAAATTTTGTGGATGCTTAATTTTTCGATTTCCACCACGGCGTAAATTTTATGTTTCTCGCCACTGCGGATATTTGAGGACTGTAGACCTGCGTTTTGTACAAATTTTCACTTCTTCAACTACAGATGGCACTACATTTTCACGATCAAGGTGCATCTATTTAACATATACTGGATATTCATTTGTGCTTAATCCCATTATAAATACACTACAAAAAGTGACTAGACATTCAAAATGCTCTTTATCCCTTGACATAAAAAAATCAGAACGTACTTTGTTTAGAAACTCGAAACAAAGTTCAGTTTCATTGTCATTAGAATACCTTTAATAAAGTTTAATTTGAATGTCATGAAGGTGTTATAATTTCTGTTCTTATTTTGTTTTATTTTTAGATCATTACATTCGCAAAAGATATCTACCATACTTTTTTAAAGAAAATTGTTGTACTAACATACTGCAGTTGTCCATTTTGAAATTTCATAGTGAACTGTCCCAATATTTTTTTCTTTTATTTAACAATAAAAACAATCTATTGTATTAATATCTCCAGCTGTTTAAGTTTTTCTTTTTTTGTATTTTAAGATGAATAAAATGTCAATGTAATTTATTTAGTTTCTTTTGACAACTGTTTTTGCATTATACCGAAAATATGTAGGAAGTGACAAAGAACATTTTGCAGGTCTGCTCCTCATTTATGGTGTCAGCCAAGCTGCGATTTGCAACTTGCAAATTTTTTTCAACGAAACAGGAAGTGTTAAGCTATGGGCTATTGGCAATGATTTTTTATATAAATATATGATTTGTGGAAATTGGTATAATGACAAAGTTTGTTTGGGTCACCCTCTATAAACCTGTTAACTTTTATTAATCGGCGTATGTACTATTAATTGCAAAGGCGTGAGAAATAACAGAAATCGTGTTAATAAAAATTAAGTTTTCATTAATATTTTGAGTTATCCTGTATAAACACTCATAAAATTTCAACCGTAAGAACCTTGTGGGAATGAAATTAGAATTTCAAAATTTCCTAAATTTTACAGCTTTTTTTTCGATTTACGATTATACACAAAAATCGTATCCTCAATAATAATGGAGCTAACGCAAAATTTAAAGAGTTGTTTCAACAATTTTCCCCAACATTAAGCCCTAAGTACTCAAAAGTGCTTTTATTTTTCAAACACTAAGCACCTTGAAAAGTAATTTAAATACACGAACACTAAGCACTTCTGAAAATAAATAAAATATAGACAGCATATTCAGAGAGGTGATTGTGGTGCTGGAACCTCTCAAATTTATGAGTTGTGTTTAAAAAATATAGGAAAATCATACATAAAAAGTTAGAGAACCATCTTCAAATTGTAATTCTGGATACATCAATAAGATTTTTGAAGGGGTAAGAAAAAATGAGGAGTCTGCAAGTATCTTATTGTGATTTTTATTAATCAATATTCAAAGTAAAATTATTAAAGGAACACAATGGTGGTGCATTACCAATTTCTACCGAACTATTATTAATAACTTCAACTTTTCACAATAGCGTGAATCAAAATGTTATTTTCGTCCATTCTTATTTATACATATAGTGATGTTTAGAAGACAACGCTCTTACACAGGTTGTTGTTTATAATTAAAGCTGGCAGAAATGTGCGGTGGGACATAGGCGTACGCATCATAATAGGCGTAATAAAAGAAATTAACTAGTAACAAAAGTAATAAACTGTCAATTTATAAGTATATGCACAACTTACTCTATTAACTATCGTGATAACCTAGCTTGGTTATCACAAACTGGAAGAAGATCTGTAAATCCTTTGCAGCATTAGGTATGTTTGTATGGTTTTCTCAGTGAGTGATGTTCGCTGTGGTGAAAAAACATGCTTATATTTTGAGAACGACCGTTCGACATCTATTGATGTAATACAAGCATACTTAAAATAGTCTTTGAACGCACTTAATGGATCTGGTGTTGCACTATCAGTACCATCACAAATTTGTGGTAATCTGGTAAAACAGGTGTCTTGCTTTAACACACGTGCGAACTTTTCTCTAATGGGCTCATTTTTGCGTTACCTATAGAGTGTAACAGTCGATTTACTTCGTCCACTATTTGCAGTGACTTCACTAACGACAACGCACTGTTTTGTAAATTTTGTATGGCGTCATGTAATCCATTATAGTTCTTGTGAATAGTTTTTAAAGCTGTTTCAACTGAAACATCTTCAAATTTTGTCTGGCTTTCCTTTATAGCTGCAGCCTCGTCAGGATTGAATTGTAGTATCATAGCTTTTATTTCTTGTAAATATTCAGCAAAATAAAAAGCTGCAATCAACCATGTTCCCCAACGTGTAAGCATCGGCTGTGTTGGTTCGGGAATATCGGGACACTTGCTGTGAAGTGCGCGAAGACGTTTAGGAGATTTAAGAAACACTTTTTTGTACTAGCTATTAATGCATGGAAACCTTGTCGAATAGTTTCTGCCACAAGATGTATAGCATGCATTTTACACGTAACATGTACCAACCTTTCTTGAAGAGAACTGCCTACCAAACGTATTGTCGCGGCACCATCGATCACAAACATCAACACTTGTTGACAGATCAAATTTTTCTAACGTCTTCAGCACCACCCGCGTAATTGTTTTGCCAGTACACTCAGTCTTTTGCTAGCTAGTAATGGTGGATAAGTCGATTTAAGAGGGTCCAGTACACGTACTATAACATTTACAATAGAATTTTTTTTACGTTTCGTCAACACAACCACAGCCGTCTATTTTTTAATACACATTTGATCTTATTTACAGTGTCCTCGCGTACAGTTGGTACATAGTTACTCAACGTTGCGCGACTTGGTAACGTCACGTGTGGATTGTATTTATTCCAAAACTTCCGAAATGGTTGTTTATCGAGTATATGCAGCGAAACATCATAGTCAATCAGCATTAATAGTAAATCGAACATAAACTGAGTTTTCGAAGGCACGCCTTTATTTTAGTTTTATGCTGCACTGTATTTACGTGACGTCTACAATCATATTTGTTCCAGCACATCAGATCTGTCTCGTACACCTTACAAATTATTGTAGCACTATTATAGATTAAATCCGGGAATTCACCGATAAATTTGTTCACTTTGTCAGCGTATGACCGTTTTTTTATCTTTGAGCACGTCTGACATATTTTATTATTAAATTAATATTAACATATTAAAATACAACAAATAAAACTATCAACAATACGACAACATACAATACAACGGAGAGGAATAAATTAGCGTGTAAACGCTACGACACAATAGTCTAGACTCTCAGCTCGCATCAATATGTCCGCCGGCCGGTCGTTTTCTCACCAGGTATCTATCTGCTGTTCCACCACTGAATAGCCGCACAACTTGCCAGCATTATTTATAATTAAATGAACAGTATTTGGTACTTACTACTTACCTTTAAATATTTTAAGTAAGTGTTAGGCACTTTTATTTTAGAAAATTAGTATAATTAATTAATCTGTTGTATAAGTATAAATGTACTCACGTGTTTTCAAAAACTCGCAAGCATTTGGAGTGCTTGCGAGCACTTTTCAGGTTGATGAAATGCTTTACACACCGATCACAAATTTTAAAAAGTGCTCGTAAGCACAGTGTTCTTAAGCACAATTGTGCTTCGATTGCTTAGACGAACACTAAGCACTATGCTTTGGGGCAGCTCTGTTCATTATTAACAATCTTAATTTACGAGTAAGAAACAAAATGCAGGAAATTTTTTTGATGGTGAATATGTGAGAACATTAATCCAAACCAGAACGCATTTGAGCTTTAAGTAGTAGCTGTGGATGTGGATGAAACAGAACTCGGATTTGTATAGGAAACCCGTTAGAATCATCTGAAAAGGTTTTTCTTTGGTGATTCCTTGTATCACTTTATTACCAAAGAGATTTTGCTTTAATTTTGAGAACATTTTTTTCAAAAACCAACCGCTGACTAATGCTTTTGGCGCAGAGGTTTATTTATTTAACAATTTTTTTAAATAATTTATGGGACGGTGGCTTAATAGCCAAAGAAGGTGCTAGGAAACATTGCAGCATACCGCAAATAAATAATGATAGACAATATTATAAAAAATTTTCTCCCTTTTAGTAAAATGCAACCTTGTTAATAGATTGTATCTACCTACGACTGCTGACATTATACAAAACGAACAAACGTGAATAGCTGCCGGTTAGATTGTAATAATTATTAACTAAAATACATACATATGTAAATATTATTTTAAGCCAGCAGATATAATATTGTTACCTTTTACCTTTCACAAAGGGCTTGCTTAATGTCAAAGTTCAATATTCGATTAAAATAGAATGGAATCTTAACAACTGTTTTTACATTTTGTTTTTACATTTTATTGGCTCCGTGGTCTAGAGGTAATGTACTTGCCTCGAAACTTCGGGGTCCCGGGTTCGATTCTTGGTCGAGGAACTGGGATTTTTCTGTGAGAGAGATTAATCGTAGTATACTCGGATATTGGGTGTGTGTCCATTGTCTCTAAATGTGTAGCCCTCTCCCACACAAGGTCATTCCAGACCTTTAGGGATAAAGGGGGTTGTAATTTCATGTGGTGTCATTATTATTATTATTATTATTATTATTTACCAAATACTAAAATATTCAGGAGTCAGTCGCATAACTCTGAGCAGCAGCCATATCCTGCTGAGGGTATAAATAACTAATCCGAGTGATCTTAGCATGCTGAATCCTAAAGTTATAATATAAAAAGTTCAGTTAGTTAGTTTTAGGGATACAGAGCGTTCCAGTAGGACTTTAATAATTATTTACGAAAAAACAAGGCTCAAGACATCGCATCTTTGATCCCATGATGTAACCTCGTTCCAGATAGTCCTGTCAGTGCTTGTCAAATAAATTTCTTGTACTTTGTTCCAGAGTGTTTTCAGTTAAATAAATAAATTATACATATATTAACTAATTGTACAAGTTTTGAAAACGTAACATTCGATTTGAAATAATAACCATGAACTCATCAACTAGTCGAGAATTAGTTGGCAATTTATATTGCTGGAACGAAATTTTTGCTTCTCTTCTGCTTTTTCGCGCTTTCTTAGTTCTCCGCATGGACTTTGATTGAAACTTATAAATAACATAACCTACAGCTTCTTGCAATAATTTTGAATCATTTGTGTTTAAATTTTCTGAAACAATAGTTTTAGAAGATGGAGCGAATTATTGCCATATTTATGCTACCATAGAATGTTAGGTCATTCACAAATACGTCTATAGTTCAAATAGTTTTAAACAACATTTTATATTTGTACTGCGCATGACCAGGCCAAAATCCGTGAAGAATCTGCGAATTCTTCAAACCGTTTGAAATCGGTTAAAACCTAATAATCAGCTGACTTGCCGAAACACTGAACTAGTAGTCAGAATTCCGGATTATTAGTAGTTTTCTTTCGTACTGAATAAACTGATTGACGTTACCTTAACTGAATACAATTAATTTCACTGGCGTTCTTTTGTTAGTATTCAGTCTCCCCATTTTTGACACAAAAGTGAATGCATTCAGAATTCCCTTCACCCCTCGAGATTAAATAATTTTTACGATTAGTTAATTCAATTCGTTTTGTTGGTGTTTACATCTTACAGAAATTAGCCCAAAGTATGGATTTAATTTAAATCTATTAAATTACTTTCAATCATATTTAACAAGCAGACAACAATTCATATTTTACTGTGGATATAAATCGCCAATATACTTAGCCACTTCCAGAGTGCCGCAAGGTTCTATCCTTGGGCCTTCACTGTTTCTATTCTTTATTGACGATTTGTACACTGAATTGAAGTGCGACAAATTAATCTTTGCAGATGATTTAAAAATCTTTAAGAGCATACATTTTTAAAATTTTTATCATTTAGAGATACAGGAATATATCCTGAGAGGCATAGATAACAATTATCTTCTAAGCACATTTCAGTTTGAAAGTTCTAAGTATCGACGAATTTGATCTATGCTACTTTTTCTATACAAATTATTACATAATAAAATTGACTGTCCTCAAATTAACCCCGGGGTGAGAGGCAAGTGTTCTTTTCGTTCGCTCACGTACTCATATGAATTGAATATGATCATATTATCTGTGATGTTTAATGTAATGTTGATTGGCAATAGGGAAATTTTATTATTACGATGTGATATTTATTAATTGTAAATCTTTTATTTATCAAGTTATTGTCTGGTATAATAATTAAATTTTATAAAAATATATTCCTCAATAATTAATGATGAACATATCTTTTTTTAGAAAATATGTTGTTTGTAATGAAGCGTTTTTTCCTCAAAAACAGACTAGGAAAAATGTTAGGGACACTATTTTCCGTTTTTAGAGTTAAAAGAATATTTGACTTACATTTTTGTCACCTTGCCAAACAAAGGGATAAAATAGATATGAACTGAAAAGGTTTTCGGGCAGATGTCTTGTTCCACATAAACACGATTTTTCTAACAATATTTCATGTATGTTCACTCACCTCTAATACCGTAAAAATCCTCAATTATGTTATGCTCAAAAATTACGACAGTGCGCAGTGGATAGGAAGATGAATCTTAACAATATTAGTCATTAAAAAAGTCCACCGTTTGATAAGGGCCGCTTTTTTTTTGGTTTAGCACTAATGTTTTGATAAAAAAATATATTCATATTCAATTATTTTGACGTATCACTATTGCACGAGAAAAATTTGGAAATAATTGTTACACATTCACAACGTTATTAGGTAATTTTCGAGAGCAGCACATACATAAACAAATTGGTGGTCCCTCTTTATGTTAAATCTTTTAGATTGGAATTAGATTTCATTACGAAATAAAAATGTCTCAACTTCATAAACATTTTGATTATTTGTAATATGATTGCAAAATTAGAAATATTGTTCAATTCATAAATTAGAATGATAATGATTTCAATTATTATGTTCTGCTCGTCAATTTTTGATGGTCTAATACGTAAAAACTCTTCACAGTATATTTAAATAGACCTAATTAAATGTGTTGTAAGCTTCCTGGGGGAAACTCTGTAATACGTATAAAATAAAATGTTCAAATTGCTTCCACCTTGTACTCCCTACTAAAAAATACAGGAAACTTATAGGGTCTTCATACCATAATATACAAATTTTACCTGTGTCAGGACCGTCACAGAGTTTTTACAGTTTTTATATTTTCGTTCGTTCAGCCAATATTTACTGGAGACCTTAATAAACACCTTTTAAAACGACAACCTATTTTGATGTGTACAATAATCGTTTCTGTTATCATGGCGTTCTTTATAAAATATTCGTTCAAGCATTAATTTAGTTATATATTTAATTTGGAAGAAAAATGCTAAGTGCAAAATATTTGAAAAAATTATTAAACTTCGGCCATTTGAAAATGGGACTGTGGGAAATGTTACATCTGCAATGTGAAGGTGGTTGAAATTTGTAAAAGAAAAATACATTTAGTTTACATTTCTATTTTATAAATATGCATTACCTATTGACAGTAATTTATAATTTTCTTTAAGTAATTAATGTTTTTTTTCATCCATAAAATTTTTCTCAACATTTCAAAATAAATTTCCTGTTTAAAGAAGCACCTTTCTCCTGGTCGTTTGTGTCTGAGGGACCACTGGATTTATCTGCTTGCAAGTCCTGTCAACTCTCAAAACGACACGCTCATTATATGAGTTTAAAATCAACTGATTCTAGCAACACTAATGAACAAACCTTAGCAGTGTTTAGTATTTGGTGTCAACGTTTTCTCATAGTTGTTCTGTGGTTTTCTTGTTATTGTTTAGTAGCGAAAGTCAAATAAATGATTAACTCAGAGATTTACCTTGGACACCAACAAAATTCATGTGTGGCGAAAACCTCAGTTTATCAAAGTTGACACTTTTATTCATATTTTCTATCATCGCTTTTAGATGTTAATAAATTTTGAGATTCATTTGTATTATTTTCAGGGAATAATTTTTCTCCATCCTCCATCGCTGGTAACAAGTTTCTTATTTCGCATCCGTCTTTAGTTGTTTTATGATTAACTTCTCTGCAAACTGCAGACGTGATGTCATCTGCGTTTGAAATGCATATATTTTATTAATGCATATTGTAATATTATAATATGTTATTTTCCATGTGTCTAATGATTTTTACATGTGTCTAATGATTTTTTTACGAAATTTTATTGTTTAAAACAGTCTACAAAAATTTTTACTTAGTGCAACAACCGAATTAAATTTGGTAACGTAGGTCCACCAAGGTCTGAAACGCGTGCTAAAATATTTGATGATTTTCTTTTGTATCCTTTGTTTCCTTTGTTGTTATCCACATTTTTTATTTTGTAATACACTTTTAATTTCGTTTGTTATTAAGCTGTTTATACGGTTCAATTAACGACTCACTGTTGTGCCCAGCTCTACTGGTTACGTAATGCGATCAGGTGAGTGTCCACTAGGTCGGTAAGGCGGAGCGGCGTGGCATGACGCAGCGCAGAGTTTTTTAAGGGATTGTTCATCCACTATACGAAACTGCTCCAATCTGCTTCGCTCCGCACTACGTCTCTAATACTAGCTTTACATGCAGCCACTGCCGCTGCTACTCGCGCTGCCCGCTGCCCTGCCCTATAGCAGCCTTGAAGCAAGTGACTGTTTACATACAGCTGGTACGCGTATGGAGGACATAGAAACTGCCGCAGCGACAGCGCTCTGGCATGAGCAGTGGCAGCGCGAGCGACGTGTTTACATACTCGCGCTGCCCACTTCCCTGCCCAATTCCCTGCTCACTTTAGCTGCATGTAAACCCGCCATAATGGACGCGTCTCCATTCATCTACATGTATTTTATTTGGAAGCGGATTTTCGTCGCGTTGGCACCTGCTTAATTCACTAAAGTGTAATTATGTTGATGATATGTCTCTTCGTGGATTGCTTTTGACGGAGGTGGTAAATTTTAATTGTTATTATGGCATCAACGCAAGCATAGTATTTGTAACCTTCTGTATTATGAATTCCAAAATTATCTTATAGTTTGTTATTTGAAAAATGGAAGTATTAGTAGTACTATTATCAGTTTCTCTAATAGGGAACAGTATTAATGGAATGTATCAGAATAGGAATCAAAGAAGATGATTCAATATTTTGATTGCTTTTTGTTAAAGATGTCGCCTCAACTATCTGTAATCGTGTGTCAATTTCAGATCTACAGAGGAAAAACTCTGCTGCCTCCCCAAGTATTTTCCTTTATAGAATTATTTTTATAATTTTGTAATTTGCTGGTGTCGAACATGATCAGTTCTCATCATATCTATAATTGCTCATTCATTTGTTTATTAAAATACTTCAGGTCCATTTTTACACAACAAATTATAGAATTACGCACGACTGGATGACGCACATAATGACTTGTCGGCAACCGTTGTGTTATGCCAGCCAGTAGATCGGTATGAGAATCACGTTGCGCTGCCCTAAGAAAATTTGAAATTATTGTTATTATTAGCAGTTCTTTAATCAATGAAAACATGCAAGTAAAGCTAGCCCTCGAATTTATTTGTTTTAGACTGGCAATTTCCAGTATATTTGTATTAAATATTTGATCCTGGCATTGAAATTTCGCTTTAAACTGATTTTTATTTAAGCTACCTAGACTCAATTATCATCATATACGCATTTATTTTTTCTAATGTTTGTTGTGTCAAAATGTAAGCCCTTCTGACCAAAAAGGTCAGTCATTATCATAGACATTTAATAGGCTTAAATGATGTTTTATTTTTTCTACTTAAAGAAAAAGATTTCCTGATATTGATTTGTATATATTACATTAGTGGGAAATAAGTTAATCAATTGATTTTTAGGACTCAACCATTTAAATTAAATTTAGCATAAATGTAGGTCCGCCCCTGTGTAGTCTGGGATGAGGTTTTTGGGGTGCGCTATAGTAAGGCCTTCTGGGACTTGCAATCATCAGTTAGTTCTTTCATGCGGTATAACACAGAGTACTGTGTTTACAGGGTTGTTAATATGGGGGATGTAAAATTAAAAGTAGCGTCGCGTGTTAGTGAGTTAACGTGTTGATGTTTAATTTGTGATGATAGCAAGGGAATGTGTTTAGGATTATGGTGTTTGGGTATGTGTATAATGTAGTGAAATCATGGGAGTTTATATCTAAACAGTTACGTTGTACTGAGTAATGCTTATTTTACACTTTGATGAAAATAGTTCAGGTTGCTTGATAGTTTCTTAGTTTCTTGTTTTCACCAGGTATCCAACATAAATCTGTACATCGCTTTTTTTATCGAAAGAAATTTAACGAAAACAATGATATCATCAGTAGTTACCTTTCATATTAATAAAATGATATAGCCATTAGATTTTCCCGTAATTTGACGTACTAAATGTGTATTTTATTTGAAACAAGATCATTAAATTCATTTTTGCTTATCAATCGGTATCATTGATAGAAAGAGTTTAGAGCAATTTACAGTTTTATATTGTACTATATAGTACCTGGTGAAAATACAGAAATTTTATATATTTTAAACATTTGTGTTTTTAAAATACTTTCTATTCATCTGTGTAGATGTAGACGATTAAACAAATTGATTTGTGTTTCGTAGGATCTTTAATACCGCACTTTTTTTTCTAAAACAAGGAATGACGAATCAGAATTTATTTTTGAACAATAACAATAATAACACCATTTATTTTTTATATAAATTACCATAGCAATACGTACTTACATTGATCACTTTGTTAAAGCTGAAAATAACTTGACTTATTTTGAATTTTACGTCAAATTTTCTGACATTTGTAATCTTGATTTGTCTTGCACATAATAATAAAATGAAAACTTATTAATTTCATCGACGAAGATAAAATATTGCACAATACACGTTTGAGTATAGCTTTATGAAACTTATTTAGTCAGGAAACTAGTCTGTAGTCCAGGACCGGTAGCTATTACTGCCTCATATGGTTCACAGAAGGACGTACGTAGACAAATAAAAAGCAAAAGTATAAAATAAATAATGAAATCCATACTGCCTGATATAATGTTATTCTTCAGAATGACTAATCTGCCATCGCATTCGCATATTATGGTTACAACTAATATTCATTCTGCATTCGTGGCTGTTAAAGAGCGATTTTGTCTGCTTGTACAAGGAAAATTAACTTTCCAGATCTATCGAGGTTAATGGTGCAAATTCTAAATAGTTAACATGGGCAGGCACTGAAAACCGCGCAGATAATTTTCACGAATTTCACACATTGTTTTGTATTCCAGGTTCCTATATAAAACATTGTTTAGTTTATTGTTTATAGCCCGACTTTTGCTGTCTAATAGCGACAAAGCCTTTTGAACACACAAAATTCTTAGTATAACATTAACAACCTTAAACAACCTTATTATACCGATAAGCAGTTGTTTCATCCACTGTCACCCGTAAAAATTTATTTCGTGCGTCCACAATAATATTCCTCAAAACATTTTTATACGCACTTGGTAGATATGTTTTACGCAATGTATGGCTACTAGGTAAAGGAAAATCTGGTACGTATTTTGCAAAGAAACGTCTAAACTCAGTATTGTCGACGACATTCCAAAACAGACTACACACAAATGATAAGAAAAATTCTGTTTTGAAAATGTAACAATATTCTGTCATTGTTTCGATAGATAGCCGAATTTAAATGTCTTTCACAATCATGGCGTGTATGAAATAAGTAACGTCGATTACATGGAGTACACAGTATATGTGTAATGTTATCGTACAGTTCGCCCATTAGTTATTGACACTCGAAAGGAATGCAAAGAAAGCATTTGCTGAAGTTTTAAAAATTTGCAGTACCTATTAGAAAATTATGATAATTCGAATTAACACAATTAAAAGTACATTAAAACAATAAATATAATTATATTTATATAATGTTATAATTATAACATGCCTAATTTTCTCTTCATACGGAAAAGTTCAACAACGGGTGGGCGCACTGTAGTTTTCAATTGTTTTCTGTAGTTTTCAATTATTTTCTGTAGTTTATACACAAACGGTAGTAACTACACCAGTCGCACGCTTTCATATGCTAAGTTAACTGAACTGGGTCAACCGAGGAAAAGCTGCCAAGCTGCCTATAAAATTAAATGGAAGTATTCCGGTTACCGACGGAGTCCTGCACCTTTCTGCCTCGATACTAGTTGCATATATTACAGATATATAAATAAACATACTACATGAATTTTCATGTGGTGTGTTTATTAATATTTATATTCTTTTCATAAGGCTCTGAAAAATGGAAAATATTTCCGGTACCTGTTGATTATCGTAGAACTGGCTCATCCGCCTCATTCTGATTTCTGGCATTGAATTCGTTTCGTTAAAAATGCCAGTATCAAACTTGTATCGTTAATAAATATTTCTGTAAAAATATAAACATGTTAAATGTGTTTGATTGCATTTTAACAGATTTCCATATTTTGACTTAAATTTTAAAATTGAGTCGTATTTATTATTTATTGGCGTTACTTTTGTATTCAACAGTATCTATTCCGGTATCTACATTTCAAAATTGAACGACGATAATTATATGAATAAATATAAATTATCTATTCAATATTGTGGATATCATAAGGTAATAATTTATAAACTGTCCAACACTCTTTGATTGTTTATATTTACGAGACATTTAGGTGCGTTTTAAGTGTCTTTGTTGACAGATGACTCATTTACAAATTACTGAAACGGTACAAAATAATTTATTAACAGTGTTATTAAGATGTTATTTACACACAAATTTATTAATGATTGTTAAAAAAACCTATTTTTATTTTTAAAATAACTGTCTGTACACTGTACAGTTTACATCATGTTCTGTAAAATACACAAACGGAAGTTGTTATTTAGTAATATAATAATTTATGCGTTAAAAAATAATTTATTTTAGTTTATTCAGTGACAAAGTGGCGATTGAAAAACCGGATATAATGAATGTTGCAGTAATTTGATGTTAAATTTTTTAGATGGAATGTGTTATAGAGATAGCTTTTACAATCTAAATCTGATAAGTGATATGATAAATAATAATAAAAGAAAAGAAAATATTTGGCTTTGTTTAGTCTACTTTTGGTTAGTAAACAAACTTAACTGATAATAAATAATCCACAGATTGGCTTTAGGTTATTATTATAATAGCATTATTAACTGTGCGAAATCCTATAATGCATTTCTTACATTGTCTGTATTTATATTTTGTCTTTGGTTTAACTGCAGATAATTGGCGAATCTTTTTATGGTCACTTACAATCATAACCATTATTCTAGATTTTTTTATGTACCCAGATCAAAGACAGTAATAAGGAACACAGAGGAAATGATGAAGCTACAATACGTCATCGTAAATTCACAAATGCAACAAACTACTGCGCTGGCCAAATGAACTAATAATGTAATTTTCATGTGTAACTTTTAAAGAATATCATTATTAGGAATTGAGATACGGTCTTGAAGATTTTCTTGCAAATTTCATCAGAAATAAACTGGCTTAACGGTGACATTAAACTACGCTAGAAGACGTTGTATACATTGGTTCTGAAAATGTAAAAAACAGTTGTAGGTTTTTATTTGTCGTATTATGATGGCCTATGGACTAATGGGAAGAAATGGGTTTGGGTGTTTTTTTGATATCGCTGATATTTCTATATACAATTTTTTGTTCTGAAAATGTGTTACCCTATCACTTTTCAATGAGCAGTTGAAACAAATGCTTTTTTTACTCAAATTCGATTTATGCCTTTAACCGCCCTACAATACTCGCAATGCAAATGTATTATTCAATAGTGAAGATTTATCGACCTACTCACAATTTTACGGAGGTAACCTGTTCAGTGCTCTGCCGAATGGAAACGAATACGAATTTAACAATTTTCAAGTAGGTACGTTTCGGAAATGTTGGGGAAAATTGCCTGAACGGTTACGTTAGCTTCGTTACTAGTGAAGATACGATTTTTGTGTATAACCGTAAATTGAAGAAAAATAACAGCTTTAAAATTTCGGAAAATTTTAAATTCAATTTTCACTCCTACATGGTTGAAATGTTATGAGTATTTATACAGATCGAAATATTAATGAAAACTTAATTTTTTTGACAGGGTTTCTGTTATTTTTTCATGCCTCTGCAATTAATAATACGTATAACGATTTGTAAAAGTAAACAGGTTTATAGAGGGTGACCCAGACAAACTTTGTCATTATACCGATTTCCACAAATTATAATATGTATAAAAAACATTGCCAATAGCGATAGCTAACACTTGGTTTCGTTGAAACGAATTTGCAAGGTGCAAATTGCACCTTGGCTGGCACCATAAATATCCGCAATGGCCTGTTGAATCGTTCCATTATTTAAAAGATGAATACAATTTTGCATTTTATTTTCGCTTAGCCTAGGCAGTTTAAGCTGATTATCTGGTAACGTTGTACATCAAGAAAAACCAATGAATTTTTTAAAAATTGCAATTGTTTCATTGTGCACGTTGTAGTTTATTGCCATCATTACGCCAGCTTAATTTTGATGAAATTTGCCAGCAAATCTTCAAAACCGCATCTCGATCCCTCCTATCGTTTTGAAGATATTCTTCTTCAAAATTACACAAGAAAATTACATTATCAATCATGTAGCCAGCATTTTATATAGAATTCGTTTTAAATTTAATAGCTACTTCCCAAAAATTTAAAAAACGTCTTTTTTGAAAATTTGTTAAGAAAGTGAAAATGTCTCTAATTATTTTAAGGAACACAATTCCGGGATTTCAGGATTGAAAATCTAACACTAGGATCTAAATTTGTCTAATAAATGCCTAATAATCTAGTAAAAAAACTGATAATGCTTCATATTCGGATAGTATTGTACTAATACTAGTTTGTGTTGGCTGAAGGTATATAAAAACACGATCCGTATTGTGGTATATCTATTTTATGTGTCTAATTTTTATGGAATAAAATATTGTTTATTACTGTTTAGTTTCTAAAACATAATCAGTTTTTTTTACTAGATTATTAATTTATTAAACATGTATTAGAAAAATTTAAATCTCGGAATCTATCCCGAAATCTCGGGACGGTATTCCCTAAAGTATTTATTATATTTGGGAATGAAGAGTGGGAGAACTACATGTACTCTAATTTTTAATAGACCTTTACGTGTCAAATAAAAATGAGTATATACTCAATAATGAATTAAAAGTATTACAGTCGAACTCCTCTAACCTCCTATATCCTCCCGAAATTGTCTAGTTACAGAAAATTTGAGTTAAAAAAAAATGTTTGTAAAACAAAGTATATATTAAGGGCGCAGAAACGTATTCGAGTTAAATAGAATTTGGAGATATAGAAGTTCGACAATATTTGAAACAATTGCTGACTCATTATCAGCATGATATTAAAGGATACATTATATGCTAAATCCAGTTCATTTATGTGAATAATACATCACAGGGCCCAATATTGTGCACTGTAGAAGTCCTACATAATTAGAGTTTGTCAAACTTACTTGAGTGGAATAGTATGTAAGCACCCAGTTACAACATAGCAATTTAACTTTGATTCTAGATCAATTACCACAGACATTTTTATGGTATTTGATCAAAATTAAACCACTCTAATGGACTGAGCCTAAGAGTTTCATGTACCGAGAAGTTTTTTTTTTAAGTATCTTATCATGATAACTTCCATGCTATGTAATAAAAACATTCCAAAAGATCACTTGCCTGCATCAGTACATTTAGAAATATATTAAAAATAACTACCATGCTAAGGTAGTAATGTTGACCAGTTTTAAGAAATTGACCGCCGTCGGTGAGGGGCATGGTGTGTGTAACTTGCACTTATATCATGTCCATTAACAGTTGCTTATGGTTGTCAGCACTTGCATCATTAAAAAACCTTCTGTTTGTGCAACCAGTGTATATATTTTCTTCTCTGACACATTTTTCTCTTAAAGCACTTTTTCTCGATATTTTAGAAAAACTGTCGATACAGCGCTTCTACTCACATGACGTGGTGTGAAAGTAAAATAGATTAAAATAAAAAAGAAATCGTTTTAAAAAAATATGATTTTTTTTCTTATAAAAACAACATATCGATGTCCTTGGTAATACCTAAATTTGGTACAAATTTCATTTTACAATTCTCCTTAATATGCTTACTAAAAACAACGTGTACATTAGAAAAAGCCTCGGAAAATGCAAAAATATGATTTGCATACCTAACAAGTTTATTTTTATTATCAAGTAACCCCTTTAATTTAACAATAATTAAGATTCCTGTAAGTAACAAATTTATATTTTAAATTTTGCACAGATAAAGTTACTTACCTTTCGGTCATCAGGCCGAGGCTCCAGTATGGATCTGTGGTCTGGTAGCCGAGCGTGGACAGAGCGATTACGTCCCGAAAGCTGGCAAAAGTCCAGAGACTAGCTTGCCTAGGAATCACTGGCGCAATGAGGACGACACCGACAGCTGCTCTAGAGGTTCTGCTAGGCCTGCCAACGCTTCCCTCGTGGATAAAGAGGGAGGCTATGGCAGCCTATCTGAGAATGCGTGATTCTGGGAGCTGGCAGTGTTCAGGCAGAACTGAAGGTCACGCAGCAATTGCTAGACTGACGGAGAGGGAAATCCCTCTCTCTGTCCTGAAGGTGAGAGAAGCGAAAGATCAGCTCCCAGTAGGGAGGAGTGGATTGAAGGAAGAATTGCCTTCCGCCCGGACTCTCTGGTGTGTTACACAGATGGATCTCGGGTGGCCACTAGACTGTCCTCCGGGGCGGGAATATATCTGGAAGGCAAAGAAGTAAAGGAGAGCTTTGCCCTAGGCTCGTACACCACGGTCTTTCAGGCAGAGGTTTACGCCATCCTAGCGGTGGCGGGTAGGGCTGAGGTTAGGAATGGGGCGGAACAGATAATATACATCTGCTCCGATAGCCAGGCTGCTTTAAAAGCGGTGTGCTCCCCCAGGACAAGATCAGCTCTCGTCCAGGAGTGTGGGGATGCCCTAGAAGAGCTGGCTAGGCATAAATAAGTGAGACTGGTATGGGTCCCGGGACATATGGGAGTTCCAGGCAACGAGAAGGCCGATGAATTGGCTAGACTCGGAGCCGAGGAACCCTGTCACGGGCCCGAGCCTATGTTAGGTATTTCAAGAAAGCAGGTCACAACGGCCCTCAATGAGTGGGCCCACGAGACACTGAGGATGCACTGGAGGACAAACAGGGCCTGCAGGCAAACCCGAGATTTTGTGACGGGGCCAAACAAATCGAGATCGGCCTGGTTGCTGGGACGGAGTCGGAAAACTCTGAACCTATTAATCGGTGTTCTGACAGGCCACTGCAGACTTAGGAGGCATCTATCGTTGATAGGTATTGAGGAAGACCCTACATGTCCAAGGTGCAGGAGAGATGAAGAAACATCTTACCACTTCCTGGGACAATGTGAAGCGTTTGGGCGCCTGAGACACAGTATCTTCGGTTCTGAGGCGCTTCTAAGGGAGGAGATGAGCTCCCTCGCAATGAGTGACATCCTGACCTTCATCAGAAGGTCGGAAAGATTCGATGAGGGAGTAAGAGAAGCACATGGCTGAGGGGACAGCTGGGGTTGGTAAAAAGGGCCCGTCTGTGGCCTACTTGCCAGGCGTCAGCCTACCCCACTATTACCATTACCTTTCAGGATCATGAAGAAAAGAAAAAAGCTTCAATATTCCCGTGTACTTTTTATTTTTACAGCTTTTGTAGCAATAAACGTGACCGGTTTTTTTGGTTTGCTGCATCCATCACACCACATTAAAAAACAAAAAATAAAAAAGTGTATAAATACGCACTAAAAACGCAGTAAACGCACTTAGAAGCCACCGCTTAGTGTACCTGGCGACAAGCTGAGATAACCTACTGATTGCTGGAAACCTGTTGATATTCGTAGCTCTTGGCGCATGTCGTACGTTCGCCCTCTATCTTCGCTCAATAAAGTGTATTACAACGGGCCGGCTTTAAATAAGTAGTCTTTTCACAGGAAGACTCTGCTAATAGCGTGACGAGATCATTCAATCATCAATTTATAAAAATTAGAAAATAGGTCCGATAGTGTTTTATATTTTGATCTGGCTGGAAACCTATTGAAATGCGTAGTTCTCGACGCATGCCATACGTTCGCCCTCAATCGCCGAACAATAGGATGCATTACAACAGGCCGGCTTTAAATAAATAGTATTTTTCACAGGAAGACTCTGCTAATAGCATGACGAGATCATTCAGTCTTATCAATTTTCTTTATAAAAATTAGAAAATAGGTACGATAGTGTTTTATATTTTGATCTTGATGGAAAACTGTTAAAATGCGTAGTTCTCGACGCATGCCATACGTTCCCCCTCTATTTCCGAACAACAGGATGCATTACAACGGGCGGGTTTTAAATAAGTAGTCTTTGCACAGCAATATCTTGCTTAATATCAAGAAGAGATCATTTCTGTCTTATCTTTTTTTTTTATAAAAATTAGAAAATACGTAAGATAGTGTTTTATATTTTGCCCTTACTATAACATTGGATTCAGAACTATTAAATAATCGTTTGTTTTGCAGTAAAATTAGTAGAAAACATAAAAATCTTCTTCAAATCTAGGCTACCAAAACGGCACGTCAATCGGTTAAATGACTTATTAAATCGAAACCCTTCATCTCCTACTACTATTATTCATTATTATTCATGGTTTTAGTATCGTTCCGAGTACGAGTTTGAGTCACGAAATAATATACAACAGATAAGCCAGCAGGCGAAGATGCCATTGTATCATATCTTGCCGGAACTTCGTTGACGTCACATTTCTAAAAGTTCTTGCAAACCGGATATAAAGACTTTCATTCGCATCTCTATGACAACACGTTTACGGGACATTTGATACGCAAGTGTCGTCGTTGTAATATGAATATCATCTGTTTTTTTTCTTGACGAAGTGAATGATGTGTATAAACAAAAGAAAATTACTTGCTACGAGTGACATTATAAAACTATCTTTAAATATAATACTCATCAAGCATCATATCTTTTCACTTCAGTTCTATTATGTAGGTACCTAATTTATGAAACTTATCCTAAAGGATTTTTTTTTAATAATAATTAGTCATAATTCTTGGTCCATCATCCTGTTGGTATAAACTCTAAGGGCCGGTATATCCACCTCCTGGTAAAGTTACCGAACAGATAAATTTAGGATTAAATTTGTTAAACCAGTAAAATAATAGTTACTATTTATCTATTTTTGCAAAAATGGAAATGTAATAATTAATATAAATCTGTTTGGTAACAGTCACTCTACCAGAAGATGCATATACCGGGCCTAAGTGAATTGAAAGATTACAAACAGATGTTTTTAAAACCATAAAAAGGACTGTCTTACTTTGTTTGGCCGAATAAGGAATCATACAATTTTTTACTTGGGAATTTCTATTTATTGTTTGAAATTATCACATATTTCAGGTATCTGCTTGAGTGTTAAATGCATTGCGATAATTCTAATAGAACTGTCAAGTCATAGTCATAAGTGTAAAACATATTATATCGCTTGATAAAGTTATATACCTCCTTGTTAATCCTGACACTATGAGCAAATGGCACCACTGTGGTTTAACTTTGATTGTCCTGATAATTGGATACAATGTTATAGCTATTATATCCTTGATTTTAAATCAAAATTAGTTGAACTTTGGCTGAACCACATCCTTACAAGTGGCCTAAATGAAATTTGATAATTGACATATTACATATATGTTGTATGACAATACCGTCCACACTATACAGTAATACCCACGAAGGTGTGAACATTGGCATTAGTGTGAGCAATATACTTATGTCTGTTGTATACCAGCGCCAATGCCCTTGCCCTTTTCATTCACAAATGTGAACTATACACACAATAAATTCAAATTTTTTGATTAGGTACTAGAAGCATACCAATTGCAAGAGAGAAAACAAATAATTAAATAGCATCACCAAAACCATACGCAGTGTGACAAATAATAGAATTATTTGCAGCAGCATTTACGATAGATCCACACCTGATGCGTTACTGTTTGGTCTGCGGAGTGCGACCGCTTACTCGCTAGACTCGACCTTGAAATTGTTGACGTTCGGGAAATCTCTTATGTAGTAAACGCCGTGGGTCATTCATTAATTGGTCACGTAACCCTTCTTGGTTCAATCTGATTAATTGTCACCCTATATTTTATGGACGCGGCTTAAAAATATTTAAATTGATTATCTACTCAATTCTAATAAAACATTCCATATTTTGCTATCTTAGTAAATTATTCATACTACCTGTAAGTAGTTCTTCGTTTAACATGATTTTATTTATTTGCAGTTTTGGCAAAAGGACAGGCGGCAGCGCACGTCGACAGAACGAATGCTTCGTGCTCGAACCATCAGAGATGATTGTAGTAAGTACATGTTTCTTTATACTTTTACTCGTAAAAATCACTGGTTATAGTTAACAACTGTTAAGTTATTTATTTTGAGTATCATACAAAATGCGTCTGCTACTGTGTATCCAAATACGTAGTGGAACCTTCATTTTTTCCCAATCACCTTTTATGTGTTTACTACTCTACGATTCTAGCTTGGCACTTGGAGGCGCAGAGAGAGAAGAAATATCTCTAGTGTGGGACAGGGACGAACAAACCGCTCTACATTGAAAGGGCGGGGTTTAGACCACTGCGCATCCAAACTCAAGTGGCAAGATAAAATCGTAGAACATTAATTTCAATAAATTATGTAAAATTAAGAAAATTTTATACGTAGTCCAGCATTCCGGGATTTCGGAGTTGATGCCGGTATTTAAACTTTTCTGATATATGCTTAATAATCTAGTAAAAGAAACTGATTGATTATGCCGTAGAAATGAAACAGAAGTAAAGAAAATTTTTTTCCATAAAATGTAGACACATATATAAAATAATTATAGGGGGAGTTCCCACTACCGAATATGAAGCATCATCTTTTTTTTTTGCTATATTATTAAGCATACAGCGAGAGTTGTTTCAAGTCGAACAGGCATTAAAATGAAAGCAAATAATGGACGTGTATAAATTGTATCCTCTCCACCTGTAATGAGAACCGTCATCAATACTCTACGTAAGAAATCTACACGTACATCATTTGCTTTCCTCAAACGCCTGTTTGAGTTGATTCAACGCTCGTTGTATTTAATCACATTTATATAAATATAAACATAAGGGAAACATGTGAAACCAATTTTGTCCTACAAGAAACAAAGTGGGATTAGTGTACTTATTTTGATGTATTGTGAAAATACTTATATAACCCACAATACAATAAAGAAAAAAATGTCTATTTGCGTTTCTGTGTGTGTGTGTTTCTAGTGGATAAATCGAGAAAGGGTTGCTCTATTTTAAAAATTCTTAACTAGATCATTTCTACAGCTTGTCTGGGAAGCTAATACAATGTAGAGTCTATATGTCGTTATTTATACAAACAGAAAATTATAAAAAGCAGAAATTGTTAAAGAGTTAGACGATATTTAATACATTACATATATTGGATTTTCTTACTCAAATGGGATATTTTTTAAAGTTGTCATTTTCAGCTAAACAGGAAGTTGAATGATTCATTAGGATTTATATTTATTATCACAATAACGAATTATATCGATTTTCGTAATTATATGTACGTCTGTAATTTTTTTTAAATCGGTTTTTTGACTACCTTTGTATATTTTACATTTAATTGTTTTTTGCAGATCATATTTCCGTAAGACTAGATTTTAATTTTTTCCCAACTTTAGAAATCAAGGCAGGAAATCGGATGACCCGCTTACATGAGACACCCTGTACCATCTTTAAACAAAATATATCTTAAAAATGATATATCTACACCAAGTTACACATTTAAAAATATATAAAAACTAAATCAATTTTCGTTCACCGAAATAAGTTGTTTTTTACATACATTGCTGTATTTGACAGCACAAGAAGTGACAGTGGCATTATTATTTGTTTACTGTCTTCAGTGCATGAAGCCATGTGGAAGAGGTCTAATTAGAATATCCAAGGTCTTCTCTAAATATAATAGTAATGACATTAATGAGTTAATGACTATATAATCATAAATAAATCCGCTATTACATAAATTTAAATGTCATCACTGACACACGGACTCATCAACGCAAAGCCCAAAACCTTGAAATTTTAAAGGGATGCGCAGCTTACTTCACTCCCTGTTACGCACACAATTTAAATTTGGTTTTGAGTAAAGCCTGTAACGGAATTAAAGAAGTCAGAATATTTCTTTCAAATATTACTGGTTTTTCGTCATTTTTTTCAAAATATAGTAAAATATCTGATATTTTAAATAGAATTATGGAACATAGAATTCCGAGTAATGCTCGCACTCGTTGGAATTTTTCATCTGGAGTTGTTTTCACTGTTGAAACATACAGGAAAAAACTTATTGACGTTTTTAATTTTATTTTGGAAAGTGAAGACTTTTTAAATGACGATCAGACGTTAAGAGCGGCTTTTTTAAAATGATTTTTTGAGCAAACTGGTGTTTTCCAAATTTTACAGAATAAATTAACTGATATATTCTAAAAATAGACTTAATTCACTTATATCTAAATAAAAGAATTTCGCAATAACGGAATACATTTCAATACTTTATATAATGTTTTTTTGAAAATATTGAAGAATTAGATGATGAGCCACAGTTAAAAAGAAGAAAGACAACATATAACTTTGACATGACAGACATACATTACAAACAAATTTTTACAGAAATTTTGGACACCATTATAGTTCAAATTGAAATTAGATTTTCCGATTTAAATACTTTGCAATGTTTCTATTTAGTAAATCGTAATAATTTTATAATGTTTTCTAAATCATTTCCTAATAGTCTAATGGACAAATTAATGGACCAGTATCCCTTTTTTAACCGTGTTTCATTAAGAAATGAACTATGTGTGTTGTATTCTAATCAGCAACTTTTAGCAAATTCAAAGTCGCCTCAAAAAATGCTTACTTTTATACATAATAATAATTTAAAAAGCTGTGTGTCCGAATTGTACAAACTATTATCTTTAGTGTCAACAATTCCGGTAACCTCAGCTTCTGTAGAACGATCGTTTTCAGCACTCAAACGCATAAAAATGTTTACTAGAAACACAGTAGCTCAAGATCGCCTGTCAAATATATCACTTATTTCAATAGAAAAACGTTTTTTGTCAGAGTCGAAGAAAAATGTTTTTTTTTCATTTTATAAAGAAGTAATCCACCATTTTGCTCGTTCTGAAAGTCGCAGTTATCACTGATTTATGAATATATTTTAATTTTTATTAAAAGTAATAATTTTACACTCCGGCAGTGATAATGAATACAATTTTTTGTTTGTAGAAAAACACTTTTATTTATCAATTTTTTTCTAAAACTGTTTTGATTTTTATTAGAAGTTATAATTTAATTATAAGTGGGATAGTAATAGGGCTACTCTGGCGATCAATCCACGACATAAAAATGTAACGCGCCGTTGTACTACCTCAAGGCTGGTGGGGAAATGTGCAAATTGTAATCATATTGAAATTTAGTTGCCTTTTAAATTTCAAGCCTCCTCTGGGGATAATATCACGAGCCGCCACTGGTGAAAATCCTTTCAGTAGTAGGTCATTATTAATACCAATAGGTGCATAGGTATTATCTTTAATATAACACAGGTATTTTAAAAACTTCCTTTGGATATTTTCTAGATGTCTAGTATGAGTGCACAGTGCGGGTTCCAAATTACATCGGCATATTCCAATTTGCTTCTAACAAACGAATTGAATAACAGTGTTAGTTTATGAGCATTTTTAAAACCTCTAGAGTTGCGCATTATAAATCCTAGAGATTTAGATGCCGAAGCATTACAGAATGCTATTTATGTGAGGCACAAACGTCATTTTCGCGTCAAATATCACACCCAAATCCTTGAAAGTATCAACCCTTTGTATGGCGCAATTAGTTTTTTGTATACATTATTGAGCACACATTGTTTACGCGAGTAAGTTACAACATTACACTTTCCAGCATTTATAGGTAATTTATTTTTACAACACCAGTTGTGAATATTTTGCAGGTCTAGCATAAGGAGTCCTATGTCACCCACGCAATTTGTTGTGTTATAAATTTTTAAGTCATCAGCATATAGCTGGTACAATGTAGATTTTTGACTATATCGTTCATAAAACCGTTGAATAGGAGGAGACCAAGTACTGACCCCTGGGGGGAGTCCTGGATCTGCTGTATATTCGGCAGACTTGTATCCATGGTAATGACATATTAGGTATAAGAAAGTAAACAAAATACGTCAAGAAATAAATTCGTTTGTCATGTTTTAAATTTTGACTTATCACCTCGGTGGTATGAAGAATGGGGACTCGTGCTTCCACCCCCGCCTCAAAACCGGGCAAGTCGATTGTGGATGAGCGTCACCATCTTTTGAAACGAATGTAAAACTGTGGGTTCGGTGCATCTGCGATGTGATCGCATTAAAATTGTCTACCCCACGACAAATGGAGGTTTTGCAAAATTTCCAAGTTAGGAGTGCAGGGGTGCAACTGCTTGCATAAGTACTGATGAGATTGTCTCCATGGGCTCCCCTAGAAAATTTTCCGGGGAGGGCAAAAATAATATGCATGTTTTTTCGATTGAAAAACCATTAAGAATAAAGTTAATTTTAAAAAATAAATGTAAATGTTGGCTTTTATATATTAAATACATATGTCAATCAAAGCACACTATTACTGAGTTACCACCTGGACATGTAATATTGCAGTACGCTTGGCGCTAACACGGCCAACCTGACATCGGGACATTCTCGGCCCAATATCAGGACTTGGTTTCATCCTGACTATCATGTGCGTTTCAGTGATAAGAGTCGCACGAGATTTCAGCTGCTAACAAGCAAAATATTGTAAATCGTGATCAAAGTATGATTATAGACGTTTAATCTGATATCCACCACAAAGCACAAGGCTCAAACATTAACACTCTAACTTGTACAAGTGTGATATCCACCAGAAAACACTAGGCCCACGCAGCAAGACAAACGTATACAAGTGTGATATCCGCCAGAAGGCACTAAACCCAAGCATCAACACTATAAATTACACCACTAACACTGCTACTGGAATGGAAAGGGGAGCACTCCCTTACCAGTACAGTCACCGTCACAGACACAATCACAGACAAGTCACAGAAAGGAAATGGGCACCTACTATTTAAAAAATTGTTTTAAATTACTCAGTAGGTACATGTTTAAACCGTACTCAAGGCTCTTTTAATATCATTTTAATTATAATTATATTACCAATGATACCCGTGATCATCTTTCATCATCATAAACATATTACCAACTGTTCATCAACATCAACGCATTACCAATTGATCATTTTCATGAACATAATACCAGTTCATTAACATCAACATATTGCCAACTGATCATCATTTACAGTTTTAGATGGTATAATACGTCATCCAAATAAATACTTTCTAGTATTTATCATAGGTTGTAAAGCAAAGTTAATACCTCTCTGAAAAACAGATGGAGCAGTAGCTAAACCAAACGGCATTTTCAGGTACTGATAATGTCCGTCTGGTGTTACAAATGCAGAAATCTCGGAAATCGGTATTTTATGAAAACCACTAGCCATATCAAGTGAAGTGAAATATTTATAGCCACCTAACTGATCAATTTGGTCAAGTATACAAGGTAAAGGATATCTATTTTTAATGGTTTGTCTATTCAATGCACGATAGTCGACATGCATTCGATCACAGCCATCTTCCTTACAAACAAGTAAAATAGGACTTGCACATGGAGAAAAAGAATCTCTAATGATTTGTTTTGTTTTTCAAATCATCTACAATATGTCTAACTCGCGTTCGCTCCGCAAATGACATACGATGAGGCAGATATCTCACGGGTGTATCACCAAATCATCTAATATTTAATTTGCCTGTACTCACAGTTGACTTAGAATTTCCAAGAGCAAATATGTATGTCATTAAATTCTGTCAAGACATTCAACAGTTTGCTTTTGTGTTCATTGGATACTTTCAAATTATCAAAGACATTCGCGCTTGTTATAGACCTTACACTTACATCATTAGTTAATGTAAAACTATCCCGAGATCTCGAATAGCGCATGCCGGACCTGTTTAAAATATCAAGTCCGCTTAACATATCAGTTGTGAAATTACTATTTTTCACGTGAAATTCCGCTTCAAATGTCAAATTAAATAATTCTACTGTCAGTGTCACTTTTTCATTCGAATATACAGTGCCACATGTACGTTTAAATTCCAAGTAGTTCCATTCTGGTTGTACACATAACTTTTTTTACTAACTGACTGGACACTAGGGATACATCTGCACACGTGTCAATCATCACATCAATAAATCGTTCCACCCACAATTGCAACAGATATTATTTCTTTCATATTCAAACGGCACATATTAATATTAATCACCCTTTCGTTTTTATTACTCATTCTGATTTTTGCAAAACAAGTTTCCTCACTATGTCCTAGTTTTTTTACAATACTCACATATTTGTGTTTTTGTCATTTTTCAGCAGGTCCACTATGGGTTATAATCAGATCTATGCAATTTAGGATAGACTTTTCTTTTATGATCTCTGTCACCACAGTTGTAACAACCAGAGAAAAAAAAGTCTATCGTTTGGATTATATTTGACATTTATGTTATTATATCCACCATAATTGTTCCTATTTTTAACACGACTGGTAAAAGAGTTGGCGTTACTTTCAAGTTTCACTGTACAAAGGCGAGATAAAGCGTTCATAAATTCAACTAGAGTACTATGATGTAAATCCGTTAAAATGAATTCCTAAATGCCTTCACAAATTGAAGAAATTACTATCTCGTCAATGTTTACAAAAATAGGTTAACAGACCAAAATATTAAGCTTTCTTTCTACTGTATTCGGAATAACAATAAACTCATTACAATTTAAATTAACAGCTCTCTTAAGGAGATAACCAAGTTCTACCTTATTTGAAAATGCAGCTTTGAAATTTGACCACCTTTTATCGTCACTCCTTTCAAATCAAAGATTCTTTGATAAATATCTATCAATACTCAAATCTTTAGAATCTTTAGAAAATTGTTTCTGTACTGACTACGCTGATAAATTTTCTTTGGAATTCAATATAAGTTAAGCTATTTTATTTATTTATATATATATATGATGATTGTGTTAACAAAAAACCAAATGTCTCATTAGTCCTGAAGAAGACAATAAATATTGCAGAAACGTCGACTTAATGAGAAATTGAGGTTTTCTTATCCAATTTAGTTTCGACAAAAAGAATCAAAATAAAATAAACTTTAAAAAAAACGGTCAACGTACTTTTTGTTTACACTACATTATGGCATAATGTATAAAAACGAAAATAAACGTTTAAAAGGATCATGCTTATTATTTACACCAAGTCTTTGGTATCAAAATAAAAAAAAATTGTCTAAAACAAAAACAATTGCTTTGGAAACATAAAATTTCAAATAATTTTATTCTAAAACATTATTCTAAAAACATCGTACACCGAGGTTCGTCGACAAGCATGGAAAACATGGTTGCCAAATATTGCCAAATTTACGGTTTTTTCAATGCAAACTTGCGAAAGAAATAAAAATATGTATTGGTTTAATTGAAAGCAAATCAATTAGTATTTCGAGAAGTTCATCTTGATACTTGATACCTTTCTTCATTTTCCATGGAGAGACAGCAGCCCCATCTTGCCCCCTCCCTGACGGCACGCATGCTTGTCTCCTGGCGTCGGTGATTTTTCTCAGTAGCGGAAATAGACCAACGACGTTAAATACATAGGTGATTTTTTTTCTTTTCATAGACAATTAAATCCAGGGAGTGACAACTACCCTATCTTGTACCCCCCCTGGCAGCGCTTATGCTTGTCTTCTGGCGTCGGTGATTTTCCTCGGTAGCGGAAATAGACCAACGACGTTCAATAAGTGATTTTTTTCTTTTCATGGATGTGCCCAAAATGGCCTTCTTAACTAATGCATTTTGATCATTGTTTATAGCTTGATTTGATCACAAAACTTCAAACTAAATTTAATGAATGCAAATATTTTGCAAAATAATTTTCAGTATATTTATTTATGTATTCTGATTTTGAGCTAATAATAATTATATATGCTGAATGATGATATAATCACAATTAAATCTAAGGAGAGACAACTACCCTATCTTGTTCCCGCTCCTGGCAGCGCTCATGCTTGTCTCTTGGCGTCGGTGATTTTCCTCAGTAGCGGAAATAGACCAACGACGTTAAATAAGTAATTTTTTCTCTTCATAGATGTGCCTAAAATGGCTTTCTCAACTAATACATGTTTGTATCATTGTTTATAGTTTGATTTGATCATAAAATTTCAAACTAAATTTAATGGATGCAAATATTTTGCAAAATAATTTTCAGTATATTTATTTATGTATTCTGATTTTGAGCTAATAATAAGTATATATGCTGAATGATGATATAATCACAATTAAATTCAGGGAGGGACAACTGCCCTATCTTGTCCCCCTCCTGGCAGCGCTCATGCTTGTCTCTTGGCGTCGTGATTTTCCTCGGTAGCGGAAATAGACCAACGACGTTAAATAAGTAATTTCTTTTTTCATAGATGTGCCCAAAAGGGCTTTCTTAACTAATACATTTTTGTATCATTGTTTATAGCTTGATTTGATCACAAAATTTCAAACTAAATTTAATGGATGCAAATATTTTGCAAAGTAATTTTCAGTATATTTATTTATGTATTCTGATTTTGAGCTAATAATAAGTATATATGCTGAATGATGATATAATCACAATTAAATTCAGGGAGGGACAACTGCCCTATCTTGTCCCCCCTCCTGGCAGCGCTCATGCTTGTCTCTTGGCGTCGTGATTTTCCTCGGTAGCGGAAATAGACCAACGACGTTAAATAAGTAATTTCTTTTTTCATAGATGTGCCCAAAAGGGCTTTCTTAACTAATACATTTTTGTATCATTGTTTATAGCTTGATTTGATCACAAAATTTCAAACTAAATTTAATGGATGCAAATATTTTGCAAAGTAATTTTCAGTATATTTATTTATGTATTCTGATTTTGAGCTAATAATAAGTATATATGCTGAATGATGATATAATCACAATTAAATCCAGGGAGGGACAACTGCCCTATCTTGTCCCCCTCCTGGCAGCGCTCATGTTTGTCTCTTGGCGTCGTGATTTTCCTCGGTAGCGGAAATAGACCAACGACGTTAAATAAGTAATTTTTTTTTCATAGATGTGCCCAAAAGGGCTTTCTTAACTAATACATTTTTGTATCATTGTTTATAGCTTGATTTGATCACAAAATTTCAAACTAAATTTAATGGATGCAAATATTTTGCAAAATAATTTTCAGTATATTTATTTATGTATTCTGATTTTGAGCTAATAATAAGTATATATGCTGAATGATGATATAATCACAATTAAATCCAGGGAGAGGGACAACTGCCCTATCTTGTCCCCCCTCCTGGCAGCGCTCATGCTTGTCTCTTGGCGTCGTGATTTTCCTCGGTAGCGGAAATAAACCAACGACGTTAAATAAGTAATTTTTTTTCATAGATGTGCCCAAAAGGGCTTTCTTAACAAATACATTTTTGTATCATTGTTTATAGCTTGATTTGATCACAAAATTTCAAACTAAATTTAATGGATGCAAATATTTTGCAAAATAATTTTCAGTATATTTATTTATGTATTCTGATTTTGAGTTAATAATAACTATATATGCTGAATAATGATATAATCACAATTAAATCCAGGGAGAGACAACTGTCCTATCTTGTCCTCCCTCCTGGCAGCGCTCATGCTTGTCTTCTGGCGTCGGTGATTTTCCTCGGTAGCGGAAATAGACCAACGACGTTAAATAAGTGATTTTTTTTTTCATAGATGTGTCCAAAAGGGTTTTCTTAACTAATACATTTTTGTATCATTGTTTATAGCTTGATTTGATCGCAACATTTCAAACTAAATTTAATGGATGCAAATGTTTTGCAAAATAATTTTCAGTATATTTATTTATGTATTCTGATTTTGAGCTAATAATAACTATATATTCTAATTGATGATATCACAATTATGGCTAAATTGAGAGATATAAATAGCAGAATTTTATAAAAGTGAATTATTTATAAATAGCAATATTTATTTTACTTTGTCGCTTCCTGAATTCTACAATTTTTATTGTAATAATGACAATTAGTTCGTATTTCAAGAAGTAATCATGTGGCAACCTCCCCCAAGTTTCTAGAACAATTATGTCACATCCTTCGGCTATTAACCAGTAAACTGATCAAAATTCTTTTAATTGTAATAATGATAATGATTATGTGGTGGAATGACCACGATGAAATTGAAAGCGAAATATGTGCAAATATATACTGAGAATTGCGTATATTATGTTTAATTTTATGCTCTCTAATTTATTAATTCCTTGTTTTATCATATTTTTACAAGGTTTATGATTTTACAAGTTTAACTACTCAATTACTTTCCCAAAAGTTAGATTCAAGTGTGGTAAAAATATAATACGATGATGATTAATTTCTATTGCGGTGTTATCATTATCAGTAAATGTTGGCGCCAATGGTTTTCTGTTAACATGGAAAATAGTTAAACTGAAATGAATAATTACACTTGATAAGACAATGAATTTGTGCCGCCCACTCATTTATTACTTAAATTATTTTGTTATATTAAAATAATTTCTTTGTCGTTTTAGTTGCAGATATATTACCTACTAATATTCTGATTATTAAGTACAATGTTTATGTTAGGTATAGGTGGTAAAATTGAAAATACTAAAATATTATTTGCAATATGCATCAAACTTCGTGCATAAAATAATTTGAAACACCATCAAAATAATATTTTTGACTAGGGGCCGGTTTATCAATGCCCAACTAACACTAAAAGAGTAATTCAAAATTCAATTTCTTTATTTATTATGATATCATGCAGAGATATAAGAAATGTGAAAAACACCATAAAATCACTGACGTGATATGTCAGAGTATATTCACCAAACTGGAAATCCTTGAAAAGTCAGGGAATTTAGAATAGTTAAAAAGAGTCATGGAAAGTCAGGGAATAAATTTCAGTTCATGGAACCGGTGTAATTATCTGTCAAATTCATCTAATCATTTTAATTATCTTCTGTCTGTAGAGTAAATTTTACATTTTATTGAAATATTTTCTAAAAATAAGATAAATTACTTTTATAACAAAAAAATAAATTGTGCTAATTTGTTGTAGCCAAAGTCGTCTTTTTGATTTTTTTTCCTTCAGTCAATAAAATAGTCGATATACTAGTATCAAAATAATCATATTAAAAATAATAATAATAATCTGCTTATAGTATACAGCTATGCAGACTTTTTTAAACCAAATTTTTATCCTTGTGGTGGCGATCCGTTCTATCAGTACTACCTAAGTACTTATCTACAAGATGATATTAAAAGATGGAGTTGAATTTTAATCGCATTTTAAGGGAACAGGGAAAGAGTTCCACTATGTTTTTTAATTTTTGATTTTTTAGGAAGTCTGGGGGGGTGGAAAGGGACTGCAAAAATTCATTATTTTAAACCCGATTACTCTCGTGAAAATTTGCTACGGTACTTATTACTAATATTACTTTATCTAAATAGCTATTTTCGTTACTTCAACGGAGTGTTCTCAGGATTACCCGAGACAAATTTGATCGGATTTTTACAGGAGCTTGGTGAATTAAAGTTAGAAAAGGAAGATCTCTCTAAAAAGCCAAAAGTCTGTATGATGTGTTTTACGATGACATTCGCTCATATTACTTTGAATTATTGTTAAAACATGCAATTTGTAAATAAAAAATATCATTATAACATAGATAATGATTTAGATAAGTTTTTAGATAGATTTGAGAGACATTTCTCTATTATCATCAGGGAACAGAAATATATGCTATTTCGCCCATTTTTCAAAACCGGCAGTTATATAATTCTTGAAAGAGCCTTCATGTAATTCAGTTAATTAATACGTATGCGTTTATTTATATACCTGTAGTATATGCACTAGTTCAACAACCGATATTGTGGCGGGAAGCCGGGATAGATATATGTAATGTTATACGTAACCGGCATTTGTTCCGCTCCCTGATTATTATCAAGTATATAAATAGGCGCGAGCGTAGATCTGCCTTAACATATTCGTATTTCGATACGAAATGTTATGCAACGGTAGTCGCAGTCAGTAATTTGATAGTAACTAAAATGAAACTCGGCGACCTCGTCCCGTCTTCTAGCGATTTGTATGTCAGCGTATATGGAGAAGCTATGCAATCTTATGTGAAGATTGTGTAGATGATATACCATCCTTCGGAAGGGATGTAAAGCTTCTCCTTGCGTCAGTGATTGGCCCTGATGGCGGTAATAGGCCGATGTTAAATAAATGAATAAAAAATAAAGTATACAACTATATAAAAATATTGTTATCAAGTATTTCAAAAATATTAAAATAATACATACATTTTCTTCCACTTTGATAAAAAATACGTGATGATTAATTTCTAATTCCGTAAAAATTAGTTCAAGAATTTTGTTGAAAATGTCCACCGTTTTCCGCCAAGCAGGAATAAGCGCAGACCGCTTCATATTGATTTATGGCAATAATCACCTTCCATTTTACGAAAAATGTGCACTTTTTGAAATATTTCATTGGTATTTCGGATAGATGATCCTAATTAGTAAAATAAAAAAAAACAAACAAATTTGTCATAGAGTTATTTTTTTTGAAGGCGCCTTGTATAAATTATCGAATAAATAGCTGTTGTTAATAAGCTAAAAGCTCTGTACCAAGTTTGCACGAGATTAATTGAGGAATTTTGAAATAATAAACAAAATACGAATTTTGCTTCCCTCTTTCTAAACCTTAAAAATTTTAAATTTAAATTTAATTAAAAAAAATACGTTTGTTATTGTTTGTTCTCTGCATGTGGTTAAAATTCGGTTCTCTTTTATAATAATAAGGTACCTTGTATAAATAAATATAATTTGTTGTTTGTAAATATTTGTTACACTTTCCTAATGTCATGGAATTTCATGTTACTTTGGTTTTGGAAAACCTGGAAAGTCATGGAATTTGATTAATTTGATTAGGTGGTAAGTCTTCCTCAGATATTATTTATTGTGTAAAGTTTCAGAGAGTAACGTTATTGGTTAATAGTATGTTTAAAAATAGTCATAAATGTTTAAAATATGAACAGAGAAAAGAAGTTACTTTATTTTAGGGCACATTTTATGTCAAAGAGGACTTTTGGGGATGATGTGTTTTTCTTGTTTATAACCTCTGTGTTGTGAACGGAGCTACAAATCATTCCGCTAAAATATAGTAAATGTAGGAAATAAATTTAAGTCCCTGATGTACCAGGACCAGAAGGATCTTGGTAGAAAGGGCTTATAATTTATTATATTTGCAGAACAGGCTGCGACAGGTACAGCTTGAGTGTGCCTTTACCGAGGGTGCAGCACACAGGGTTATATCCCTTCTTATCTGCGAGAGTAAGAATACCGTTTTCTGTGGAAAGATGATAAATTGCCAATAAATTTTGAGTTTTTTTGAGTAAAATATGTAAAGATTAAAAGCGCCAAATTATTCATTGTAATTCAATACGAGTCGTGGATACATAGTCCGATGAATTGTTGTTTATAATGTAATATAATATAATTTGATTCACTGTAAAGTACAGATTTTATTCCGAGTTTCAATTAAAACGCTAGAAAACAGTTAGTCCAAAATCATTTTAAATTAAAAAGTTGGCTAAATTTTTACTAATTGTTGTAATTACGAAAAATGCAACGTAATTTTACTAAAAATCACAAATTCGCGATACTGATTGCAGTTTTCGACTGTTGATCCTACATAATTGTTTGGTAAAGTTAGAAAGAAATTAAGAAAAATAAACTTAAAAAAATTTAATATATATTTATTATGTATTATGTATGTATTATGAAATTTTTATTTTTTCTCGTAATAAAGCAAAAATATATGTTTGTCTACGTCAGTCTTTTAATAATACAAAACTTAAAATATTTCAATGCAAAAAATATGTAAATGTAGCATTTCTTATTCATTTAAATCAAATTTAGATCACATAAATAAAACTCAAAAGTCCTATTAAAATTTACTTCTAAAACCTTAAAAGTGAATGATACGGATTTATTTAATAACTTTAAACCATGTTTGCAAACAATATTCTCTTAAATTAAATACTACATTTCTGTATGTCTTCCTTCTCTTTCCATACATATTATTGTCCTATTGCAAAATTCTTTGGTTACATTTCTCAAAATTTTGGGGGTATTTCAAGACAGATATCCCTGATGGTATTTTGTAAATGATCGATATTTTGGAGGGGTATGGTAAACTTTATTTTTTCAAGTAACCCCATAAAAAGAAATCTAAGGGCGTTATGTCCGGGGATCTTGCTGGCTATGGGTATTGTGAATATCTGCCAATGCATTTAACTCTAAACAAGTTGTCCAGATAATTTCTTACATTAATAGTACTGTGAATTGAAACGCCGTCTTGTTGAAACCATAAGACGCCTCTTTCCTCAGACGACATGTCGTCAATTACTTCAGTAATTTCAATTTATAAGAAAATTCAAATATCTTTCTGAATTGAGATTATGCCGAAAAAATTAAGGGCCAATTAGTCTGACATCAAGAATACCGCACTAAACATTGGTTTTAAGAGAGTACTGGTCTTTACATTCAATCACAAATCCGGGGTTTTCGTCAGCCCACCACCTGCAATTTTGGGATCTTACTACCCCATTGGAAGAAAGAGTTGCTTCGTCTGTGAATAGAATCGATGTAGCAAAAGATCGATTTCTCCTTGCATCCAAGCACAAAAAAAGAATCTAACATCAAAATCGCGTTCTTTAAGCGTGTTAATAAACTTGTACGGGCGAAATTTGTGTTTCCTCAAAATGCTCCTGCGCCAGTTCTGTCGGAAATTGCGGCAATCCGAAGTTTGTTTATGTTCTATTACATCAAGCAAAACGTTTTCCTCATGTTCATCAATTCTCCAATTCGTGTGTGAGATAGACATACTTTTGGGGATATCTTTGGTTAAAAATATCAGCTGTGTCCCTATTTGTTCTATTTTCGCCGTGAATTAAAATAATTTCAATTTCTTCTTCTTTAGTAAGCATCTTTTAAACGATCAACAGCAACAGAAAAAATAGATTTTATTGTTGACATTAATAAGGCATCGATACCTCAAAAGCTAGCATTTGTTTTCAACACTTACTTGATTACCTAGCGAAAGTTATTAAATAAATCCGTATTATTCACTTTTAAGGTTTTTAAAGTAAATTTTAATAGGAATTTTGAGTTTTATTTATGTGATCTAAATTTGATTTAAATAAACAATCGTTTTTTTTTTATATTTAAGCCCATTATCGTGCAAAATTCCACAGTAAGGGTTGAGAAATACTGAAAATAGTCAACGATTGTTTTGTTGTTTTTTGTAAAAAAAATTTTTTTGCCATTATTAATTACATTTAAAAAAGAAATGCAACATTTATGTATTATTTCCATTGAAATATTTCAAATTAACTCAACTGTAAACAAAAAATACACAAAAGAAGAATTAAATATTACATATTTTGAAAAAAAAAGAATGAAAAAAAACTAAAACATTTAAATTTTCAAATGAAACTTCACATTTAGATTCTTAATGTAATTACAAACAACTTTTCCATATTTTGATAAATAAGGGCATTTCAGGCCATTTTAAAATTTCTAATGACATTTTGGAGGTGTCATATTTGTGACATGACAAATATTTTTGTCAATTTTGTGGTTGTTAATCATATGGTGCAGACTTTTTGGCGGACACTGTATATAGCAGGTAGTTTTCAGGGCGAGCGCCAGTGAGTCTTGGAAGTCGGCGAGCCCAGTAAAGACACTTTCCGGGTGTACGTACAATATTTTTTTGCAACCGTTTTTGCAACTCTCAAGCATTTTTTTAAATTGAAATTTTTTGTAAACAAAATTCATAAAATTCAACTGACAGATGTTAGAGTGCTTAATTCAGGTCAACCAAACGTGACATAAGGTATCGGAAAATACTTTCCGAAGCCTTATGCCACTTTCCGGGCTAGACCAGTAAATATGTATTTTCCTCTCAAAATATTTTCAAAAATAGTTAACTTTCTAGATGGTTGTAAAAAAATGTATATATATTTCACGCCAAGTTTGCATCTTTTTGTCGAAATTACATATTATAGCCCATATCTCGAAAATGAATTTAGATAATAGCATAAAGTTATAATATCCTTGAAAAGAGAATAGGCTATTTGACTCTTATTTTTAAATTGTCTCTAAATGTTCATATCGTAGAATTATTAGTCCACATGAATTTTTATTTCGCTTAAATGAAATCGATTTATAGGATAAAATAGCAATCGAAATTTCAGATATATAAATTGGCGCGAAAACACGAACCGCCATGTGACGATCTATTGTGACGTCATTCTTGTAAACAAGCGCAAGAAACGCTTGGTATCTTTTTTTTTTATTTATCATATAAAATGATGAGTTCCCATCGTTATACGTGATGTTTGGTGCCGAACTGCAAGAGTACAAATGTAAAGACACCACAAAAGTTGTTTATAAAACTGCCAGATGATATTAAAATGAGAAAGGCTTGGATAGAACTTGTCAGGAGAGACCCAAAATTATTATCGAGTAAAAGTATACTGTATTTTTGTGAGGATCACTTTGATGTACTATTTTGTTTTATACTTTCAATAGCTTTGATCTTTATAACTATTGTAAACAAGTGAAGTCTTTCACATATCTGTCATGTTTGTAATTTTGAGGTTATGTTGAAGATTGTTTAATAAATAGTGTTCAAATTACCTACATTATAAACATAAGTATCTAGTTAGCTTTAAAATTAGAAGTAAGTAAATATTACGTACACAGATGTTTTAATGTTCCTAAATTCGGCAGACCAGAAATCGGGATTAGTCGCAAAGAATTTAGCCACCACTATTGTGTCAATTCTAGGCAAATTCTTACAATCCGCTTTTAAAAAACCGCCCTTCATGATTAGTTTATTATAAACTTGAAAAAACAACATGAAATCAGTCCAAATATTCACAAAGCACTCACGATAAGATAACCGTAGGTTTTTCTTACTACAAGAGTGACGTCACATTTAAAACCATCATGACGAGTAATGTTTTGTGACATATCGTTCACAGACTAAAAAATTGAAATATTAAATTAACCTCGTGTTTTTGTGAATACAAACCAATAATTTCTGATTTCTTATTCGATAAATTATCGTATTCACATAATTTATTTTTCATAGTGTCAAACACCCTAATCTCACCATGTCGGATCGTGTGTCTTGGTGTAATATCAAGATTTTTATTGATGGAATAAATTACATTCACAATTAGTGATGCAAGCTAAGGAACATTCTCGTGCATGTTAGAAGCATATTGAGCATATTAGAGAACATTATCGTGAAAGTGTACGAACGTTCTCCTCAGAATTCTCCAAGTCTCTAATAAATTCGCAAATATTCCTCAACATTCTCTAAAATTCGCGAACATTCTCGCTTTTAAAATATTAATGTTGGAAGAAAATTGGGTATAAGAGCCACCAACAACGGTGCAACTCTGCACATGTTTTGAGCATCGTACAATACCAGGCCATTATTATTCCACCCAATAAACATTTCAAGTTGTAATTTGGTCACGCGATTGACAACTTTGAGAATATTCCCTAAAGAAAGAGAGGAAAATAAGCAATTCGAAATTCTCATACTATTTTTAACATAGATCCTCTTCAAGAAAAATATAATGCCTTTCTTAAAATAGAATCTACATCTATTGTCATAATATATTTTCAGGTCCGGTTTTTTGAGATTTTTTATTTGTTCTCTGTTCGTGAAAGTGATATCATGGCTTGTTTAAAAAAATTTGTTATAATTCTTAATACTTCTTTTACCTAAATGTACCATAATGCATAAATACATACGGACATATTTAATTTTTACATAGGTACGTAACAAATTAGAAAAAAAGTAATTTTTTCTCACAATTAGTATATTCTGGGTACTAATTTCGCATCTTCTAAATTCCCTCTTCAGCCAACTGACTTATAAACATAAAATATATTACATTCTTTTCATTATAGTGTAAACTGAAATTTTTTGATCTTCGTATTGTAATTGCTTTATTGTACGTAATTTTCTGTTTGACTTTTAGAGTATCGTCTGTAAGTAATATCAGTATTGCCAGTAATATAATACAATTTTAGTAATGATGTTAATTGTATCCATTATGTGGCGTAAAAGGTCGTAGTTCATCAGACGGTTGCTAGGTAACTAGTTGGAGAACCCCTCCAACAAATATTTTTTCTTTTCGGGATTACAATTTAACCAGATTTGTTGCTCCAAATTAGAAAATGTCAAACCGTTCCTCTGATAGCATATTCTAATAAATATTAATTACTGCAGTAATATTTTCTAAATTACTAAAAAACTTATGGTTTTGTTTTTTTTTATAATAATATAAAGAAACCGGGAACTTGACCGAGAAGTATTATAATTAAATTATATAGAAATAGAGTAAGAAATATATGTGTATTTCTGAAAAAAAAAACAGATAGAGAAAGAAAAGAAATAGAGATTAAAAATAAACGCATTATGATGCATATTACAATTAAGACTTGTTCTTATAATAAAATCTGGTATTACCTACCTGACGTAATTAATTAGGTTTCGTGTAAAATACATAAAATAATAAAATAACTGACGTTTTTTGTTTCTGTTGGTAGCTATCTACTAAATATAAACTTTAATCGCATCAGTAGGTAATATTTTGCTCATTTTCTATTTAGATTTTTTTTTTGCTAAATTCTATATTTGGTGCCTTATACGGCATTAGAATAATTATTAGTCCATGTAACTACTTTTCTTAATCAACAGCAGTATTTTAATAGGATGTTTTTTTTTATTTTGAAATTTTTTTCCGAAAGTATGTATATACATGTTCTATTAAAAGATCATTTTGTCACAAAAAATAAATATTTACGTATGTTGTAATCAGATAAAAGTAAATGTAAAATTAACCACAGAAAATGCATCGTGGTTTCAACTTTTCAACAGGAAAATGTCAACAAAATAACGTTTGTCATGTAATAGAACATTTTTACCACAATGTAAGTTCCCATTATCATAGCATAATAATGAATAAATTATGATCGATTTATCATTTATCATAATCATGAAAAATCGTCTAAAAATAGCACATCTATAGTTATAGCACACTTCATTAAACTGCCAATTCAATAGAAACAAACAGAATCTCAAATACAAATAGTGTCCAAAGTTACCTTTATTAGTGATGACGTATTTTCTTTAGGCATAAATGGCATAAATAATTGGATTTAAAGAACCTAATCACTTTTTTTAATACACATGTTTTTACATATTTTTGTAAATAAATTAGCCTAATGAGAAAGACTTCATTTTTCGTTTTTCAAAAGAGTTTTGACATTTCTAGAGATCGAGAGGTAGCGATAAATGACGCCAATTCCAGGGTTGGAGCTAGGTGATGTGCCATCACGTAAATATGTTCATGCATATATTACATGACAAAATATCTTACCTTGTGGTTATATTTGCAAATTCGGTAACATCCAAAGTTAATACGAACAGGGCTGAAAGAACTGGTGTTAAAAATATGTACACACACATGTACATATTTTTAACTCGCGATCACAAGAGTAAAAGTATATTACTAATATTAATGCACCCACTAAAACATTTGCCACCTTCCAACCGCAAGCATTAGTGGTTTTTCACTTTTTTACAGCATGTGCAATGTAACTATGTGCCGCTAAATTGCAACTTCGGAAAATCACTAATCCACAAGTTCGCTTTATCCTCTGAAGTAATTGAACAAGACATTTTAAAAAAGTTAACCTCCGTTGTCTCTCTCATTGTTTAATTATCTACTACAGAATCTACGTGTTATTCGCATAGACGTTTTATTATAAATACTACATACGTATTAGAGTGTATTCAACATGGGGCAGTAGGTGTAAACGTGATAGCCAATGCGAGGCGGAACCGCCTATATCTATCTACGCATTCACATTCGACAATAGCGAGCATTCCCGTCAGGATGACGGTCAGTAAGTAATTGTTTTTATAGTTGAAACCGGTCCAATTACCTGATAAAAACCTTTTATTTTTTTGTTTCCATTTTTATAAAGAAACATATTTATTGCATAGTACATAAGAATATTTTATCATTTCATATTGTTTGGGAATGTTTCACTTTTATAATATTTTTTTTGCGTAAATCGTCTCTGATATTTAACACTACATCCCGATCTCTATACACAACATTTTGCAACTGCTAAAAATTGTAAATGCTTTATTTGAATTGATAACAATATAAATATTACTTAAATAGAACAAAAAAAAAACATGTTTTGTAAAATAAACAACGAATTAACTTAAATATAAAAAAATACTTTTTTATATCTTTCTGTAAAATTTTTTACGAAAATGTAGGAGCTAATTTGAGTGAATTTACCGTGGTAATAAAATCCCGAGATAATGTCGGGAGATTTTGGATAGCAGACGAAAAATATTTTTTTTCACAAAACGTTTGATCAAAATAAATGTAAACATTTATCGGGGATTCTACATGCATATGGTGTATTGGACATGATTATTTCTCGAATAACAATAACTTAGAAAATGTCTATTTATTTACTTGTATTCACATCGGAACGTTTGTCAAGACACTTCAATTTGAGTTTGAATAATGTTTAACCTCGGCAAAATTTAACATTTTATTTATCCACTGGTGAATTTGTACATTTATTCATTCACAATAAAAATTTAAGTTGCGTATAATTGTTTTTCTTCTGCTATCTTGAAAGACAAAATATTTTATATTTATTAATTTGTCTTTTAAATTTACCTCAAAATTTTCCGATAAAACCTATGTAATATTTTAAACCTGACAAATCTATAGCCAAAAATTATTTGTCTGTTAGGTCTGTTTTACTACTGAATATATAAAGGAAATAAATAGTAAACAATCCAATTAGAAGTGTGATTAAAATAGTCTTCTTCAATAACCATTTTTTCGACTGGTTGAAACAAGGATATCACTGTGATGGTACTTTTCTTTGACGAATCCATTCCAGGGAATTCACTGAAATTCAACATATTGGAGACCCATTCCAGTTCCTATTTGAATATTTAATCCTCCTTTCTTTTATAGATTATTCTATGATTTTAGCTGAAAATCATCTATCCCCCACCGCCAAACCGAGATCACCTCACAGGGAAATGTAAGCGAACCGAGATGCACGCTATACGTGCATACTTAGAACAGCAATATACAGGGCAGTTCCAGCGTATATCCCAAATCAGAGTTTTGATTATACGAGTGTGTAAATTACTATAAATAAGGTATCGGTCGAGGTATCGGTACCAGTCTGTAATCCTTGAATGTACTGTGAATCCACAAAAAAAATGTATTATATAATCAGTAATCAATCATTATTTTCTTTTTATTTGCGTGATGGTAGATATTTATGCCAATTTATATTTTTCCCTCGGTTGAGGGTCTAGTTTTAATATTATTCTACGATTTTAGCTGAAAATCATCTATCTCCCATCGCCAAGCCCAGATCACCTCACAGGGATATATCAGCGAACCGAGATGCACGCTATACGTGCATACTTAGAACAACAATATACAAGGCAGTTCTAGCCTACATTATCCCAAATCAGAGTTTTGATTATGCAAGTGTGTAAATTACTATAAATAGTGTATCTGTTGAAGTATCGATACCAGAGTCTGTAATCCTTGAATGTACTGTGAATCCACAAAAAAAGTTGTATTAATTAATCAGTAATCAATCACTTTATTTTCTTTTTATTTGCGTGATGGTAGATATTTGTGCCAGATTATATTTTTTCTTCGGTTGGGAGTGTAGGGTCCCTATGTTTCTTTTACAGGGGCCCAATAGAAATTTTCCTAGTTTCCCGCCGGAGTAGTCTAGCCCTGCCTCCATATTTTATTCACACAAAAAATATGTAGCCAGGAGTAATAGACCTGAAGACTTCTGGAACCACAAACATATTTCAGAGAAGTCTGGTCGGGGAAAGAAGACCCGCGGAAAGAATGTGATTTCTGCATTCCATTCACAATTAAGCATAAATGAAATAAATTAATTAGTGTATGCCAAATTTTTGGATCCGCACCTACTCATTGGGAGAGATATTTATTCCTAGCATATGGTTTGGAAGAAAGCTGGCGACTTATCGGCAATACTCTCCCTTGCCGCGCGGGCCTTCTTTAGCCGGCTGGACAGTACTGATTGCCTAAGGACCAAAAGTTTTAAAATTAACTGAAATGATCTCTTAGACCACTTGTCACCAGCTAAAAAGTTAAACAAGTCACTTAGAATAAAATCGTATTACACAGTTGAACATACGGTGTAAAATTTCACACCGAATTAACACCACACGGGGTACATATAGGGAGACACCAATTAGGTGTATATTAGACACCAATGGTACGGTGTAAAATTTTACCATTATGTGTAAAATGTTTACAGATATGAATTGTAAAATTATACTTTATTTTTGATTAATTTATACACCTTATAATTGTTGAAAATGAAAACGCAAATTTTCTAAAGGGTCATATTCTTAAGGGATGGAAAACACATTAATTTTAAATAAACTACAAAAATGTGAAAATGGCATGTATTTTATTAAATGTAAATGCCACATTTCAGATAACTGAATTGTACACTGTACACTATGGAGTACATTGTCATTTGAAATAAAAAGCTTTAGAATGACATAACTAGGTATATTTGAGTCATTCATTTTCCGTAATAGATTTTAATAATCCAATCGCTATTCTCATTTTTCTGTTTTTCTTTGTGTTCTACAGCTCACAGCACATAAACCGCCACTGAAGATAATATTTAAAATATCTACCAAATGCACTGTCAGGGCACGATTTTGTGTATTGCAAGATCAACGTTATTGATTACTAGTGATTACTATGCTTCAGATATTTGACGCATTCGCAGAAACGTAAAATCACTCTACGCATGGTGTATAATATACGAAAATGTAGTTTTTAAAATCATTTCTAATCCAAACAATGGTAAGATTTACCCAATAAATGAGTGTACTTTTTACAGTATTGGATGGTGTTTGATTTTACACCCAAATGTGTAAATTTTCACATCACTTTTACAATATTTTTAGTGGTAAATGTGAACACAGTTTAATTTTGAATTAAATTATAAAACCAAATCTAATATCTGTTCCTATATTAAAGAAAATTATTTGAATACCTTTGGTATTCGAAAACCAGATTTTCTGATGTCATAACTTTTTACTTATTTGCAAACAATATTTTAAATTTATTTACTAATTTGAGGCTTATTTTGATTCAGGAATACAATATCGGATCAATTTGTGTATTTCTAGCATTGGTTTCTTTGAATAGAATGTTAATAGACCAAGTAATACAGAATATATGCTGTAACATATTACTAGTTTTATCTTTGGGAATAAGTTAACGAAACTTGCCATTTGTGAGGCGGTAAGAGTCAGCAAAACAAGAAAATTAATCAATTATGAGAATGACGATTCTGACTATCCCTCAAGCTCTGACGACGAAAATATTGAAAATATTCAGAATGTTGTTAATTGTCAACTTGTTGATGTAGATGTTTCCCTAAACCAAAATTTTTTATTTTTAGTAGTAAAATTTTTTTTATTTTTGTACATAAAATAAAGTTTTCACTTAATATAAAATGTTTTTATTTATTCTAGTTAATATAATCTTAATCTTAGACTTAACTTAAAAAAGAACAAACGAAAATTAACAAGCACCGTTTTGGGGTTCACTGCAGGAGGTGGATATTGTCGCAAGCGGTTACCGTAGACGTTCGTATAGTGAAATCGAGCTCCGCAGTGAAAGGGTTAAAATTATGCTTCTGCAAAAACATCTATTTTTCACCATGTATACCTGTGTACGATACGATATGTAGAGACCTGGAATTTACGATTTAGTCACGATGGTTTTGAAAATATCTACTTCAAACTTGATAGGGAAAATTGTTCTCATTGTAATTACGTACATGAAAAATGTCATCAAAAACTAATCAGTGGTATCAAAGTTAGGGTGAGTTGGGTTGATAGAATCTTGCATATAAAAGTTATTGGCAGCCGAACGGATTTCTGTTTTGTTGATTTGGATGCACCATCTTCAACTAAAATTTTTGTCCCTCTCCAGTTTTTCGTACATCGTACCATTAACGAGTAATAACTAAAAAATCATCGGAATGTCAGCACCGTTAGCAGCGTATCTACATAGGATTTTGCTCCAATTTCTCAGCGACTGCAGTAAATGTCTGTAAAAGTAAAAATAGGTTTAACTTGAAAAAAAAATCCTGTAATTCAGGAAAAAATAAAAATTTATTATCATATTATGAAACTAAGTAATTATTTAAAAAATTAAAATGGTCAATGTTATACTTTCAAAGCATCGTAGAACGCTTAGGAAGTAATTTAGGAAAAAAAAAATCTTTTTTTTCGTTTTTGACGAGAGGAAACGCCCCTCGAAGGTTGTTGTGACATCATTGAAACACCCTATAGAGCAGAGTCCGATGAATACTTTTAGAGATGTTCTAAAAAAAGAAAAACTGGCTGCATTGAAATACCCTGTATATAAAAAATCATGTTCTTAAAGGAGTCCGGTAGACCTATTCAGGCTCCCCTACTATATAACATATGTTGAATTTGATTTATCGTCTAGTTAGACTTAGGGCCGGTTTTTTTACCTCCCATTAATGTAGTTGATAAATAAGCCATTATTATAAGAAATTATTGATATTTATACAAACTGTATCCAAGGAAACTGTTTACCAGATAAATTTAACAGGAGATGGAAAGAAGGTGGTAAATAGTTTCCTTGGATATAATTGCATCAATAATTGTGTTCATGGAACTTAATTATCAAATAGATTTAATGGGAGATGGAGAAACCGGCCCTTAATTGAGCACTGATAAACGATCCCTTACTCTTTAGTAAAGTTACCAACGATTAAATTAAATAATTAAAAAATAGGAGAATCGTAGAATTATTTATATACTTTTAAAGATGATTTTCTATCAGATCTTTGCATATAACTCGTCAAAAACATGTCGAGGTGCCTGTTGTTTTAAAGATGTACATTTTGGTTTTCTTTTGTTAAACAACGCAAGGTCAGCATCTAACGTCGTAAGTTTCCATTTCAAAGCCTCATTTAAAATTCCGAAAAAGAATATCTCATTCGACTCCAGTCACACCAGGGTTGTGTGTACTCATCTGCAGAGTGACTGTGTTACATATGTGTCCCATTGCAACTATTTTTATATGTAAAAGAACTCTTGGCATCTTCGAGCAGAGAGAGGCACATGCTTATATTATCAGTAGTTGTCGATGTTTAGCCACCATATTTCATATTATTTGTAGTTCCAACAGGAAACGCTTCCTCTGGACTTTACCGCATTATTTTAACAAACTCTGGCTTTAGTACTATATTTGAATCCGACGGTATTACACTTCTTTGCGGGGCAGACCATTATTTTATTGACGAAATTAGTGAAAGTTTTGGTTTAATTTAGAATCTATTGTGTTTGTGAAAAGTAAACGAGCCTTCTGAAATGTCTATTGTTTTATATTAAATGGGGGAAGTTGTTATAACTGCAAGTGTGAAGAATTTTTGTAATTGCCACTAATTATTGGTGCACAGAGGATTGTGAAAGGTTTTTACGATAATAATTACGTTATTGTTTACTTTAATAATGGCTTTGGTGTTCCGATTTTGTACACATTGTATGTTCCATTAGATTAAAATGTTTATTATGTGTGTTTTGGCGTATGAAATACAAATATGCATAGTGACTGCCTATATATTTAGGTTTAAGTTTAAAATCAATATTTTTGTAGGGATATTCAATTATTTTGTAAAAATCTTGTGTGGTTTCTCAAATCTATGTAATAGTATTACTACAATATGTTGATTATAAATATGTAAAACAACATCAGTCGAATTTCTTTCTTCAATAAACCACAAATTTTTTTGTAGGTAACTACTTTTAGAGTTTATATATTTTCATGTTACTACAAACAAATTGCTCAAGGGCTATAGCAACTTTGTCAGATTCGTAATCTTTATATTACTCTTTCTCGTCAACAGATTTATTCAGGTCTCATTTTTGCATGAACATGACTTATGCTTTTATTGAGTTTTACATTCTTACCTGCTTTTACTTAAAGAATTACCTTCAAGCATTAACTTTCCCTAGATATCAAAAACTTTGACTCGAGATTTATGGGTGTTATTTTCTCCTCTTATTAGAACTTTCAATTTTAGCCTAATATATTTATTGCGTGTTATTTAATAACAATATATAATCATAATAAATAAAGTCTACAAGAGGTTTTTTATATTTTGGACGATATATTTTCACTCACAAAAAAAGTCTCATTGCAATCATAATTATTTTTTATGAGATAATCTCAATGGAATTTGAAATATGTATTTCATATTTCATTATTTTTTAGTTTCCTTCCTTTTAAAGATATAACCCAATTTGATTAAGCATATCATATCGTGTTTCTCTGTCGTAAACAGGCAGTTATTTTTAACGACATTCTCTATTGTTTATATATATCATTATCAGTTAGTTCTTTGGAAACGTGTTATTAAATGAGATTTTCTCTATTAATTTAGAAATAAGCAGGTTAAACAATATACAGAATTTAAAAGCCTTCTTATTTTGTGAATATTGTTTTTATATATTTTAATTTTCTAGCAACAAATTGTGGTTACGGTGATAATAATATCACATATTTAAAATTTTGTTTAGTTTATTCAATTTAATTTTCGTATTTTTTTTTTAAGTTGATTAAGAGTTTTATCTCTTATCATCCCCCGAATTTCACTTCTGCTTTCTTTTATTAGTTCGTTGCAGAAGGGAAGATAAGTTAATTGAAAGCAATTATTTTTTATTTGGTACGTCTGGCAGTTACTAGCCATGTGGCTATTGTTAGAGATTACTATTCCAAAAATAGCATCCGCACAATTAATTGTAAGAATTTAATGTAACATTTTTCTGTTTAATTATTTCTTGGCTATTGCCTTTTAAGTATATTATATTTATAATAGCGTTAGTAAAATTTCCACTCTCTTTAGTTTCACAGTTTCTAAACCTGAATATTATAAAAAAGTTTAAGGATTATGTTTATCAACCGCATTAATACTGGGCAGCACAGTATGAGTAGGTACCTTAATGGTGTTTGGTCTAAAAAGGCAGTAAGTATGCCTACATATGCTAGGCGTAAGGAAAATTCGAAAGAATACAATAAAAAAATATCCCATATGTTATTTTTTTTATGTTCAGTTCATTCTACCGAAATGTGTTAATATTTCCATTTTGCTATGTATTAGCTAAAATCTATCTGAATTATCTCTATATGATTGTCAAACTTTAAAACAAATCATCACTCTCTATAAACAGCAAACACCACCTTGAGCATTTTTTAAAAAAATAAGTAACTTCTTATGAGTTACAAGTTAATAGACATGTCCACAAACAAATTTGTATGCGTTAAAATTAGTTAAAATGATACATTAGAGCCCTTACAACCAATATCTGAGATTTATTTGGAAAATGAAACAATTATAATTATAACAGCAACCGCAGAAACTGCCTGCTTTATTTGAATCTAATAAACGCTGACTGACGTCACATGCTCGCAATACAGCGACTGGCGAGAGCTCCATTGTATGTACAGCGTTTGCAGAATTAAGTCCATACTACCGTTATTTAGAATGTTGTGGTTTGGTAGGGTTAATGTTTGTTTATTACATAATAAAGAAATGGAAGATTTTTAGAAAGACATGTTGTTATCATGGTGTCGTGTTTTCTGGCATCAAATAGCGATTCTAATCAATCGCAATCCAGTAAAAATAAGTATTTATTTTTCAATTTTATAATGTGTTATTTGATGGTTTTCTAAATATTCTAAATATATTGTACATTGCAACATTTAACAAAGAATCAACAAACTCTTTGGAGGCTATGTAACTGTATAGGTACTTTTCAGATTTTTTCTTATTCGTAGCGGGGTATATACAGTGACGGCGCAATGTGTTTTTGATTAAAAATATTTAAAAAAAATGAGGTTTTAATAAAACCTGTAGAATAATTCTTAAAGAACAAAACGTACTAATAAAAAAATTTCTCTTATTTTTTGTAAAAACAAAAAATAAAAGTGCAAATAAGAGTAAAAAATATCCAAGGTAGGTCATGTCCAATGCCTTGAAAATGCAACTATTTCTAAATGTCATTCTTATTATCATATTTATTTCCAACAATTTCTGAAAAAAAAAACAAAATTATTTTTGGTAATATTTTACACACCTTGTATCTTGGAAACGGTTCATTTTTAGACATATGTCTATCAAGACTGTTTTGCTTATTTTGACCCATGTATATCCTGTAAAAGTTTGTCGTACGGTTTCTGAAACACCTATATACAACAAATGTAGAACTGTTTTATTATTATAATATGATTAAGTCGTGTTCATGCATTTAGGAAAAAAACAACAATTTTCTTACTAACATGTTTCTTTTAATACACTTATCCTCATAGGAAAATATAGGAATCGATTACTATGAGATATAACCAGCATCAGTTAATTATTTGTTGTGGGTCCAGTAGTATTGTACTGGGCTATGAGCAGCGAGCATGTGATGTCATGCCGCTAGCCTCTATCCAGGGAACGTTTTCTGGAGTCGCTGCACCAGTTCTATTATGAATAAATTCCTGAAAAATTTGTTAATTTTTTTTTTATTTTCAGTGCTTTTTACTACCAATAAATCAATAATTTTCAATTAATATCAAAATTTTGTAGACAAACCTATTGTTCGTTTCAAAACTTAAAGGCGCACGCCACTGAATTCGTCATTCTGTTACTTTGCATCAACGTGCTGCTAAAGTTTTTAAAGTAATAAAAATACGACTTACAAACATACCAACAAACAAACTAACGTAGATTCTGTCAATGGTAGAACTTAAGTAGATTTTGTGACTATAACATAATAAAATGTAGTCAAAGAAGTATTTTCAGTCACCTAGGTACTAGGTAGATATTGTGTAATTCTCATAGATTTATCAAATTTACATTTAATTTTAAAGTAGGTAAATTATGAATATTAACAGTATTTTAAATTGTATTAACAGTCACGAACAGCGTTAATGTCATTTTTTTATAGCCACAAGGCATAATGATAATTTTTTATTACAAATTTATCGCAAAGAATGTTAACTAATCAGTATGAATAGCCACAACTATAAGACCGGTTTACGTAATTAAAAAATAATGGCTGTAAAGAATTTACCTCTAAATGTATTTAAAAAAATAATATCAATATCACAATGTGTACAAAATATAGGAACTAAAGTTACCACTTAAACTTAGCTAATATGAAATTATTTAGCTCAAAAAAATGTTGAAACACGCTCTGAGAACAGCGATGGAATTAGATAGACTACCGCCCGAAAAAAGACTATCTATAGCAGTAGTGAATTTACGAAGAAGGAGTTCCGTCTATAACACCATGCAAATTGTGAAAAATAATTTAAGAAGAAGCAATTCTCTTTCATGGCCAAATCCTAGTTCGCCCTACGAAACTGTTGAGGTATTACTATTGTTAAATTGGTTATATCTTGCCAGTATAGAGACCGTAAGACATGGTAAATGGGAAAAACAAATATATGCAACAAAGACAGAACCATTCACATATCACACGTGTTAAAAAATAATACTCGTAGAATGAAAAGAAAATATTATAAAAATTTGCTATAAAAAAAAACAAGGCCTCAAGAGAATACTTTTCTACATCAAATGCACTCAGCATAATGAAGGAAATTTGTTTTTCTCATTTGTTTACAATGTTTTTCACACTTGATTTTCCCATTTACCGTGTTTTACAATTCCCATACTGTACAGTAGTATCATCGATACAATAGAGCATCTATATATGTATAGCATCTTATAGCATTGACTTGCATTCAAACTAAACTGAAGCTAGAGAGCACGAAATATTGATTAGGCGTGGACGGTCTCTGTTATCCAAAAATAGGAATTGGGCAAGTTTACGAAACTGGGAATTTAATCGGTTTTACTTAAATTCTTCAACTTTTTATTCCGCGTATTTTTTGGTTTGAATATAATCAGTTCTTCCACACAGAATAGTACCGATTGGTGGTCAGTTGATGTTTAAATCACTTCCATATTGTTTAAATAATGCTACTAGAATTTTTTTAATTTTGCAGTTACTTAAACGTTGTTCTGTTTTTTTCAATTTTTTCTTAACGTGAGAAATTATTATGAACAAAAGTATTAATCTAATGAAAAAGATTTAAGGCCGGTTATCACATTTTATTCATGTGCAGATTTAATGGATAAAATTACAGGCAACAATGTCTATTTTTTTTGTTCGAAATACAAATTCAGTGTTTTTTATTTATTGAGTTTTACGAATTACTTTTTGTATAAGGTCATTAGGCGAAAATGTCCTTTTTTGAAATAACCTCGGAAATAACTTGGTTATTTTAGAAGTTATCAAAGAATGCAAAGATTTTCATTAACTATTTTTTTTTCGCAAAATCTAAATTTTGATTTCAAAAACAATTGCGTATCGCGTTTAAGTAATGTGACATCTTACCTTGTTTATTTATATAGAGCATCCTGTATATTTTAAAATAATTCAATTTTCCTCATTTTTCTTATGATACCTCAAAGAGTCTAAAATTTAATTATGAATGTTATTCGCGATCAAGTGCGTACTAACATAGATAAACATTTGCTGTCACAAAAAATTGAATTCCAATAAATATTATTATTCAATAAAAAATTACGAAAGGTAATCACAGATAGTGATGTAAAATTCTCGAGAATTTATTTTTGGAGAACGTTCCCAGGGAAAAACGAGAATAAATGAGCACGAACAGAGAGCAAATAAAAAATCTCTAAAAATTGGACTTGAAAATGTATTATGACAGTGGATGTGGGTTTTACTTTAAGAAAGGCACCCATATTTTTCTTTAACAGGACCATTTATGTTAAAAATTCTCAAAAGTTCTCAAATTTCTTATTTTTCTCTCTTTTTTTTAGGGAATATTCTCAAAGTTCTCAATTGACGATGTTAATAAATATAGTTTAAAAAAACTAAAAAACACGCTTTTAAAGCACATCAAACTAAAAAGTAAAAAATAATTATTAATATAAACTGAAAACAATAATGAACGAAAAATACTAGTATTATTGTGAAAAAAGCGTGGGTTGCTCGATATACGAAAAATATGGCGCCCCACGCTTTTTTTCACAATAATACTAGTATTTTTCGTTCATTATTGTTTTCAGTTTATATTAATAATTATTTTTCACTTTTTAGTTTGATGTGCTTTAGAAGCGTGTTTTTTAGTTTTTTTAAACTATCTTTATTTTTCACTTTTTAGTTTGATGTGCTATGAAAGCGTGTTTTTTAGTTTTTTTTAAACTATATTTATATTGCTTATTGATGCTGATATTATGACATATTACGATCCAACAGATACTTATGAAAAAAAAAAAATTTTTTTTTCAGCCATAGACGGGATTTGAACTCACGCCCAAGGAGTCCGTCGTTTCGCGTCGACTAAGACTTGCTCCTTAGCCCGCTCGGCCAACGAACGAACTGAGAATCACGGAATGTACTAACAGTAATAAGCCACTTGCTCTCACGCAGAGGATACGTGAGGAAATTATTTAATTCTGGCGATCCTGATCAGGATAATGATATAAACTTATCAAATTATTGTATTGTTACCGGTTCTTCGTAAGTGTACAAAGTTTCAATTAAATCTGTCCGTTTAAAGTGGGTCAAAATCGAGTCCAAAGAGTCGGTTACAAACAAACAAACTCACAAACATACAGGTGAAGCTAATAAAAGCGTGTTAAAAAAGAAACACAGCCATGAACAAAACAAAATTAAATTCTAACTTGCATTGTAACTTGTACATAACATAGAACATAATGCATCACATAACATTCAATTATCTTCAATTTCTTCATCGCTAAAACTTTTGAGATTTAGAATTTTCCTTGTACCGTTTTGTGTCATTATATTTAAAAATTATGCTTTTCTTTCTAGACATTTTATATTGCTTCAGATAAAAGTTAATAACGCATACTGTTATTGAATACCACTCCAATTCACAGCATTAATCACAAAACTGTAAGCTAATTAACGAAATTTGGATTCGTAAGGGACCTGCATATTTTCACAATAAAGATTTGTGACTCCGAGGCATGTAAAACCTAAATAGAAGCAGATGGTAAATCAATAACTAGCTATTTCAATAAAGCATTAGTTAATCGTAATTTGAAGAACAATGAAAGAGTCGAAAGAAAATGGCTGCTATATTCGCCTTCGAAGAAATCTGTATTTTGTTTTTCGTGCTGCTTATTTAACCCTTCTGATATAAACCTATAATACTCTCCGAGTGAATGTAATGATTGGAAGCACATTAATCACATAATTTTAGCACATGAAAATAACCCAGTACATATGCAATCTATGATGACTTTCTGGCAAGAAGTAAAATGGTTGGTAGAGTAGATACAGACTTGTTATCTCAACATCGAAAAGAAGTGGATTACTGGAGAAATGTACTTAAACGGATTGTCGCAGTTGTAAAATTTTTGGCCTCGAGAGGACCGTTTCGCGGTGACAATGAAATCCTTGGATCTCCCAGCAATGGAAATTGTTTGGGATCTGTGGAATTATTAAGTGAATTTGATCCATTTCTTGCATATCACTTAAAAAAATTTGGGAATCCTGGAAAAGGAAACATTTCTTATTTATCAGCAAATATCTGTAATGAGTTTATTGACGTAATAGGAAAACAGGTCCTAAAAAAAATTGTAAATGAAGTTAAATTAGCAAAATATTTTTTCATTAGCGTTGACTAATGTCTCATGTTGACCAGCTAACTTTTATAATTCGATACGTAAAAAAACCGTGTTCCCGTTGAAAGGTTTCTAAAATTTATCAAAGAGCATAAATCTGAGTATTTAGCGGAAACCATCTTGAATTTGTTAGAGAATCATGATATTCCCATAAAAGATTCCACAGGACAAAGCTACGACAATGCTTCAAACATGTCGGGGAAGTATACTGGTCTACAAGCAAAAATCAAAGAGAAATGTGAATTTGCTACCTTTGTACCATGTGCGGAACATTCTCTAAACTTGGTAGGTGTCAATGCCGCTGGGTGCGTATCAGAGGCAACAAGTTATTTTTAAATGGATCAGAAACTGTACAACTTTTTTTCAGGCTCTACCCACCGATGGAATATATTGACAGAACATTTAGGTTCAGAAAAAGTTCTTAAAAATCTTTCACAAACCAGATGGTCTGCGCGAGCTGATGCAGTAAGCGCCTTACATGAAGATTATAAACAAATTATAGAAGCTTTGATGTCTATCACAGAGGATACAGAACAGCCACGAGAAACTAGGCACGAAGCACTTAGTCTATCCAGAAAAATGGGAAACCTAGAATTTATTATACTGACCGAAATTTGGAGCTCCATATTGGAAAGAATAGGCAAAACAAGTAATTATCTTGAAAGAAACAATAACAATAGACGTTGCAACTAATTAGTTTACTTCATTTGATGATTTTATTATTAACCTAAGGGATAAATTTGATTACTTCAAATTGTCCGCCAAAGAGAAAATTACGGAATCTGACTACAAGAGATAGAAGCTCACGCCAGGCATTTTTTGATGGCTCTGCACCGTCAGTCCAACTGAATGGGAGAGAGAAATTTAAAGTAGGACCTTTCTTCCCATAATTGATACCCTGAGCGTGCATCTAAAACAGCGATTGAGTTCGTACAAGGACATTAATCATCAGTTTAGTTTATTTATTCGCTTGAAATCCGCTGAATTCCGAAGAGTTGAGACAAAGTTGCAAAGAATTTGCTGAAATCTATTATGAAAACGTTAACGAGAAAGAGTTGGAAATGGAATGTCTGCATTTATAACAGAATACTGAAAATTGTCCAGTCTAGTGAAAATGAAGAAACTAATAGTATCTCAGGAATATATCATCTTTTGAAAGAAAACAAAATTGAAGACACATTTCCAAATGTAGGAATTGCATTGAGAATCTTTTTAAGCATGATGGTAACTAACTGCAGTAGAGACAGCTCCTTCTCCAAATTGAAAAGAATAAAAAATGAATAAGAAGTATAATGCTTCAAGAAAGATTGACCAGTTTGTCGATGATGTCCATAGAATGTGCTCAAAGACATAGATTTTGAAGAAGCGATTGATGATTTTGCTTATCTCAAAGCTAGAAGGGTACCTCTTCAATCAACATAGATTTTTAAGCACTAACCTGCGTATAGTGAATGCTAAAAGAGTTACTTTTCGGGATTATATTATAATTACCTATTCATTTAATGTGATTATAAAGAAACAAAAATAACAGTTGAATAAATCTAGGATTTTGCTTATCTACTCCTTTTGCCTGTTTTAATAAAATAGTCCTCTGTCATAGTCATAGGGGCCCCATTATCCTAAAGTGCCCAGGGCCTCCAATAGGTTAAGGACGGCCCTGCTCAAGAGTAGGGTAACTTTCACGAATATATATATTTTAAACAATTTGTACAATATTTGCAAAACATGTTTAACCTCCCGCTGAGAAAATTGAAAATTTTCAAAAAATCGGGAAGTTATTGGTTTCACCCCGATTTTTGAAAATCGAGTTTTTGTCAGATCTCGACGTCGTATGTATGGCTGCATGTATGGCTGTATGTATGGCTGTATATGTGTGTGTGTGTACGCGCGCGTGTACGTGTGCCCGTGTGTGTTTGTATGTGTGTGTACGTACGGTGTATGTAAACCTCTCATAACTTTTGAACGGTTTGACCGATCGAAACACGGTTTGCGGCATTCTAAAGGCGTTGACTCAACTTTGATTTCCTAAGAATTAGAACCGATTCGGCCCGGTAGATTTTGAGAAATCTCGAAATTAAAATTTTCAAAAATTTGTTTTTTTTGAAATATCTTTTAGACTACTGAACCGATCAATTCCAAAATCTAATCAGCTCTTCTCCTTATAAAACAACGTCTATCGTCGCAAACCGCATCAAAATCGGATGATTCGTTCGAGAGATATCGATTACCAAAAATTCGCAAAAAATGTCATTTTGAGATAACATTCAAAATTCCTGTTGGATCGATTTTTTGGTACTAAGATAACTTTTTGTACTTTAAAAACTGCGTTGAATGCTGCAAACTGCATCTCGATTAGTTAATTTGTTCAAAAGATATCGCATTTCAAAAATTACAAAAAAAAGTGTTTTTTTTTTTAATATAACTTCGAGATTTTTCACCTAATCGTAGAGCTCAAAAATGTATGTGTATAATATTTTGAGCTTGGAGAGCTCAAAAATTAACTAATACGTATATTTTTGAGCGCTTTGAGCTCGAAAATAGCGGGAAGTTTCAGGGATGGCCTGCAGGGTCAACCGATTTTCAGATTTTTATTTTTTTCTGAATCAGGTGGAGAATATATTGACAAATTTCAAATTTTATCAAAAAATATAGATTTTTTTTATAGTTTCACTTTTTTGAAATTATAGGCGTAAATTGCTTTTTTTACGAGTATTCTGATCGTGTACATTTTTATGTTTTACAAATATCAATGCATTTATAGTATCAACAAATACAGCAATAATATGTACATATAAATTAAAGGTTGTCCAGTACTCGCCAGTGCTCAAAAGTAGAGTTGACCTTTCTATTTATTTTTGAATATTTGATTCATACGGCTACTAATTGAGATGCGCAAAAGATCCAAACAAGAAACTTTGATACTGGTTATACTAGTTGCATATATTACAGGTATATAAATAAACACCACATAATTTTTTATGTGGCGTGTTCATTTATACATAATATACATACATGTATAGGACTTTTATATGTAACTGCAGGCCCTGATAAATAGCAAATATTTCCGCTGCCTAGTAGTAATTTACAAATCTGGTGGATCAATTGATGAATTTAGAACTCGTCCAGATATTACTTTATTTTTGTCACTAAATCACAAAATAATGTTTACGTTTTTACAAAACTAAATGTTAACCTAATCAATTTGAATATCTACCACCTACTTATTCCTATTTAGACACATTAGAAAAGTGGATAATAATATCACAAAATTTTAATCTTAATTTATTATGCTATGCATAAAATATATTAATTTAATATGTTGATACTATTTTATGAAAAAGTTAAGGAAATGCACCCGTTGCATCATAATATTTATGACTAATCAAATAAACAATCATATCAATCTGCAAAGCAGATAATAATTTTTATCTCGTGGGAAAATCCATCAATCATTTCATTCATGAAAACATTTCATTTTGTATGCGTAATTATAAAAATAAGGTTACTAGTACACGTTATATCCTTTACTGACCTGAAGAATATGAGAATTTTGCTTAAATTAAATGGTACATACTTGATAATGTATGCAGTATACCCAAAGTGCTACATTTTAAATGTTATTTGTTACAGATCGATTATCCAGATATAGAACAAAATAGAAGAGTACAAAACTCGCCACTAATGGACCATCCTCAACATCGTAGTATTAACATTATGTTTGAGGATGCAGTAAGTAATTTAATTTTATAATTCTACAATATTAAATTATATTTTAGTTTTTCAGTCATTCTTTGTTCATATTGTTACCTTTCTGTGAATTGGCGTAACTTGTTGATATGTAGTTCTATCCAAATTCTTTTTTCTGACATATTTGTGTTTATTTTCCAGTATCTCTTCAAAATTCAAAAAAAAAAACAGTTCTACCATTTTAACAAATAAAAAAAGCACATGGGGGTACTAAGAAAAATTTAATTGCAGTAATACACTATCGTATACATTACTTTCTTTATGCCTTATGTATCTAAACGTTCTACATTGTTTATAGATTTTATTTTAAAGAATGCATTTATAAGCACAAAATAAAATAGGCGTTTTTTTGTAATCTAAAAAATATGTATATATTTTTTAATATAAAGAATTTTTCTCAGTATGGTCAGAACATTCCACGACAAAGCTTGTACCACAAGTGCAGCCGAGGGTCGCACTCCTCGGACACCAGTTCCGCATACAGCGGATCGGACACCATGGCCTCCACCCATTCAGAATTAGATGGTGATGAGCTTGATCTCACGGGACTCGTCGAAAGTATCGTCGATAGTGACGAAGAGGATGATATGGTAGAAAGCATGGATGTAAGTTATTGCTTTATATATTAACATAAAACTTAGGTAAAATTTTATAATATTTCAGAGTTTGACTGTTAGAGACAGAGTAAGGGACTGTTTGGAAAAAGAGCCTACCGAAAGAACAGAAGATGATATAGAGGCTCTGTTGGAATTTACTCAACATTTAAAAGCATTTACAAATATGACACTAGCTGTGAGACGGGCGCTGTGTTCAGTAATGGTCTTTGCCGTAGTGGAAAAAGCTGGTACTATAGTTATGAATGATGGTGAGGAATTAGACTCATGGTCGGTGTTAGTTAATGGCTGTGTAGAAGTTGTTATACCTGGCGAAGAGAACCAGACTCTTACTATGGGAGATGCATTTGGCATACTTCCTACTATGGACAAACTTTACCATAAGGGTATTATGATTACTAAATGTGACGATTGCCAGTTTGTATGTATAACGCAGTCGGACTATTATAGGTAATTTACTAGAACAGTTTAATGAACTGAAGGTATAGCAGCGACTTTTTGTTGTAGAATATTGCACCAAGGCGAGGAAAATACCCGCAGACATGAGGAAGACGGTAAACTAGTAATGGTGACGGAACTAAGAGGTTCTTTGGAGCCCAGTAGCAATCGGAGAGGTCACGTGGTAATTCGCGCAACACCAGAACGCTTAATGCTTCAACTCATCGAAGAAAATTCCCTTACAGACCCCACATATGTAGAAGACTTTCTACTAACACATCGCGTTTTTATCCAAAGTCCACTTCACGTAGCGAATCAGCTTTTAGATTGGTTCAAAGATCCTGACGTTCGTGATAGAGTAACGAGGGTAGTTCTATTATGGGTAAACAATCATTTTACAGATTTTGAAACCGATCCAGATATGATAGAGTTTTTGGAAACATTTGAGCAAGGTCTTGAAAATGAAAATATGGTGGGGCAGTTGAGGCTCTTAAATATAGCATGTGCAGCTAAAGCTCGAATACGAAATGTCGTACTAGCAAGGCCAAATCGAGATGAACCATTAAACTTTCAAATTCTTGGTGGTTTTGAACGAAATTTTGGGATATTTATATCAAAAGTTGACAAAAAAACGAAAGCCGAAGATGTAGGTTTAAAACGGGGCGATCAAATTTTAGAAGTTAACGGACAAAGTTTTGAGCATGTATCTCATGCTCGAGCTTTAGAAATATTGCGTGGAACTACTCATTTAAGTATTACTGTTAAGTCGAACCTCTTGCACTTTAAAGAAATATTAAATACCCCCGATAATTCGCCGCGACCGAGAAGTCGAAAAGTGTCGGAAATATCAAAACTACAACCTGATCCTAGAGCAAGGCTGTCCAGTGTTGATGGAAACATAATTTTAGGCCATGATACACCTGCTTCTCAACCGATAACGATAAGCAGTCCTGCCAAGGAAGGGAAGAAACAAAGTTTCATGACCCTGGGACCTAAACGAAGGCTACAAAAGGCTTTAATGAAAATGAACATCTTGCCTAAAAATATTATTAAGTAAGTAATATTAATACCATTATGTATCTATATTTAAAGTGCATCAAGTCTAAACTAATGAAAAGTTTTTCTAGTGTCGGAATGGGTCAAGATCAAGTTGACAGTTTTAACCCTCCTTCTACATTAGGAACAAATCTTTATCAGTCTCAAAGTAACCCAGATCTAATGTCAATTTGTTATGATGATTTAAGATGTACAGATTACCCAGAGCATGTATTAAAAGTATGTACCTATATTATAACTTATTTAAATTATTGATTCTAATTAATTCATCTGTGATAGGTATATAAACCTGACCAGAGTTACAAGTACCTATTAGTTCATAAGGAAACCACTGCACATGAAGTGGTTATGTTGGCACTGCAGGAATTTGGAATAACGGACCCTAGTAGTAATTTTAGTCTTTGCGAAGTATCTGTTACTGACACACAAACTATAAAACAAAGAAGACTGCCTGATCAATTACAAAATTTGGCAGAAAGGATAGGTTTAAGTAGTCGATACTACCTGAAAACTAATGGAGTTACTGAAACTTTAGTACCTGATGAATTAGCTCCTGAATTAGTGAGAGAAAGTGCTGTCCATTTCTTGCAATTAAATGCCGTAGAGGTTGCCATTCAATTAACACTTCAGGATTTCAGTATTTTTAGGCAAATCGAACCAACAGAGTACATCGATGATCTCTTTGAATTAAAATCGAGATATGGAACACCTATGTTGGAACAATTTGCTGCGCTGGTTAATAAGGAAATGTTTTGGGTGGTCAGTGAAGTTTGTTCAGAGAATAATCCAGTCAGAAGAATGAAAATCATCAAACAGTTCGTTAAAGTTGCAAGTAAGAGAATTTAATTTTCCTACTGTGCACGCTTGACATCATCTCAATTTGGGTTTTGAAGTTCTTGAAGTGTTCAAAAAATTTGTAATAATTTTGTTACGGCAAGAAATTAATGCTTATGCTAGCTAATTTAATTTGTTAAATAATAGAATTAAATTTTTTACTTGTAGTATACTTAATCAGCTTAATGTCACCACCTTCCGAGCTTTCTTCTTATGGCATTATTTGCAGTGGGGCATGCCAGAACGGGAGCATCTTGGAAGGTGGTGACTTTAAGTTGAGTAAGAGTATTATATCTATATTTCTATAATACCAGGAACCAAAGACTTATGGTTAGTATGTTAAAAACCTCTTAAAAACAGCTAGTTATGCAATTGTTATTGTTATTAACAAATTGAGTTAAGTCATATATCAATATATAAAAAAAAACGTTGGGTTCTTGCTTTTTTATATATTTTTTCAATTAAAAAAAAATATATTTCTTCTGTATATTACTCTGCCCATTATTTTATTAGAATTGCAATGTTTTTATTGCTCCGTACACCCGAGTTCTGAAACGAGTTTACTGTTGTAAATGTACGGCTGTAAGCAATTAGCGGCAAACCAATTAAGGGTCAAGTGCTCTGACATTGCATTAACTTTTACAGGGTAATGTGACCCAAGGCCCGTACCCGAAATTCAATAAAGTTATTCAAATTATTTTTATCAAAATTAAAAATTACTTCCTACTTACATTTTTCGAATTTTTCAACACCAATTTTACATTAGTAATTTCTTGTATTACTTATATTGTTTATTCAACTATACAGTATGACCGCGGATGGCGTTTACAAGAGGCGAAATTGCTAAAATATTCAACTGTTTTTTATGTAGGGTGCTCAAAAATCACAAAAACTTGAAATTCGCTTAGAAGTAAATTGGCCTTATTTTTTGTTTAACATTTTGTTCCAACATTAAAGTTAAGACCAATTTACTCCTAAGCGAATTTCAAGTTTTTGTAATTTTTGAGCATCCTGTATAAGAAACATAACGTTTCTCAACGTGAATCGTATTTTTTTAGGAAAGCAAAAACTTTTATGCAGAATAACTTTTTCTCGAAAAGTTGATTATTTCTGCAATTTAACCTCTTGTAAACCCCATCCGCGGACATATTGTATAAGCCGACCGTTAAAATGCAAATAATAATTTTGTTAATTTGGTCTATTATTCTCGATGGGCTTTATAAAATATTATTAAAAAAATTATATTTATTCATATTGTTAAACGCCCCCGAAAAAAAATCCTGCGTGCGGTCCTGATGTAATCTCTTAAGTTTTGAGGAAATGATTCTTACACTATTAATTCAAGTTATCTGGCTCCATAAGTTCAAGTTAATAATTTCACGTAGTATATTTAATGAAATTTTGTTAACAATAGTATTAAAATTAAGAAAATTAGTTCCTTTTGCCAGTTGTGCCTAGGACTCCCCTTCTTTGACCACCTTATTTCAGCTCTGTCTGTAATAGTGTGTATATGTTCCGACTATGTAATATAAATATGTATAATAGTATGTGCATATATGTATTAAAAAAAAAAATAATAATTAATGATACATGAATGTATTAGGTATATATAAATATTTTCCATTTCATTTAAATTCCATTATTTTTCTTTTATTGTCAAATTTATAACATAATAATTTAAAGACAATAACAATGTCACATCAATTAACAAAGTCCTGCCTTGAACATTCAGCAGTTCGACATATAAGTTTACTTTAATATATCTCTTCTATCACTTAATGTTAGTAGTTAGTAAGATAGATATTAATCTATTCTTTTTAGGGCAATGTAAGGAATGTAAAAACTTCAATTCCATGTTTGCGATCGTGAGTGGTTTGGGCCATGGAGCAGTATCTCGGTTAAGGCAAAGCTGGGATAAATTGCCAGGAAAGTATCAGAGGGTGTTTTCAGAGCTGCAGCAGCTTATGGATCCGTCCAGAAATATGAGCAAGTATCGTCAATTAATAAGTGCTGAACAAACACAACCCCCAATTGTAAGTATAATTTTACTGTTTGTACATAAGAAATATTTAAACATTCTCAACACATTCTGACACCACTCTTTATTATTTTTTTTAGTCATATCTGGTACTTACTCATACTGTAAGTTTAGATGTCGTCCTTTTGCATTCCTTTCCGATATTTTGCTAATAAAGTTCGACCCCTTCTGCATCATTGTTACCGTTGTAAATGTTTTTCTCTCACGTACTTTACACTGTGTTATATATCTGGCTTTTGTATTTTCTCAACAGGATCAACCTATAACTATAATTTTTTATATTAAAAAAAAAAAACAAAATGTTTTTATAACTTCATTTAGTTACTGTAAAAATTTTATTTAATAATAATTTTAGGTTGGTTCTTATTGTAAAAAAAATCCTAATTGTTTTCCTGTATTTTAGATACCTTTTTACCCAGTGGTTAAAAAAGACTTAACTTTCATTCATCTTGGCAACGATTCACAAGTTGAAGGCCTAGTTAATTTTGAAAAATTACGAATGATAGCTAAGGAAGTTAGATCTCTTAGTAATATGTGTAGTAGTCCTTACGATTTACTTACTATGCTCGAATTGGGTGGTCAGCCACCAAGTAACGCTATGGTAGCATTAAATCAGCTGACCACAGCTTCCTCACAGTACCATGCTCAAGGTAAGAATGATGTAATTTATATAATACAAGTAGTGCAAGATCAAAACATGCAACTTTACTAAGGTGTCCTCTTTTCAACTGATAATATAGGATTTTTTTTTGTCTAAGGGGGTTTGATACAAATAAATTTCTTGCTATCAGATGATGATCTTACATGTTTTATAAACTTTGAGATGGTGAGCTATAACTTCCATACTTTAATATTTAATATGAATTTGAGAAATTTCGTTTATATACAACCCTTAGTACGGTAAAATATTTCAGGGTGGTATTCTTGGCTAATTATAAGAAAATAAGTTTATATAAACAGGTGCAAAAATATTCATCATTTCGAAGATATAGGGTTTATACAAAAACCGACTTTTGAAAAACCAGTTTTCGAATATTTCAAATAAAACCGGTTAAACTGGTTTTCGAATTTTTACAAAGAAAAAACTAAATATAAAATTAAAACGGTAAAAAAAATGTTTATGCTTGTATTAAAATTTTTCAATTTATTTAATATTTATGGAACTACAAAAATATAACGAAATAAAATATACTCTATCTATACAAAACCAAAAAAATAATAACTAAAATTCATACAAATCCATACGTTTTCCGATAAAACTAGTTTACATATTAACATTTTAAAATGAAATAAAATTGATGTATACTCCTTCTCATCTAAACACTTTTTGAGATACTGAAACTGTACTTTCTTCATATATAGGTCAACAAATATACTCAATGCTTTGTGTTTTGTATAGGGTAGAATTGAAATATTTTGTTTAACCAGTGAATTGGTTATTCTATCTCAAAAATTTAAAAACCATTAGGTATGGGGTTGAAACCCTTAGCGCTGAGTAGCCCTTAACAAGGAATAATGTTTTTACGGAATTTAGATATCTCCAGTTGTTTATGAGTTATAAGGAAAAATATAGTGTGGTGTCACCTCCAAATTTGGCTAGTGCAAAAATATAACTTTTTTGTTTTTCGTCATACGTCTTCCAATAAAACTACAAAGTTTACGTGTTAACATTTTAAAATAAAATACAATTCACTTTATCTTTTGTATAAATTTCTGGTTTTCTGTTGTTTGGTAATGTTTCAGCATGTGTTTTCAATATAACAATAATATGTCTGCATAAAAGTCATCACTGGGAACCGATACCTCTGTCCGAGCTTTAAACATAATAGAATGAGTTTGTGGATTTTCATCGCAAACATTCGGTTGGCTGATGAAGATTAGTTTTACAGTAAATTTTTACTACAATATGCTTGTGGCCTAGACGATTTCAAGTCAAAATATTTTTAATTAAATAATAATTAATGTTTACATATCAATTCTAGTATCTAAAACTGGTTTTTAAATTTTACAAATTTAAAAAAAAGTTTTTACAATCCGCCAAACCTTAGTTGAAATTTCCAAAAAAAATGTCGAATTTTTCCTATATTGTCATTATTAGTGCAACTATTTAAACCAAATTTGGCACGGAGTACAGTTAGATAGGATGCTTTAAGATGTGATTGTATCACACTCTACAATTAACTGGTGATTGTGATATAAATTTGATAAAATAAAAAAGTAGTAATACCCTGTAGAGTGTAGAAGTCTCCAAAATGAAGAATTTCTGGGCACCTGTTTATATGAACTCTTTTTCTTAAAATTAGCTAAGGAATATCACCCTGTAATATTGTGTACTTATACTCTGTATGTATGCAGTGTTGAAATATGAGTTTCTTTGTTATTAGCGGTTGGTGAAATTTAGGTTATTCATATCTCAGTATTGGAGCATAAGATCCAAGCGATAATTTAAGGCATAACTGATTAAATTTAAAAGTTTTGTAGAGAAAAATTTGCGAAAAAACGTTGCAAAAATTGTGTGCACCCCCAGGTTATTTTTTAGACAATTTGTAAAATATTTGCAAAACATTTTTTTCCAGAATCAGGTGGAATGTATGTCACCAGATTTCAAATGTTGTAAAAAAAATATTGCTTTTCTATGGTTACCTTTCTTGAAATTTGCACAGTGAAAAATGAAACCAAATAAAATTTCTAAGCGGTGTTAACTTTATAATATGACAAAAATTTTTTGGTGATATTTGAAATTTGGGGTGCAACTTTTTTCGCAAATTTCAATCGCAGTTATTTTCTGCAAAATTTCTACATTTAGTCTTGATAGTTAGTTATGCCTTAAAATTTCGCTCGAGTCCCATGCTCCAATACAAAAATATGATTAACTTAAATTTCACCAGCCGCTACTTGATTTGCGAGAGAAAGTGTATGTTTAAAAAAGTTCTTTGTCTCTTAAAGTCCCTAAATACTGATTAAAATGTTGACTTATCTATAAGGTGTCAATGGTTGAAACTATTTTTTGGTTAATAGAAAATTATTATTTCTTAAACATTTTGCTTCTTAAAAACCCTTTATAAGTATAGAAAGAAATAATTATGTGAAAATTAAAATTGTTATACTTAGTGCTTTTAAAAAAGTAAAATATGCAAGAAATAACTTTCCGTTAAACAACCACTTTTTTTTAATCTAAAATTCAACTTTGTAAGTAAGTCGAAATTTGTATCAGTATTTTAAACCCTTAAGAGAAACAGTACATTTTATAGATACATACACTTTTTCTAAATCAATAGACAACGAAATTTTTATTTCATCCGTGAACACCCATACATATGTTAAAGTGTGAAAACATAGTTAAAGGTTTTAAAAGATACATAGAATTTTTTTCATAAATCAATAAATAAAAAGGTTTTTTTCTAAATGGTAATATTATCGTATTATTATTTTGTATATTGTATAGTTATTTAATGCAAAATATTACTTATGCATATAACTTTTTAAGGACAAGCAACAGTGAAGAGGCGGAAAAAATCAACAGCAGCTCCTAATCCGAAGAAAATGTTTGAGGAATCTCAAATGGTCCGCAGAGTGAAGGCCTACTTAAACAACTTACAGGTAGAAACTGATGAAGCCAAACTCCATGAAATGTCACTAGAGTGTGAGGGCGCAGCTACTGGTGGAGGTTCTGGTCCTGGAACTCAAAGATCTAAAAGGCATGCTTCACCAGCACCCTCAACTACCAGCAGCACCAGTAGTGCTAGTGATGAACGAAAGCCTACAGCTAAATTTGGTGAGTTATTAAAGAGAAAGTAGAAATAGAAAATGGTAGTTCATTTATAATAATTCTGAAATATTTAAAACTTACTGTAACCACTTCATCTCAGTATGATTTTTTTTTCTGTATATCCATCCATTTAACTTAGTTTAATAATATTGACATTGTGTAATGTAATCTTTTCACTAAAAACCTTATGAAAATGAAATAACCGGATATTTTTTATAAAATTGTAAGGGAAGTGGTTAATATAAGGAAATATAAAAATATGTTTTAAATATTTTTTGTAGATTCAACGTTTGCTAAAAGTAACATTTACCATTTTTCAGGTTCAGCATCACCTCAAGCAGTAAGAAAATTATTGGCACTCTCAGAACCTACTAAAACTAGACCACATCAGCCAAGGGCTCCTCCTGGTCATGGTATAAATACCAACCAGGCTAGTCCTGCTGTTAGAAGAGCTCCTAGTGCGACAGGTAATGGTAATTATTGGTTCCATTTAAGTATCCTTCTGTTACTCCTTTTTTTATAATAGTGATGAATATTTTGAAAGTGGAATTTTTTTTATGTATAATCTGCATTATGTAATCAATAGCTATGTGTTTGTCATTTAAAAGTTTTTAGTGTTTCAAAAAAAAAATAATTATGTACTTAATATCAGAATAATTTATAATTTTCGAGAGTGATGAATGAATTGAAATAATACGCGCGCGCTATTCTATTTCCGGTCCTGTGTTGTTTTTTTTTGTGTGTATTGCCTGTCACTGTATTTTCATGATTCAGTACTGGAGTAGAAATATTTGTGGTGTTGAACTATTTTGCGAATTTGTACATTTATTTGTGTGCTGTGTCAAACTTTTTCAAGACTATCTTAATTTGCATATTATATAAAATATATGTATTTTTCAACCTTAGGGGATAGAATTTAACTGTTGTGACTTCTTTTTCTAGGGTTTCTTATTGGTTTCTGGTAGGTGTAATTCAAAAATGTTTCATGTTTTTTTAATATAACACAAAGGTTATTAATACACCGTAACTATAGACATGGTAATAAGTAAAATTGGCAACATGACAATACCATCTTAGGTTGCATTGACGACTTATATTTTAGCGCGAAACTAATTTGATGACGTCAGAAAACATGTTTTTTTACCCTTTTATGGAGCTCAGAAAAATTCGAAAAAATTTTGATTTTGAAATACTATCAAATAAGCAAATAAAAAAAATTATGGCAAATGCCCATTACACACATTTAAAATATAAACTACTATACTAATTTTATTCACTACTATCGACTCATTGTCGCTCATTAATAAAATTCATATATAAAACTGTAATAATAGTGGATACACGTTAAAATAGTTAGAATACACAATACAAATAATTGAAATATATTTATGCAATGTCAGACTATTCATACATTATTGAGGATTTAATTTTCGGTTGCAGGTAGTTATTCCAGTTACGGTTCACACAGTTCAAGTAGTTCAGGTGCGGGCGGTAGAGCAATGCATGAAAGGTCTCATTCTGACACTCCAACTCCTTTACCGTCAGTCGCTCTATCGGCAGAGAGCAGTAGTGTCACATCCCTTAGTAATTTGCCATTGAGAAAAACACTTACTTCGGGTGAGTAACATTTATTATCAATTGCTATTCCATTGGTGTTTAATACAGGTTTTATTCCAAATTATTTTTAAAGGAGCTAAAAATTTTACACCATTGTATTGACTTCTTTTCACTAGTATAAGGAGCTACAAAAAGCTGTCTTTGTCCTAGTCTAAATTACGCATTCTAGGATGGACACATTGTTTTGTTTTCTAGTGAAAAAGAAGTGATGTGGTAAAATAAATAGTTAAATAATTAGTAATATATCACGGTGATCATAAAAAGAATAAATCATTTTATGTATGAGATGTAATCAATATAATTTCACCAAAAGGTTTGTTAACAAAAATACAGATTTTTTCGATATTTTTAAAAGAAAAATTAAAAAGAAAAATAAGAATTCAAAGACACTTCTCCTGGCTCCATACTCATAAACTGAGTAATAAGTAAATAATTTGTTGATGTGTTTAAAATCTTCTTTACAATAAAAATTATTCCAATAAATTAATTCTATTTTATAAAATTGTATTTTTGTATATTGATTTTTTAATAATGCCATAAGTAGGTACAACAATATGTAAGTAAAAACTAAGTTTTTGATTAAATGTAAATTATTTATCTGGAATTTGAATTTGGCAACTTTTTAATGTTAAAATGACATTTTCTTCACAAACCATGGGAAAAGTGTAGCATTTTTAAAATATTAGACTTTCTTATCAAATTATTGTAAATAAATTGTAAATAAAATTTAGCATGTCAAAATTGTCTTATCTTTAAACAGTTTAACTGTTAATCTCTTCAATCTACTATTTATCGATGTATGTCTAGCACAACAAATTAGCACCTCACTTGTATTTTTGGCACGTTCTTCCACTATTATTCATGCATCTTGTGTCTGTCAAGCACGATTATGAAAGGTGGCATGTTTATGCAGGTTCTGTAACTTCCTCAGACTCGGGTCACAGCACCATCAGTCAGGTGACAAACAGCTCTAATGATTGTCATTCCTACCAACAGAGGTGTCCAAGCCCTCCTAGACACCCACCACCACTACCAGGTATGTAGGTTATTCTCTTTCTATCGCTGATCACTGTACAACTGGTTTTGATGTGTGTATGTTTATCTGCCTGCTGTAGAAATTTGTTTTATCTCATTTATAAGAACTTTTTATATAAATGATACAGGATTACAATTAATTGTATGATGATGTATGCTTACTTATGATGAGATAATTTTTGTGCATTGAACATAATATTAGTTTTGAGCCTAACCTAATCTAAAATTTATTGCATGTTGTGAAAACAGTGAAATTCAGATGTGTCGCCTAATTGTCCTTGTAGTATTGGTAAAGATATATAAATATTCTTTTTTGTAACATAAAATGAGCTACAGGTTAATCGACTGGATGATTAAGCCACTTACGTCGCATCTTAAGATGCAATCTGTTGTGTCGTATGGTGTCATTTTATATTGTTTTATAAACAAACGAAATAACTTTTTTTTTTGTAGAGTAAGAAATTTCGAGCCACTGAATATGCAGATTCATTTCCATTTTATAAATACCTAAAAAACCAAACTTGGTGAAATAATAAAATTCTAAAATCATTTTAAATATCATGCCATCTTTGACGTTTTAAATATTTATAGTAAACTAAAAATAAATGCGTATTATCATTGTGTGTGTTAAATTCGAATATGAAATGCTTAAAAAGTGGACTGGCCTCAATTAAAGCAATTTGCCAAGTTGTATAATGCGTTATATACTACAATTTGCTTAAGCATTTAATAATTCCCTAGTATAAATAGTACAGATGATTGATGTAATAACTAATACTTTTGTGTGTAACCATTTCAGACTAAATTTTAAGTATGATTTAAAATTTTATGGTATATTATTGTAAAAAAAGAATTTACAGTATTTTGTTTGGACAGAGTGGCATTTTTAGTACATAAATTATGTGAAACCAGTATGTAGCAAAATATTTCAGTTTGTATCACCTGTATTATTTGGGGTCATCCATAAAACGCGTGACACTATTTTCCTCCCCCACCTGTGATAAGCCATCTCATTTTGTGGAAACCCCCTTGGAAAATATAGCTCATCTCATATATGGTAGAACAGATGTCTAGTGTTGCCCAATGTTTGAGAACAACCATGAAATGTATAGTAGCAATTTAAGATTAATTAGGATATGTAACAAATACTCGACAACTCGATGCATTTGAAAGCTTTGAATTTATAAAATGTAAAAATAGTATGGATAGTGACAGACGGACAATCCCATAGAGTCCAATTTATTGGTTAGTGAGTCACAGTTCACCGAACCGTAAACAATAGTTTAGGTATAAATACGATACACTGTTAGCATAAGGTTAGTTATAGTCGTCTCTAGTAGTGCCAACTTAGTTGGCGAAACGCACAAGTGCAGTATACATTATTTACATGTATTTAATACGATAAAAAAGTAAGATAATTAAGAGTTTAAATATGCGAGAGAGAGTTGACTGTATACTGTTTCATTGCCACTAAGGTGCCAGGTGCGATACAATGCACAAGCGCATGTTGAATTCAGCAGCAGCGCAGAGCAACTGTCTTTGTCATCTACCAGTTTTCTATCATTCCATCACTGTCTGCTACATTAAACGCAGGTTTTGCAAGAAATTTAGTCCAATAGTGTAAGTGTGGAAAACCACGTCAGTGTTAGTAAATACTGTCAATTCACTACCCAGTTGATTAAAATTTGTGAATATCCGCTTTTTTTTATTATTAGGTCTAAATTAAAAAAAAACATATGCAGTATCATCTATTCACTAGTGTTTTAAAATCAATTTCTGGAAAATTGCTTTAAGGAAATAATTCCATGAAAATTTTAGCAGAAATCTCCAATGACCTTGAATGTAACTGAAACATTGGAAATGTTATTTTCATTAATTGGTTTAACTTAAAATGTTTAATAATTATTGTAGGTTAGGTCTTCTACAATTTTACAGTGTTTTTTACTGAAAAATGCACAATACTTTATTTTTATAACAAGGCATACATAGGCCTAAAATCAACCGATTTATACACTATATAATTTGAATATATTAAGATTGCTTAAGAAAAAAAATCTTAATTTTTCAATGAACCAATAGTATCAATAAATATATTTATTGATACTAATCTGTTCTAATTAACATTACTTATTTACTTATCTTTAAGAAATTTGATTAATGCCAATAAATTATTTGTTTGTTTCATTCGATTAATCTTAATAAATGAATCTTTCTGAGTAGATCATGATTGAGTATACTGCCGAGATTAAATCTGCTTTACATAGATTTTGTATCCAATCTCTTACACATATTTATATACCTTTACTACTGGTGTGCATGTATCGGTCTCAATTATTTCTTGAACTTGAAGTTTAAGCACCTTGTGCTTTGGACTAGAGTGTTTTTCACAGATATGTGTACAATACAGAACATTCTTAAACTTATATCTTGCAGTAACTTAAACTGAAAATAAATATAAGATTAGTTTTATAGTGTTTTTACATTTTCTGAAATGTGTGCTTGTATATGTGGTTATTGAATATATGTTGAGTTTGTCCATTATGGTGTTACATTAGTTTCTTGTCTGTCATTGGTGATAGGCTGGTATCCTTCCCGTTCTGGTGCTATGCCCCCTTGCCCTCATGCTGTGGCCGTTTTACCTCCTTTACCTCATGCTTTGCGTAATGTCAGTGGTAAGTTTAGTAGATTTTGATCATTTATAGCCACTAGTAATAGCTTTGTTGTTTTCGTTTGCAAAATAGGACAATAATTAACATAAATATTTTGTTGTTTTTATTTTATTTTGTTTCCACGGTGTACGAAACATGCCACCATTTATAGTTCCTAAGGTTGGTATATCTGATTACAGTTAAGAGCGCTTGAGTCACCAGGCAACTCACCATGCACCTAACTCATTTTTTTACCATAAAACCTATAAATATAAATTCATGGAAAATCAACAGAACTTCCTACATTTTACAACTTCATTGCCCTTTTATTTCATAAATACCTAATTTTCAATATCTTTTCAGCCAAATACAAAATTACGTTATTATGAAATGTAATTTTGATTTTAAAATAATCTGTCCACATGGCAATGAAGCTGTAAAATGTAGGAAGTTCTGTCATTTTTGCATAAATTTATATTTACAAGATTTATGGGTAAAAACTGGGTTAGGTGTAGGTGGGTTTCCTGGTAACTTGGGAGCATTCTTAAGTTTGTCTTTTCTACAAAATGCTAGTAATATTACTATTACACTTGTATTCTGCGCCCTGAAAGAGACAAGCAACCATTGGTGGGTTTTTTATAACTATACTAATTGGACATCCCATTGATTATAATATTTATCAGCGAGAACAAAATAGTATTATGGAGTAAATTACACTGTGTAAATTAAAAAAAAACTAAGTAAACAGTAAATACTCAAATAACCACAGCTAATAAAAATCAACAATCTTCATATACTGTTTGCAAAATATGAAATCTACATGCCTGAACAAACGAAATTCATTTGAAACTATGATTGCCATTTTAAGTTAATAATTAAGACAAATTAAAACTTCTAGTTTGCAGAGGTTAGTAAAAATATATATAAAATAATTTGAGGATCTTATTAAGTTCATTCTAAAATGATTATCATAAATGTAGAAATTTAAAAATTCACCATTTAGTACCCAATGGAAACTATATAATTTTTTTAAGTGTTATTTTATATTACAAAGTTGTATCAAAGATCATTAAATTTGTAAAAAATGTGGCTATTTAAATTTTTTGAATGTTTTCACGTGCTTTGCTTTGATGTCACTGCTTTTTGCTTTGTATATTGCTTTTTTGCATATTTGTATATTGTAAATATATTTATGTGTGTAAGTAAATTACAATTTCATATTTGTGCAAAATACAGAGTAGAGCTCTTATAAAATCTTAAGTCTGGGCTGAAGGAGGAATTTTGTCTACATTTATGCAGTAGGTTTCTATAAGATAAAATATAAATCTAACTGAACTTTATTTAGTACTGGAAAATGTTAAAAACTAAAACCGTTCTACTCTTAAAAAGACGCCTTTTTACCATAACATTTATTTTTACCTTATCCCTTATAAGTTGCAAGATAAGAGGCTTCTTTAAAATATACATGTTGTAACAACTACATTTGATATGCCCTAAGGAGTGACAGAAATAGTGCATGCATCGACATTCAGTGGGAGGGACTTAGTTCACCTTAGTCCCTTGTCTAAGAATCCTTGATTCGATAGCCTAGCAATTCTAAAATGCGTGAAGTGGGGAGATTCAAAGCGCACGCATTATGAGCCTATTATCACATAGTCAAAAGAAGCTGATACTTACAACATATATAGGTCTGATGAGAGATATTTTACCTAACCATCATTAATTCTATCTAGATTTTTAAAATTCTTTAGCCTTAATATTCTTTAATTTATTATTATTAAAGATAATATGATGACCAGAATTATTATTATATGCCAATATCCTAACGTTATAACATAACAGTGATATGACATTTTGCGTGGTTATTTGTAACAGCCAATATCGTCGTCTACTGTATCTTTAAAGCTCACCACAGCACAGAAAAATATTATGACTTAAGATTTTGAATCAGCTCTACTGTACATAATTGTTTTGATTTTAGAATTCTATTTTTAAAATTCAATTTGCTCACTATCACTATTCTACTACTTACAATTTAATGGGGGATGAGGTATGGACATCCGTTTAATTTCCGATATTCGATCAGTGAAGTTAAGCAGCACTGATCGAGTCCGGCAATTGGATGGATGAACGATAGCTCATCTAACAGTCGGTAGGCTGTCAACAGACAATCCCGGGAAGGCCGCTAGCCTGATGCAGGCGGAGAGGCGAGCCCGGGTGGAAGGTCGTAGAGACCTACCCAGGAGGTTTGCCACTCTGCTAGCGGTGCAGGCGGGCAGGCCCAGGCGGTGGGTTAGTTGACAGTCGAAGACCGTGGTTCGGAGTCCACGCTAAACTGTAGGTCCCTAGGTAAAAAGGGCCCATTGTGGCCTACTTGCCTAGTAAAATAAGTAGCTACTACTACTACTACAATTTAATGAATAAAAAATGTAGAACGAATTTAAGCACACATCATAATCTTGGTATTCATATTCATATAAGAAAATTTACACTCTTATATTTTATTTCTTCTAATGTATTTGTGTAATAAATGTGTATAATAATGTTATATTAATGCAAAAAACTTAAAATGTATATAACAGTTACTAGATCATTCATTAACTGTAGCCATTATAGAAGTTATCTATCGTAAATTACTGAATTTAAAACTAATATATATTTTCTAAAAATTTTGTTTAGGTCCTGGTAGACGTCAACCTCCAGCTTACAGTGTGGCAGCTCAAATGGCGAGGTTGCATCGATTAGGGCGAGCCCACTCTCATGAAGGTGTCACTCAAGGTTACCATTATCATACAGATCCTGATACAGATCAGGGTAAGTACCCTGTAAATTCTGTCAAAACATGACAATAAAAAAAATACAAAATGATAACTGACAGTTGCGACTAAAAAACTATAACATGAACATTCCTCTTGTTTTTCCCTGTTCATATATAAAACATTTTAATTGTAATAATACCTCTCATGAAACCATGAAATGCATTCATACAACCATCACTATGTCACATGCTGAGGCATTCCATCGTAAGTCTCGCTGGTACCCTGGGTTTGGGATGAATTTTTTCAATTTTTGTATTAACATTATGAGGTGGAAGATTTCATCAAAACATTGTCATTTAGGGCTGTTAGGGACTAGCAGAAAGAAAATAGAAAAATACTCAAAAAAAAAAATCACTTCCTTGCTCTGCTACCAAAGTGGTGGTGTTCCATTTAGGTATTTTTATCTTCAACATTCAATCAATTAAACTCTTATCCTAGTAGATCAAATATTTTAATTTCAGTTTAAGAAATAATTTTCATTTTTTACATTTAGGCGCCATCTAGAAGACGCATCCAGAATCATCGGCTTATAACTAACTAGTATATTTAAACAATACTGTCACTAACGAAGTAACCCATATTTAGATTTACTATTTAGTAATTCATAAACATTTTTTCTGTTCAGGTGATGACTTAATTGATTCGTCATGTGAATCAGACACAGTTATCATAATGGTTTGACGATAATCAGGATGACCCCCACTCTACTTGACTTAGACAACAACTGACAAATACAATAATGAATGCACAATAGTGTATTTTTAGACTAATTTAATTAATCATGGTATTATTTATTTTTAAACAGATGATGAAGAAACCCAAGTCTCCGCAGTGTGAATGTGTTGTAGCACTACCCAGTGATTTTTATTGATAAAGAAGTATTTATTGGTGTTTGCATATCATCCCAATGTAATACTCACGAATCAGTGTCTATGTTTATGTATATGTACACGATTTGTACAAAAATTAGGGTACTGAGGCAAAAACACTATCATCATTCATAAAAATATAGTAGTTTAGTTTATGAATATTTGGTCATATTATGTTGATACATATGATAGCGTGGTTGCCTCTGAGATACGTACCTGATTATTATTTAGAATATTATGATACAAGATCATTAATTCTGTTTATAGATTTAGTTAGATTGTTTTATTTATAATAATGAAATATTTTTTATCATTTATACAGTGTATATAAAAATACTTTTTTTACTTTTTACCTCTTTAGTACATTAAGCTATTAAAATTTTGTAAATTATATGGTGTCATCCTAAGAAAAAAACTATACTTATTAATACATGACAAAAATTTATGATTTAGATTGTGAATGGCTGTTAGATGATGGTTAAGTTCAAAATACATATATAAAGGACTAGCCTCATATAAAAAATTTAACAATTTACCTCAAAGGAGTGAATCTCTGTATTGTATAAAGAAACGAAACAATAGAGCTATTTGAAATATTATTTATAGTAAATTGTAGATTATGCCGTATAAATAAACTGACTACAGTTTGATATTTTCTTTTAGGATGTCGCTGAATATAGTTATATTATGTAAATTTAATTTATTGCAATTATAAACCATTCCAACTTTATAAATATTTGCTGTTAACTTTTTGATGTAATCTTTTTTAAATTATAACATAATCTGCCAAATCTTATGGAGTATAAGGAACGTTGTGCTAATATCTTTTAAGGCACATTAAAATTGCATAGATATTTATATGTCTTCTTTTAATCAAATATATTTACTAGACTGAATTTAACATTGCTTCTGCGTAAAAAATTATCGTGTGATTTCCTTGAGAAATTACTATTTCTAACATAAGTTATTTTTATATTTCATAAATTGCTTAATATTTTAGTTGCAATCTTTTTTTTAGGTTTTGTGATTGAACTAGTCGCTCAATTTTTATAGAAAGTTGTTGTTTATAGCATTTCTATACAAATTATTTTTGTAATAGGTAAAAAATAGAAATAATTGAGAAATACAATAAATAATGATTTTCTTTAAATTTATTTTGATATTACAAATGTTGTTAGTTACTAAGTGTAATACTTTTAAGAGTAGATGTATATCTGTATATTAGTGTACAAATTTTCAAATTTATTTCATTCACATTAAATGGCTTAGAGACGATTTGTCATTTTATTATAAATGTAATAATTTTAAATAAACTGAAAAATTAAAAGTATCCATGTTTTCTTTTTTACCTTTTTTAATGTTTTCTAGAGAAACGTGTTGCTGGGAATAAGCAGTGATTTAACTTTACATAAAAATAATAACATATTCATAAATTATTTAGTTCTGATAAAAAAAAGGAAATGTCGTGGGAATTGATAAATAAAAATCGGAAGATAATAAAAAATAATTATTAACACTTGGCTTAATCAGTGGCTATATAGCATGTTTTAGACTATTTAACTTTGTAGAACTTAAAACATTTAGGTACTTAATTTTCCCTCAAAGTGTTTCATTTTAATTAATGTTAGGGTATGTTGTAAATTTTCTGAAAATATCCAAAGAAATTTCAAATGGCCTTGGAAAAATAGAAAACTTGATCTTGTTGGCTAATTCGATAGCAGAAGCACACAAGTGGAAGAGCAAGCATTTTGGATGTCATAATCCAGAATGGTTGAACTCCGCCTGTTCCACAAATCGCTAATATTAATGCATGTTGATAGGTATTCTTTGCTTATGTACATAGTATATTGTTGTGAAATAAAGACTTTATTATTATTATTATAAGTAGTTGGAGATGAAAATGGCTTTTTCAACCAGTCAATAAAATGGTCAAAAATGAATTTATGGTCAAAATGATCAAAAATAGAAGTTTGCATTTCCCTGCTCTAAATTTTAAGTTCTCCACGTTTTACAACCTAATTTTCAATAGAATAAATTCGCTTCACTAGCAAATGGTAAAGTACGATGTAATACCTTAACTAAAATTCCATGTAATAATAAAGCAACCATCTTTGTAACTCATGTTGAAAATTCTTATCTACATTTTCTGGCTATTTTATGTATTTTTATGCAATACATTGAAAATTACTTTTTAATTACCCTGAAGATAATAATAAATTTGAAACTAGTTTTCTAAAAAGTGGGCCATTTACCCCAAAAAACTTTTCTTTGTTGGTCTAAAATATTTTAACAGCGCCAGGTAATAATTGGCTTTTTTTCATGATCGTCTAGTTTTAGTGGTAGGACCCAAATTCCTCGTGACTGTAACTTTTCAGATCCATTTATAGAGTTTGGTATTACTTTGTTTCACTGAGATTTAACTCGATTACCTACTTTTGCCAATTATTATTATGAACCTTAATCTGCACTGCACTGATATATAGTATTTTAAAGAATGATGATTGACATAAGTAAGATTTGACATTATATTTATTATTACTAATTTGCTTAGAATTCACTTTTGTACCTGAAAATAGAATTAAGTCTAGGAAACTCAAAGTTTTAACAGATTTATTTCTGTACATAGACAATAGTCTACAAGAAAACATTACATTTACCTCGTAGAACCTGCAATATAACAGAACCTTATTACATGCGGCGGAAACTTCCGCCCTGTAATGTAGGTAGCATAATATGTAAAATCTTACATATGGGTGCAAGAGAAACTTCACTTTTATGAAATACGCGAACGTCCTCTGCCAAGCTAGACAGAGCGATGCAGATAACCATGCTTTTAGCTGACACACGGGCACGGTGCCGCAGTACAACAGTACTCTAGACACAAATAATGCTGCTAATTATTTGTTGTGGACAACTGTCCAATTGTGTGTAAGGCATGACGAATGCACCCCGCCGTCAAGGCTTAAACCAAAGTGAAACGAACCACCTCGTAGTATTTTATAAAGTGTAAAGTACATAGGCGGTGGTCATAAAACATTAAATGATGCCGCTCGGTGTTTACCACCAGACTCCCTGTGCGAGACAAAGACCGGTGGTCAACACCTCAGAGGGTAGAAGGAAATAGCATGTCGGGCTCTCTACGTCTGGCCATACACACTTAACAGCCTATCGCTTGGACACCTCGACAAGGAGTGAAATTTGATAAGGTTACATTACAGATCCAACTAGACTATTTATTATTTACATAATCTGATTCCTAAACCTGACCTAACATTGATACTGAAATATGAACAAAAGTTCCAACGTTACTTGACCTTATTTTAGTTAATATTGAATTTACTAATTATTTATACAAAATGTATTGAGATATAACTTTATAAAACTTCTACCCGTTAATCATTTGGTACTACTTGGAAAACAGCAAACCCCAAGCATACATATTTAGATTCGTACTTTGATTAACATTGCCATTTTATTCGTAACAACCGAAACTAGTTGAATTTACTGTAATTTAGTGACCTCGCGTACAGCGAGAATGGCAACGTAGTATGAAACTTATTTAATGTCATCGTCACCTATTCGTGGACTCGGAGAGTTCCGAGGGGTCTGCTCCCACGGATTATTGAGAACCCACTAGGTTACTCGTCTCCATGTCGGCGGTTATTACATGCTAATGAAGCTCAGCTCTCTGTACCGGTGCATAGCTACAGCTTCGAAACAGGGCTAATCTCTTCTTTCCCGATTCCTAAGAACCATAATTTATTTTTTAACTGACATTTATTCAGGATTTATTTAGCACCTATGTATTTGGAGTTAAAATGTTTGTCTTGAAGTGAACGATTTAAATTCAGTAGAATTAAAGAAAGTATTTTTGATCGGTCAAATTTACAACATTAAGTACTATACATGGTGTCCCAGTTTTAATTACCAATACTTCTAGAATCGGGAGAGGACCCCATTTTAAAAACAAAAGTTTGAATAAATGTACATTGTATTTTGTTCGGTTTCCGAGATATTGGGTGTTGAAATTTATTATTTTTTTCTTTTTGAAATATCTCAAACAGATCGATATATTTGTATAAAAATTGGTACACTTATTGGACAGTTCATAAGCAATATTCCGTCATTATTTTAATTTTAATATTTCAGATATACTGGGTCTCTTAGTTTACCAGTCCATTAAACCCCTCAGTCTTTTTATACCACACCACTGGTAATTTTTGGTTATTTGTTTGGAATGGCTAATCAATTTCGAAACTATTTTGTCAATTGAAGATTTACGATGTTTTGCACCATTTAGAAATTATTTTGCATAATTCAATCAAAAACATGAATGAAATTACTTAATCTAAAAATAATTAATTTTACCTTAGACAGGTGCCTCATCAATAAAGCTGGCCGAGGTGGCTGGAGTATAGCCACGGTCTTGCGCTGGCATCACACGTGCCGATTTAGAAGTGATTTACGCTGCAGTCTTATTTGAAAGGTTAATGCGTGAGGTTGTACCTATAAATTATACATAATGTCAAACGCGCCAAAGGGTAAAAAACGACCGTACGCGGACACAGTGAATAAATTTATCGGTGAATTTCCGGATTTATTCTATGACGGATGCAAAATAATTTGTAAAGTTTGCAATCAAGACTTAATGTGCTGGCACAAAACAGATTGTCGTCGTCATATCAATACCGTGCAACATCAAAATAAAAAAAATGGCATGCCTTTGACAACTCAGTTTATGTTTGATTTATTGTTAATGTTAATAGCCTGTAATATTCCGCTACACATACTGGATAAACAACCATTTCGGGAGTTTTGGAATAAATACAATCCTCAGGTGAACTTACCAAGTCGTACATCCTTACGTAGATATATTCCAGCTGTTCGTGAAGACATTATAAATAGGATTAAATGTGGATTAAAAAATACACGGCTCTGGTTATGTATTGACGAGATGACAGATTGTAAAAAAAAATTCTATTTTAAATATTATAGTACGTGTACTGGACCCTCTTAAACCAACATTTCCACTTTTACTAGCTAGTAAAAGACTAACTGCGTGTACTGGCGAAATAATTACGCGTGTGGTGTTGGAGACATTCGAAAAATTTGAACTTTCAACAAGTCAAGTATTGATGTTTGTGACTGATGGTGCCGCGACAGTGCGCGTGGTAGGCCGTTCTCTTCAAAGAGACAGTTGTAGGTTTTTACATGTTACGTGTAAAGTGCATATGTTACATCTTGTGGCAGAAACGATTCGAAAATGTTTTCCAGAGGTAGATGCATTAATAGGAAATACAAGAAAAGTATTTCTCAAATCTCCTAAACGGCTTCGAGCATTTCACAGACAGTGTCCTGGTATCCCTGAACCACCAGAGCCGATTCTTACACGTTGGGGAACGTGGTTGAAAGCGGCTTTTTATTATGCTGAATATTTTCAACAAATAAAAGCTGTGATACTACAGTTCAACCCTAACGAGGCTGCAGCTATTAGGGGAAAGCCAGACAAGCTTTCAAGACGTTTCCCTTGAAACAGATTTAAAAACTATTAATAACAATTATAGAGGACTACATGACACAATAGGAAAATTGCAAAATAGTTCGTTGTCGTTAGTGGAATCGCTGCAAATAGTGGACGACGTAAATACACAGCTACTAGCTACAGGCTATAAATGACGCAAAAAATAATCGCGTTAGTGAAAAATTCGAGAGTGTATTACAGAAAGATCCTGATTTTAGCAAATTAAGACAAATTTGTGATGGTGCATCTACAACTTCGTTAAGTGAGTTCACAGATTGTTTTACTTATGCCTGTATTACATCCGTAGATGTCGAACGGTCATTTTCAAAATACAAACATATTTTTTCACCAAAGCGAACATTGCTGACGGAGACAGCTGTAGAAACATACCTGATGCTATTATACTATAGATCTTCCCCACTTTGTGATGATGACAACCAAACTACTTCATAAATCTGCTTAAAAGGGTGAGTTTTATACAAATTTTTATAAAATGTAACATTATTGTTAAAATTTGTTTCCATTTATTGTACTTATTTAAGTATTATGATATGATGTAAACATATGAGTCATATGACGGCTCTGTCGGCCAGGTGATCTCGGCCAGCTTTACTCATCAATTACGTACTATATGCTTTTGAATGAATTATGAAAAATAACTTCTAGACGGAGCAAAATATCGATTATCATCAACTGATAGATATTCAAATGAATAATCAAATAACATTACCTCACTAAATCATTTAACAGCTTCTATGGAAATTTCCAAAATGGAATAAAGTAAAGCAAACAGCACCACATATTTGAGGAAATATTTATATATAAAAACTAATTACATAATTTAAAAAATATACATATTCTCATAAAATTATTAAAATTCTTTGTTATTCATCATGAAATATTATGAACCTTTTATAATACCCTCCTCAATAACAAACTATTGGTTAATATTTTAAATTAATAGTAAAAAAATGTTAAAAAACAATATTTCTTAAATCCAATATATTCTTTATTGCTCATAGAAAAACAATAAAATAAACTGGTTTAAGAAGTTTTTATTGAGAATATTAATGAAAATATCGAAGGAAGTCTCTACTATGATCCCACAATATTCTCAAATTATTCAAACTTCCGAAAAATATTCAATAAATATATTTGATGTGATATATAAGTATAGAACACGATTTAAAATCTAGTATCATCTGCATTCTTGAGAAAGGTCTAAAAAGCCGAAACAGGTGTTGAGTTTTAATAAAATATTTTTGAAACATTTAAAAGCAAAAAGTTTCTTTATTTTTAATAAAAGTAATGAATATAATATATTTTGTAAACATGAACTTAATAGAAGCCTTTAAGTATTATTTATTATTTAAATTGAGAAAAAGTAGGTGTGACAGTGGTTGTGCCAGACATCCATAGACAAGGACTGGAGAAACCGACTAAACTCAATTGACAGCCACTAAACATGTAAGATGTATGCAAGAACTAATTGATTGTTATGAATAATTAATTAGTTTACTATGTTTTAACTGTACCTACTATTCAATTAAGGTTCCTAGACTGGTATATCGTTGTTTATTTCAGTTATCAATAAATAAATAAATAGTATCTAACTGAATAACCCAAAAAAAAAACATGAAACACATCACATTAAATTAAACAATCCTTAAACCCAAAGCCAGAGCTGCACGGACACTGGTTCCACTGTTGAAAAAATGCAGGACCACAATCATTCCTTTGACTGCCAGAGTCGAAGTCGGGATTTGAAGCCGGGAATCGACAGACAGTAAACCAACTACATTCATCCAGCGAATTGCGCCACCGAGCACCAAATTTTTATTTAAAATATGGGATTACTATCTGCTATTTATATTTTGTTTGTAATACATTTTCTTGTCACTAAAAATCCCTTTAAGTTATAGGTCCCTTTACAATGTTGATAATATCAGGGGGAGATACTGTTCAACAAAACAATTATGCCCCATGAATATTTTCTTGTACCCATCATTAGAGAGTGTAGTAAATATAAACATTCCCAAAGAAGAATAATGTATATTGCTTAAATCTAAAATAATATTAAAATTTTTATGAAATATTTCTGAATGCCTATAATTAACGCCGCTTGAATTTTTCTTGCGCTCACGATTAATGGATGTAGAAAATATAAATATCCCCCAAGAAAAGTAATTTACATTTTTAAATTCAGCATAAAATATTTTTCAAATTCTGATTAAAATATCCATGAATATGTCTATAATTGAACCCCATGTAGATATTAACATTCCCCAAGAATAATAATTTATATTTCTTAAACCCAACATAAAATAATTTTAAAACTTTGATTAGAATATTCCTGAATATGCCTATAATAGATTGCCATTTAAATATTCGCTTGCACTCACTATTAAAAGGTATATTTCAATCAAAATTTTAAAAACCGCTGCCAATTACTTGGAGATCACAACTTCCTCAAGGTAGTAAAATTCGACGTGTGATGGAGTTTATAATAAAAGTAATTTTTGACGTTTCAAAAAAGTCACCGTTTTTGACGTTTCAAAAATTAAGACCGATTTTGCTCATCAATGAACTCAATCTCATCCTTGGCCTCTAGATTGTGTGTACCAAATTTGAAAGCTTTATCTCAAAAACTGTAGCTGCTATAAGTGAACCAGACAGAAAATTTTTTCTGTCTGAAATTTTGTGTATCGTCATAATTCGTCGAGATTCGTCCAGAAATGCAATGAAAATTTTAAACAAATTTTTCACGAATACATAATTTCCTCATATTGAGGGGTGAGGAAGTAATTATTTTATGTCGGGTTTAAGAAATATGAATTAATTCTTAATTCATATTTCTTAAATCCAGCATAAAATAATTGTAAAATTCTGATATCCATTAACAGAAGACATAAACATCCCTCAAGTATAATAATATACATTTCTTAAATACAACACAAAACAGCTTTTAAATGTTGACAAAATATTTTTGAATATCTAGAATTGAATGTTTGAATTTTTTCTAGCATTCACCATTAAAGGGTGTAATAGATATAAACATCGCACAATAAAAATAATTTATATTTCTCAAACCCAGCATAAAATAACTTTAAAATTGTGATTGATATATTCCTTAACATGCTTTTAATTTAATATCATTTGATACTCTCTTGCTCTCGCCATTAGACAGTATAGAAATATAAACATCCCTGAATAAAAATAATATGTATTTCTTAAAGTATAAGTAAGATTTAACTTAATATTTATTATCACTAATTTGCTTAGAATTCACTTTTGTACCTGAAAATAGAAATAAGTCAAAGAAACTCAAATAACATTTTAACAGATTTTATTTCGGTACGTCGAACTGACTACACGAAAAACATTACATTTATCTAGTTGAACCTGCAATGTAACAAAACCTTGTTACATGCGGCGGAAACTTCCGCTCTGTAATGTAAGTGACTATGTAAAACCTTACATATGGGTGCAAGAAAAACTTCTCTTGTATAAAACACGCGAACGTCCTCTGCCAAGCTAGACAGATAGACGCAGATAACACCACATGAAATTACAACCCCTTTATCCCTGAAGGTCTGAAATGACTTTGTGTGGGAGAGGGCTACACATTTAGAGACAATGGACACACACCCAATATCCGAGTATACTACGATTAATCTCTCTCACAGAAAAATCCCAGTTCCTCGACCGGGAATCGAACCCGGGACCCCGAGGTTTCGAGGCAAGTACGTTACCTCTAGACCACGGAGCCAGATAACCATGCTTTTAGCTGACACACGGGAACGGTGACGCAGTACAATAGTACTCTAGACACAAATAACGCTGCTAATTATTTGTTGTAGACAACTGTACAATTGTTTGTTAGGCATGACGAATGCACCCCGCCGTCAAGGCTTAAACCAAGGTGAAACAAACCACCTCGTAGTATTTTGTAGTGTTGGCAGGCGTCAGTGGCATCCAGGGCACGCGTACATAAGCGGTGGCCATAAAACATTAAACGATGCCCGCTGGGTGTCCACCACCGGACCTCCTGTCAATAGATAAGGTCCCTTGGCCAACACCTGCAGAGGGTAAAATGAACTAGCATATTGTGTTATCGATATCTGGCTGTACCCACATAACAGCTGACCGTTCAAGCCCCCATACAAGGAGTGAAATTTGATAATGTTATATTGCAGATTCCGCGAGACTCTGTGTATTCCTTACATCATCTTATTCTTAAGCCTGACCTAACCTTGTTCCTGACAAATGAATGAAAGTTCCAACCACTGATACATGACCTTATTTTAATTAATATTGAATGTGCTAATTATTTATGAAAAATGTATTGAGATATGGCATTATAAAAGGTCTATCTGTAAATTATTTGATATCAAAGGACAAACCCTAGGAAAACTTCAAACCTCTAGCATATAGAGTCGTACTTTGATTAACGTTGCCATTTTATTAGTAGCAAAAGAAATTGGTTTAATTTAATGAAATTTAGTGAGCCTTCGTACGTAGAGAATGGCAACGCAATATAAAAGTTATTATATGCCGTCCTTACGTATTCGTGTGTGTACACATGGAGAGTTCCGCGGAGTTTACTCCCTCGAGTTCTTGAGTAACCCCTGAGTTACTCGTCTCAATGGCGGCGTCGGTGTTTATTACACGCTAATGAATCGTGGCTCTCTGGTCGGTGGATCGCTATAGCTCAGAGGCAGGATCACTCTCGCAGTTCCCGATTCCAAAGAATAAAGGTGTATTGTCTAAGGCTGTCAGAGATGTCATCTGAAGTACAACTATACCACGGAGAGCTGGACAATCTCATCGTTCCCGATTCCTAACAATCAAGGCGTATTTCCTAGGGCTGTCAGAGATGTGACCACGACTCTACGGCGTCTCGCTTATTTATATGATTTCCAGCAATGGTGTTTGCTGTTCAAGCCCGTAAGCTTTACGGAGGTAGCAAAACGATAGTTCCCTAATTGTGGTCTGCGAACGAGACACGGTACTTAAAGTGCATAGTGACACCATCATTATCAGCCTTCGACCCTATTTTTGGTAAAATCTCTTACAACCCTATGTTACACGTTCTCGGCTGGCGAGTGCCTTGAGATTTTATACAGTTTTGTCAACGTTTTAAAATATTTAACTAAATACTGTGTGTTATTTTACAAGATGAATAATTGAGACTCTATAGTTTGAATAAATACGTTTTTCTCTCAACATTATAAGAAAATGGTTTAACCTTTTATGTAATAATTAATTTGGAATTTAATGAGATAAATGCTTGGAAATAATTTAGTTCTATGCATAAAATATAGGAAAAATATTCGCGATGAAGCAGCCCAGGGCTGGGGTGCTTCAATATTATTATCATTGTATTTGTTGATGCTGTAAATGCATTGCTGCGCTGCAATATAGCAGTATACGACAAGTTGTACCTAATTTGATATAATCGCAAAGAATCAAACAACAAACTATATATCTTCTACACACTCTAATGGGGAGTGCAAGAAAATATTCAAACTGGATTCAATTATAGACGTATTGAGGAATATTTTGCTAAAATTTGAATACTGTTTTATGTTGGCTTTAAGAAATAAATATTATTTTTATTAAAGGATATTTAAATCTTCTATACCCTCTAATGATTAATGCAAAAGAATATTCAAATGGTATTTATAGGCATGTTAAGGATATATCATTCAAAATTTTATAATTATATTATATATAAGAAATATAAATTATTTTTCTTGGGGGATATTTTTGTCTACTACACCCTCTAATAGCGAGTGCAAGGAAAAATTCAAAGGGGGTTCAATTATAGACGTTTTGAAGAATATTTCGCTAAAATTTTAATACTGTTTTACATTGGCTTTAAGAAATACATATTATTTTTATTGAGGGATATTTGTGTCTTCTACACCCACTAATGGTGAGTGCAAGGGAATATTCAAACAGCGTTCAATTACAGGCAAGGATTTTATATTAGTATATAAAATCCTTGATTACAGGACATATTCAGGAATATTTCGATAAAAAATTTTAAAATTATTTTACTACACTTTCTAATGGTATTTAGGAATATTTCGCCAAAATTTTAATACTCTTTTATGTTGTCTTTAAGAAATACATGTTATTTTTATTGAGATATGTTTATATCTTCTACATCTACACCCACCCACTATGGTGAATACAAGAGAATATTCAAACTTCATTCAATTATAGACATTCAGGAATATTTCGATCAAAGTTTTAAAAATATTTTGTGATAAACTATTTTCTCTGGGAAAGTTTATGTACTACACCCTCTTATGGTGAGTGCAAAAAAATCATAAGGAGTTCATATATTGAGAATATTGAGAAATATTTCGCTAAAATTGTAGTACTCTTTAAGAAATACATATTATTTTTATTAAGGAATGTTTATATCTTCTACACCCACTAATGGGTGCAAGAGAATATTCAAGCGGAGTTCAATATATACATATTCAGAAATATTTAGATAAAAATTTTAGAATTATTTTATGCTGGGTTTAAGAAATGTAAACTATTTTTTGAGGAGATGTTTATGTCTACCTTCTAATGGTGAGTACAAAAACAAATTCAAATTTCGTTCAATTCTAAAAATTGTCAAAATTTAAAAAATTATTTTGTGCTTGATTTAAGAAATGTATTTATTATACTTAACTTACTTGAGGGATGTTTATGTCTTCTACACCTTCTAAGGGCGGAAAAAGGAAAAATTCAAGCAAAATTCAATTATAGATATATTCATGAATAATTTAATCCGAATTGTAAAATTATTTAATGTTGGATTTAAGAAATATGAATTATTTATATTGGCGGATGTTTATGTTTACTACTCCTCTAATGACGATTGCAAGAACAGATTCAAACGGTGTTCAATATAGACATATTCAGGAATATTTCATTGAAACTTTAAAATCATTTAATGCTGGCTTTTAAAATACTTATTATTTTTATTGGAGTTGTTTATATCTTTATTTTCAACACCCTCTAATGGTGAGTGCAAGATAATATTCAAACGGCATTATATTATAGGCAAAATGCCAGTCAAAATTTTAAAATTATTTTATGCCTAAGTTCAAAAAATATAAATTATTCTTCTTTGGAGATGTTTATATCTACTACACTCTCTAATGACGCGTACAAAAAAATATTCATGTGGCTTAGTTGTTTTGTTTAATAAGGATGTTTTTCTGTGCCTCTGTCATTTTAAAATGTCTGGTGATTTTGAATTTATTTGTACTATATTTGATTGTCTCTATTTTTATGCCTATGCTAAACGGAATCATCGTCACAAATTCAAATGCTTGCCGTTGCTTTTAATTCTCGATCGTCCATACACTGCACAATTCAGACGAACTCTCCCAGCAGTCCCAGCTTCTGTGGTCTTCCGAAACATGTATATATACATCCATGGTACCCGCTCGGAAATGATCGGTAAAACTGTCTGCTGTTTCCAAGCAGGTAAAATAAAAAATAAAATGTCACTTTTATTTAACATATCATAAATAGCTGTTTCGTAGAAATATTTCATATATTATTTATTTCTATCGCATTTTTTGGATACAAAACATTGGAGAGCATTTTAATATGATTTATTATAACATATTCTAATATTTTAAAAGAATTTTATAAATATAATAGCGCCTCTATTATTAATTTTGGAACTACGGATTTGAACCTGTTCTGTGTTCTAAACGTCAGCCTGTTGTCAAAACTGACAGAAGATATCACCTG
>JANEYF010002392.1:0-139288 GCA_029963845.1 Rhamnusium bicolor | reverse complement strand
AGAGCGTAACATTGGTAGAGTATATAAAGAACTGCGAGATCCAGAAAACGTCATTTCAGTTAGAGTAACCAGAAGCCGCAGTAAGCAGTTATCGGTTAGAACCTGAAGATGGCAGATGAGATTCTGCCGAAACGTCGTTCAGACAACCACGGTCCCTCTCGGGGCCTATCACCTACGCGGGAGTATACCCGGAAAACGAATTTAACATTCACCACCCGCGAAAACCTGAAAAACATATATATATATATATATATATATATATATATATATATATATATATATATATATATATATATATATATATATATATATATATATATATATATATATATATATATATATATATATATATATATATATATATATATATATATATATATATATATATATATATATATATATATATATATATATATATATATATATATATATATATATATATATATATATATATATATATATATATATATATATATATATATATATAATATATATATATATATATATATATATATATATATATATATATATATATATATATATATATATATATATATATATATATATATATATATATATATAATATATATATATATATATATATATATATATATATATATATATAATATATATATATATATATATATATATATATATATATATATATATATATATATATATATATATATATATATATATAGTATACAACATGCAACCCTTGTATCCGTGGGTTTGTAAATATGGAAAGTTCCCCATAGGTCATCCCAATATTTACGTAGGAAATGAGTGCCCGGAGGATATTATCAATATTGACGGAAGTGGTCAAGTGCAGGATCCTTCCCCCTCAAGACCTCTACCACCCCGTGTTACCTACAAAGATGAGCGACAAGTTAATGTTTGTTCTTTGTCGGTCTTATGGAGAGACAATGAACCAGTCTGACTGTAACCATACACCTGAAGAGAGGCTCTAATTGGCACCGGGATTATAAACGAAGTATTGAAAGCCGTAAATAAGGGGTATCAGATAATTGAGGTGTATGAAATATGGAAGTACGATATAGAACAATTTGATAAGGTCGAGAAGGTAGGAGGTCTGTTCACAGAATTGATGAACAAATTCATAAAAATCAAGCAACAGGCCTCCGACTGTCCTCAACATTGTGTTACCGATGAGCAAGGTTGGCATATATCGAGACATTTTTTGAAATGGAAAACGTTAAGTTGGAGTTTACAGGAAATTTTAAATAATCCCCAGGTCTACGTTCCTTGGCCAAGTTAATTTTAAATTCTTCTTTGGGGGAAAGATGGGGCAAAGGGGGGGGCCAGCCAAGAAACAAGTATTTGTAATGACCCCAGTGAGTTCTTCGGCATGCTGAGCAAATCCTGCCATCGTTGTGAATTCTGTACTTTCTATTAATGAAGATACGCTGATAGTTAATTGGGGTACAAGAGAAAGCAGCCGACCCTCTAACCACAGTTAACGTAGTTATAGCAGATTACGTCACCACCCAAGCCCGCCTCAAATTGTACAGCTACCTTGAACAGCTAGGGAATCGGGTACTTTACTATAACACGGACTCTGTCATTTATGTGTCGAGAGACGGGGGAATGTGATGTCATCGGGGGAGATTTCGTTGGAGACATGACTGACGAATTAGAGTCGTACGGTCCCGGATCCTACATAACAGAATTTGTGTCTGGAGGCCCAAAAATTATACTTACAAAGTTTTCTCCACCAAAAGGCAGAGGGAAGAAATTGTATGCAAAGTCAAAGGGATCTCCCTGAATTACGCTGCATCTCGGCTTGTAAACTTTGATATCATAAAGGAAATGGTTCTAACACCTTCAGACCCTATCTATATTATGACGAGGAACATTCGGCGTACAAAAGAACACGAGGTAGTGACTAGAGAGGAAACAAAAATATATAGACCAAATTCAACCAAAAGAAAGTTCAATGAAGATCACAGCTCTGTTCCCTATGGATATAAATAATTCAAAAGATGTTAGAATTGCTTTGGAGATGATTTTGCATATATGTAGTTAAGTTAAGCCCTGTATTTTCATCACATACGGTGTTATTTTTTTATAACCACATATTTTGTATATTTTCTGTAAAACGAGTATACCCTCTTATTTTTGTATATCTCCTGTATACTCTGTATATTTACTTATTAATAAATCCATATTTAAAAATATTCGTATCTCCTATTGATATAAAAAAACCTACTTAGCGGTGTAGTATACCTTACTAACAGGTCTGTACAGCTTTTAAACAGGTTTTAAACAGGTCTGTTCAGATTTTAAACAGGTCTGTACAGGTTTTAAACAGATCTGTACAGCTTTTAAACAGGTTTGTACAACTCTAAAACAGATCTTAAACAGGTCTGTACAAGTTTAAACAGGTCTGTTTTAGTTGAATATTTGATTTACATAATGGTTGTTATCGAAAGGGTTTTGATCAGTATATAAGCATATGATTTGAATACGTCAGTTATTAGTAATTAGAGATCATTTTGCATATATTTAAGCCCTGTATTTTTATTACATACGGTATTATTTTTTTATAACCACATACTTTGTATATTTTCTGTAAAACGAGTATACCCTATTATTTTTGTATATCTCCTGTATACTCTCTGTATATTTACTTATTAATAAATCCTTTAATACTACAAATTGATTATATAAATTAATTGCACACGTTTAAATGGAGAATAATGTCTATACTAAAAACAATAAGCAACTGGTTAGTGATCTAACGGGTAAAGCACCGACTTTACAATCAAGAGGTCGATGGTTCGATCCCTACACACTCCGGATTTTTTTTCGTTAGAAAACTTTATTAATAATTGCCGAAAAATATAAATATTGTTACACGATTAAAGAACACAATATATTCCGTTTTAAATTGGAAATTGGTAGGCCCGAACTCCCCCTACTGGTCACTAGGTGGCAGCAGCACATTTTGAATTTCCCGGGGCTGAACGGTCGGTAATGCAGATCCAATACTTAACGACTGGCGCCAGGTGTGTGACGTCACTGTCTGGCTAAGGTGCTGCCATACCTACTGATATTTAATACAGTTTGAACCGTCCATCGGTCGGGGCAGGACGGTTTTCAAATATAAAAATGAATCGCCCGATAACTCCCTCAGCAGTATTTCCGCTGTAATACCACTTGATCATTTGCACTTTTCCTTCAGTTGTATAAACATACATTTTTTAAGTTAAAGAGAAATGCCAGTTTAACTTACCACGCTAACAGCTGACGCAATAACAAAAGAAATGAGACAAGAGCAACGTGAGAGCAGTTCACCATGTGATCACAAAATTGTTTCTTGCAGTGTTGCCAGATTGTGAAAATGTGATTATCAGAAAGTAACAATGAAATTACCAGATTTTAGGAAAAATTACCAGATACTTCAAATAATACGCCAATATTCAAAAACTTTATTATAAAAAAATAAACAAAAGTAAAACAATTACAAGTATATTAACTAGAAACTTTCAAATAATAGCAATTGGCGGTCAAGTATGACTTCAGAAATTATATTATCATCTTCATTTTCGTTTATATTTTTGTATAATAATATTATGGAATTTTATGATTCTTTCACACATTCTGAACTTAATAAAATACCATTTACTATGTTAGTCTTTAATTGATTTTTGGTTATAGGTTTGATCTTTTCGGTTTTGATTGAATTACGTTGATCTTTGAAAAAATTCGTCCACATGTAGCACTGCGTGCAGTTTGCACTCATTGCAGTAAGAGGGTACAGCCCTCGTTTTTCGTGCTGTGTAGTATTTATTTTATAATTATAAAATAAATGAGCGTAGCTGCATGAACAAAATCTGGTATGCTGCCCTACTACTAACTAGATGTCGCCAAATGTTCATCGCAGTTAGTAAAATGAAACAGTATTCATTGCATATTATGCACTTTACATGAAACGATTTTAGTTATTTCTCAAGGTGTAAATAATTTTATAAAAAAAATTACGTTCCCAAAAAATTATCGTAGATTATGCCATTATTAGAGGCCCCATTAACAACTACCAGTTAAAATTCCCAATTGTAGATTTTGGTAATTACCAGACATCTGGCAACACTGTTGTTTGTTCTATCTACAATAAACTTAGTGTAGTAAGGGAAGAGATCAGATGTGAGACGGAGAAGTACCCTGGTTATTTCGTAAACACAATAACGCAGAAAAAGGCAACAGTGATACACAGTCATTTTCTGTCGCATACATGACTTTGCTATTTTTATCCTTTATGCAGATTATATATATATATATATATATATATATATATATATATATATATATATATATATATATATATATATATATATATATATATATATAATCTGCATAAAGGATAAAAAATAGCAAAGTCATGTATGCGACAGAAAATGACTGTGTATCACTGTTGCCTTTTTCTGCGTTATTGTGTTTACGAAATAACCAGGGTACTTCTCCGTCTCACATCTGATCTCTTCCCTTACTACACTAAGTTTATTGTAGATAGAACAAACAACAGTGTTGCCAGATGTCTGGTAATTACCAAAATCTACAATTGGGAATTTTAACTGGTAGTTGTTAATGGGGCCTCTAATAATGGCATAATCTACGATAATTTTTTGGGAACGTAATTTTTTTATAAAATTATTTACACCTTGAGAAATAACTAAAATCGTTTCATGTAAAGTGCATAATATGCAATGAATACTGTTTCATTTTACTAACTGCGATGAACATTTGGCGACATCTAGTTAGTAGTAGGGCAGCATACCAGATTTTGTTCATGCAGCTACGCTCATTTATTTTATAATTATAAAATAAATACTACACAGCACGAAAAACGAGGGCTGTACCCCTTACTGCAATGAGTGCAAACTTCACGCAGTGCTACATGTGGACGAATTTTTTCAAAGATCAACGTAATTCAATCAAAACCGAAAAGATCAAACCTATAACCAAAAATCAATTAAAGACTAACATAGTAAATGGTATTTTATTAAGTTCAGAATGTGTGAAAGAATCATAAAATTCCATAATATTATTATACAAAAATATAAACGAAAATGAAGATGATAATATAATTTCTGAAGTCATACTTGACCGCCAATTGCTATTATTTGAAAGTTTCTAGTTAATATACTTGTAATTGTTTTACTTTTGTTTATTTTTTTATAATAAAGTTTTTGAATATTGGCGTATTATTTGAAGTATCTGGTAATTTTTCCTAAAATCTGGTAATTTCATTGTTACTTCTGATAATCACATTTTCACAATCTGGCAACACTGCAAGAAACAATTTTGTGATCACATGGTGAACTGCTCTCACGTTGCTCTTGTCTCATTTCTTTTGTTATTGCGTCAGCTGTTAGCGTGGTAAGTTAAACTGGCATTTCTCTTTAACTTAAAAATGTATGTTTATACAACTGAAGGAAAAGTGCAAATGATCAAGTGGTATTACAGCGGAAATACTGCTGAGGGAGTTATCGGGCGATTCATTTTTATATTTGAAAACCGTCCTGCCCCGACCGATGGACGGTTCAAACTGTATTAAATATCAGTAGGTATGGCAGCACCTTAGCCAGACAGTGACGTCACACACCTGGCGCCAGTCGTTAAGTATTGGATCTGCATTACCGACCGTTCAGCCCCGGGAAATTCAAAATGGCTGCTGCCACCTAGTGACCAGTAGGGGGAGTTCGGGCCTACCAATTTCCAATTTAAAACGGAATATATTGTGTTCTTTAATCGTGTAACAATATTTATATTTTTCGGCAATTATTAATAAAGTTTTCTAACGAAAAAAATCCGGAGTGTGTAGGGATCGAACCATCGACCTCTTGATTGTAAAGTCGGTGCTTTACCCGTTAGATCACTAACCAGTTGCTTATTGTTTTTAGTATAGACATTATTCTCCATTTAAACGTGTGCAATTAATTTATATAATCAATTTGTAGTAATAAAGGATTTATTAATAAGTAAATATACAGAGAGTATACAGGAGATATACAAAAATAATAGGGTATACTCGTTTTACAGAAAATATACAAAGTATGTGGTTATAAAAAAATAATACCGTATGTAATAAAAATACAGGGCTTAAATATATGCAAAATGATCTCTAATTACTAATAACTGACGTATTCAAATCATATGCTTATATACTGATCAAAACCCTTTCGATAACAACCATTATGTAAATCAAATATTCAACTAAAACAGACCTGTTTAAACTTGTACAGACCTGTTTAAGATCTGTTTTAGAGTTGTACAAACCTGTTTAAAAGCTGTACAGATCTGTTTAAAACCTGTACAGACCTGTTTAAAATCTGAACAGACCTGTTTAAAACCTGTTTAAAAGCTGTACAGACCTGTTAGTAAGGTATACTACACCGCTAAGTAGGTTTTTTTTATATCAATAGGAGATACGAATATTTTTAAATATGGATTTATTAATAAGTAAATATACAGAGAGTATACAGGAGATATACAAAAATAAGAGGGTATACTCGTTTTACAGAAAATATACAAAATATGTGGTTATAAAAAATAACACCGTATGTGATGAAAATACAGGGCTTAACTTAACTATATGCAAAATCATCTCCAAAGCAATTCTAACATCTTTTGAATTATTTATATCCATAGGGAACAGAGCTGTGATCTTCATTGAACTTTCTTTTGGTTGAATTTGGTCTATATATTTTTGTTTCCTCTCTAGTCACTACCTCGTGTTCTTTTGTACGCCGAATGTTCCTCGTCATAATATAGATAGGGTCTGAAGGTGTTAGAACCATTTCCTTTATGATATCAAAGTTTACAAGCCGAGATGCAGCGTAATTCAGGGAGATCCCTTTGACTTTGCATACAATTTCTTCCCTCTGCCTTTTGGTGGAGAAAACTTTGTAAGTATAATTTTTTGGGCCTCCAGACACAAATTCTGTTATGTAGGATCCGGGACCGTACGACTCTAATTCGTCAGTCATGTCTCCAACGAAATCTCCCCCCGATGACATCACATTCCCCGTCTCTCGACACATAAATGACAGAGTCCGTGTTATAGTAAAGTACCCGATTCCCTAGCTGTTCAAGGTAGCTGTACAATTTGAGGCGGGCTTGGGTGGTGACGTAATCTGCTATAACTACGTTAACTGTGGTTAGAGGGTCGGCTGCTTCTTCTATGTACCCCCAATTAACTATCAGCGTATCTTCATTAATAGGAAGTACAGAATTCACAACGATGGCAGGATTTGTCAGCATGCCGAAGAACTCACTGGGGTCATTACAAATACTTGTTTTTGGTTGGTTTTTCCTTTGCCCCATCTTTCCCCAAAGAAGAATTTAAAATTAACTTGGCCAAGGAACGTAGACCTGGATTATTTAAAATTTCTGCAAACTCCAACTTAACGTTTTCCATTTCAAAAAATGTCTCGATATATGCCAACCTTTGCTCATCGGTAACACAATGTTGAGGACAGTCGGAGGCCTGTTGCTTGATTTTTATGAATTTGTTCATCAATTCTGTGAACAGACCTCCTACCTTCTCGACCTTATCAAATTGTTCTATATCGTACTTCCATATTTCATACACCTCAATTATCTGATACCCCTTATTTACGGCTTTCAATACTTCGTTTATAATCCCGGTGCCAATTAGAGCTCTCTCTTCAGGTGTATGGTTACAGTCAGACTGGTTCATTGTCTCTCCACAAGACCGACAAAGAACAAACATTAACTTGTCGTTCATCTTTGTAGGTAACACGGGGTGGTAGAGGTCTTGAGGGGGAAGGATCTTGCATTTAATCACTCCGTCAATACTGATAATATCCTCCGGGCACTCATTTCCTACGTAAATATTGGGATGACCTATGGGGAACTTTCCATATTCACAAACCCATGGATACAAGGAGCAAACATTAACGTATCTAACTTTTTCCCCCTCCAGTTCTTCCTCCGTTAAAAGCATCACGTGGGTTGAGCGGGGCTGAAGTTACCAACGGATGAGATTCAGTATATTCCTCAACTTGTTTATCAGATTTTAATAATCTTCTGAACTGGCACTCCCACATCTCCTCCACGTCATATCCTAATTCTCTAAGCCTTTCTATCTTGGTCGTCGTAGCCTCGTGTCGCAAATTTAATGTGGCCGTGGGGTCTTCATGTAGAGGCTCGTATCTACCGGATTTGAAACAGGTGGGGCAGCCGTGATAGTAACACCCCTGAAATTCGAAAACTGTGTTTATTTCTTCACAGAATCCATCCACTTTGACTCCGTGAACTCGGGCCTCTTGCTGCTTGGCTGCGTGTAGGATATTAACTTGTCTTTGGTGTTCCTCCCACACAAGCCATTGGATAGCTATCTTCGACTGGTTATCTCTCCACCTGTAATCGCCTTTGGGGATTATGCCGATAGTATTTGGCTTCAGGAAATTGCATCTATATATTTTATTGCAGGCGGAAGCGATAGTGCATGCCTCAGTAAACGGGCATACGTTTCCTGTATCGAGCAGTTGCTGTCTAAATTTGAGGCAGGCGGCAGTTAAAATTTCCACATCCGACACACAATAATCTATCAAACACCTCGCGAGCATCCTCTTTCATATTGTCTGGATCGTAGTATTCCATAGCAGGTAGGGGTCCGACATAATTGGTATTGGCTTCGGTGTTAAACAAGTGCGGAAAGTAACTCTTTTTGAACCCATCTCCGAGACCGAATGCTTTAGGTAATTTTGATAGTGCCATGAGGAAGTAATTTAGGGAGTCTAGAAACTTGACGTTTCCCACAGCCATCATAATGATTTTCGTCCCACGCATTATCAGCTCTGGCTTAATTTCTGTCTTGGTGAGGATGTAATTCAACACAAACTGATGGTCAAACGCCTGATCGTTGTGTGCTATGACCACTACTCGTTTGAAAATTTTCCTTTGATTCAAAAGATATTCCACGAATCGTTCAATAGGGTTACGTTTCAAAATTTGTAGTCTAGTGCCGCATTTCTCACAAATTCCCCTCAGCTATGTCTATGCACACGTCACACTGCGTGCTAAATACACACAAGTTTGGTTCGTGCTGGAGGGAACCATCTTCCGATACTTTTTCTTGCCTCGTCTCTAAGTCATAAAAGACAAAGAGAATGTCCTTAGTATTCGGTTTTCCTTTGTCCGGCTGCATGTAGCATAGGTGATCTTGGGGTACTTAAGTGTTACATATTGTACAGAATATCTCTCCACAAATGTGCTCCCTCCCGCTTTTCATCGTCGCGTAACACTGTTCACATCTTATTTTCCCGCAGACAGTGCTTTTTCCACAAGATTGGGGTTTCCGATGATTATCGTAGCAATTTTGTCCCCTGAACGATCTCTTGCATATGCCACATGTAACCTTTAGATCTTGTGGGCATGTGGGCTGTTGTTGGCAGCAGGGACATGTACCACATCTATGTTTGTTCTTATGGTCGTACGGCATATGGCACTCTTCGCAGAAGTAATTACAAGCAAAAGCGGAGGTGAGGGAGGTTATAACATTGTAATGACCCTCATGATATAATAAATTGAGGGAGAGGCCCTCTGCAGAACCCTTGAAGATGATGTCGCGCCCCTTAGAACCGTATTTATAAACTACAAGCTTGAAGTTTTGTAAATGTAGTTGTAACTGCTGTAGCTCGGGTATACCGCATCCCCCTTCAGGTATAACGACCCCGGCATCGACACATAATTGCAGAGCTCTTTGTGTCTGCAGTTTCCCTATGTCTTTACGCACTTTGGTCTGGTCCTTGTCTTTGTTCACACACGCGATCGCTACCACTAGCGCGCGGGGTAGGCACATATTGTCTTTATTATTTATAACTATAATGCCCCGACGCATCCCACACTCTTCCTCAAAAGTGTTATATTTCCGAGCTCTTCCTTTTCCGACGGGCATTTTTATCGAGGTCACACCCAAGCAAAAGGTTGATGTGTTGAGACCAGTGGAGTTGAACTGGTAAACACTGGTGATGACATCCCACACGTCATCATAGGTTACCTCTTCGACGGGTCGGAACCGAACCCATCCGCTGCCCCGCTTAAAGTCCTTCGAGCAGAAGGAAAATCCTGGTTGATGGCGTCTCGCACCCGGCCAACGGATTCTTCATTCTCGGGTATGGGTTTGATTTTAAACTCGAGAGTACGCCCCTCAAGATTAAAGCGACGAACGTTTTTAACAAAATCTTTGGCAATAATGATCTTTTCCATTTTTATCAATTTTTGTAAAACTGAGTTCTTCAGGAACAACTGGCTCGTTCGACGATTGTCGAAAGACTGACTAACGCTTGTGTTACGCAAAAAGTTATTATTTTGGGACCGATCTGTGTCGGTGACATGTATTCATCGCCCTCAAGAGGATGCGTTTTAAATCAGCAGAGCTATAATTACTGTATGTATTTATTTGAAAAGAAAAAGTCTGAAAAATATGCTAATGGTTCATGAAGAGGACTTTGATATTTATTATAATTATTATCTGATAAAGATCAATTATCTGGTAACAAATCAACGCTTTAAACTAATTAAAATTTAGCTGAAGGACTGTCAACAATTGGGACGCTCATGCTATATATACCTGACTCTTTTATGGTGACAGCCCCCTTTGTACAGTCGGTCTAACAGACACCAGAGTCGATACTGGCCCCATGTAGAGGCGCGTTGCATAAGTCATATTGTCGACTTCAACATCATCTTAGGAAGGTGATAACTACACTCGAAATATACCAGTTCAAATACTTTACATTTTTGGTAAATTTTAATCATTTTAAACTTGCTGAAACCTCTGCCCAATAATTAAATTTACCGAAAAAATAATACTTCTGCACATATCCTAAAAATAATAACCGATAGATAATATTTCGTTTGTTTAAAATGTACTTCGAAGGATACTTACCCCAATTCCCTAGTAGAAAGGCCGTAAGAAGAATTTACGTCGAGGGGAAAAAATAATTGGGTTTACTTCTATTACATTCCTTAATACGGCTGCCCTTAAGAGGTCGCCTAACTATCTGAAAAGAAGCATTTAAATATTTATTTACAAGGTAAATAGTGTGTTTTCGACTCTGTTCGAAACAGAGTTTTGATATGAAGAGCTATTAGTTAGGCATATTATAATAATAAGTAACAAAACTTTCATTTCGATACAATTTGAAAAAACCAAGGTAATGTTTGGGGTATGGTGTTCCATGGAAATAATTTTAATCTCAGTCCTATCAAAAAAAAAAAAAGAAAAATTACACAATCTAGTCTTATGGGAGGTATCAGTCGTCTTAAATGCACATTCTATTTTTAAGCTTCCGACTATAACAGTAACTTCTTAATACACGATCAAAAATAAAATATAGTATTGTCACATATGGCATGTAGCCTCCACCAAATGTCACGTATGGCGTGTATAGCCTGTCCCGTATGCAACTTTACGTATGACACGAAGGGGTTGGTGCCAGCCCCAAACGCCGCATCCCAGCTTTAGCCACCCACCACGGAGCCTCTGCCGTACGCCACGCTGGAGCTGACCACCCCATCGCTCCATACGTTAATTTAGAATAAGATATTAAAATATTACTCGCTTGGCAATGGAGAGGTATCATTAGCACTTTTTGGGTAATAAGTGAAGGGGAACAAAATAAGATAGTGGTAAGATATACAATTTAAAATACAATTTATTACCGATCATAACAAACAAACCATACTTACATCTAGACCCCACAAATACACTTCACCATCCCCCGGCCAGGCCATCGCCCGAGGCGGAAGATGCGTCACCCTCCAGACAACCATCCAACCCTGAACAAACCTAAAAAGCAACTGACTAGCATTTCTACTTAATTCCTGGACTCGCCTTCAGTTTCCCTTAGTCAGCATTAGGAAACTTACTTTGTCTCAGGTCATTGTTATAATTTATGCTGTTCCAGCATAAATTATAATTTATTATATTATCATTGTGAAATGCTCTACTTTTACATTGCATATTGAAACTAAATATTTTAATATTAATTCATATACAGGGTGTGCTAATCAAGAGAAGTTATTCATTTATGCGATTTACTCTAATGGTATATCCTTCTGCGTGACATTTTTTCCAAGCTGTCAGTAGGACAAATTCTCAAAGGCATTTTTTTTCCTAACCCATTGTAACTGTGGGTAATTCACGTGTGAATAATTTCTGCCGAATTTTCCATGTCCCAGCACTGCAGCTTGCCCCTATAAACACAACTCTTTAAGAACGACACATGGACTCTACACAAAAACGGAGTATATTTGACGGATACCAATATTTAAAGGTGGGTTTCCCCCGTCGGAGTTTTCCTGGACCAGATACAAGACTGGCTGGTCAATCTTGCTAACACGTACATCTGGAGGTCATAGGCGGAGGTAACTAAGAAAATTGGCGAAAATTATTGGTTGTGGAGTTACAGGTCATTACGAATGATGTAAGCATTCCTGCATGAATTTCCAGTAACCCAAGGTACCACATGTTGCACATCGCGGTCCCAAAAAATGAAAGCCAAATTCGTTTTTCCAGTGAGGAGGTGAAAAACATTAAGAAGACATTTTGATCGTGGAAGGACAATAGTGTAAGTGTGGTCGAACATAATTTGAGAAATTAGTGCTACAACAATTTTGTGCCAACGACTTTTGTAGTGTGAGACAATTTTGAATTGCTGCCCAAAACATTTTATTATTACTTGAATAACAAACTTTGAGCATAATTAAAACAGGTTTACATAACTGACATTTTACTCGCAGCAGTTAACGATTACGATACTATTTCATTTTTATTTATTTTTTCTTTTTTTGAAAATTTAATATTAGAATATTCATTTAACCTCGAAACACAGTTATGAGCAAACATGTTTTAAGTATCAAAGAATTTATTTATATTTTTTTTAGGTGTGAGTAAAAGTAGCCAGTTGGCTCTATAGTTCCCATGTTGCATTGATTTATTTTTTTTATGTATTTGGTAAAATTATTTGAATTTTTTTATTATTATCTTTGTTTACTGTTGGTTCAAATTTAAAAGCTGGGGGCCAGCTTTCATGGGTGGGGGAGATGTGTCACACAGAAGGATATACCATTATAGTAAATCGCATAAATAAATAACTTCTCTTGATTAGCACACCCTGTATATGAATTAATATTAAAATATTTAGTTTCAACATGCGATATAAAAGTAGAGCATTTCACAATGGTAATCAAAATGCTGGAACAGCATAAAGTATAACAATGACCTGAGACAAAGTAAGTTTCCTAATGCTGACTAAGGGAAACTGAAGGCGAGTCCAGGAATTAAAGTAGAAATGCTAGTCAGTTGCTTTTTAGGTTTGTTCAGGGTTGGATGGTTGTCTGGAGGGTGACGCATCTTCCGCCCCGGGCGATGGCCTGGCCGGGGGATGGTGAAGTGTATTTGTGGGGTCTAGATGTAAGTATGGTTTGTTTGTTATGATCAGTAATAAATTGTATTTTAAATTGTATATCTTACCACTATCTTATTTTGTTCCCCTTCACTTATTACCCAAAAGTGCTAATGATACCTCTCCATTGCCAAGCGAGTAATATTTTAATATTTCATTCTAAATTAACGTATGGAGCGATGAGGTGGTGAACTCCAGCGTGGCGTACGGTGGAGGCTCCGTGGTGGGTGGCCAAAGCTGGTGCGCGGCGTTTGGGGGTGAACCAACCCCTTCGTGCCATACGCCATACGTGACATGTGGTGGAAGTGCTGGTTCTTTCACCCCAAACGTGACATTTGGTGGAGGCTACACGCCATATGTGACAGTATTTTAAATTATGAAACTTCGTACTGAAACTGAAATTTTTAATAACCGTAAGGAGCTATTTTTATGTAGATAGAAATACTCAATATTTTTATTAATCGATATACTTTTCAAAACGAGACATGATATCAAAAATACCATTTCTAAGCATTTATGACTGAAACTTAAACATTTTTTGGAGTATTAAAATATGAATATATTGCATGTAACAGTCTAACTAGTATCACATAATTAATAGTAGACGAGAGAAAATATAACTGTATACAAAATGTTTAAGCAAACGAAGTAATAATGCAGGTATTTAGTTGCCACCCTGTGTTTGAAAGTTTATTACTTCTCATTAAATATGTAAAATTAACGATTTTACCTAAAAACTGCCTATAAACTCGATTATTCCAGCAATTTTTTCAATTTTATCTATTGAAAGTACTTATTAAAGAATAGCTTATTATATATTTTATAATAATATAACGAAATTTATGCTTGTAGAATTTAATTACACGAGGGGAAATTTATCTACTGAGAGAAATAAACAGTTAAATGGTGGTTTTATATTATGTAGTTATGTTGTTCGTCAGTCTAGAAGCTCTAAATTATGATCATATTTAACAAAAAAATTCAGCACCTTGTATCCATTTAAAATATTACGTAATATAGCTCAGTAAACAATTTCTACTCCACAGAGCATTAAATATAATTACGCTAGAAAGCCCCATCTAGAGAGAGGATATACATTAAAAAATTGTTTTGTTTTTTATAGAAACAAGGCAAAAAAGAAAATGCAAACAACTAAATGCTGCTTATTATGTTATGAATTCTACTATTTTTTTAATTTTGAACAATTTTCCTATTACTACAATATAACACATTGAGACTAAGCGTTTTGAATATGTTCTAGATTTTATAAGTAAATACTAAATTTTAAATTGAAAATAACTCACCGGAATTTGAAAACAACGACGTTTCAACTGAGTAAAAACAATCAACTAGGTACCTATGTAGACGTCTCAAGAAGTTAACGTCTTCGACACTTAAGCACAAATGATGTAACAAGTGAGAAATCGGTGGGTTTTATAACCAATGGCGGCGTTATTTAATGTATGACGTTACAAGAAGCAATTCTAGGAACCGGCTTTAAAAAGAGGATTTCGCTGACCTGTCATGACAAGTCGGTGGACGATGAGTCAGATATTACAAATATGTAATAGAGATTTATTTTATTAATTAATGACATGGAAAATAATATTTCTTTTGCCAGATTGGTCTGATATCATATTAAAATACCATTTTCATTATACTTAAAATATTTAGAGTGGAATGAAAAAATAATAACGCTGACAAATTTTTTGCTAATTATTATTTACTACTTTTACAAAACTTATCATAGATAAGTACAACATATATCTTTTCAAACAGTTATTTTCCCGGCTATTTGAGAAAAAAAGAAGACACCTGGATTACAAAAAAAGATAATATGCACATTATGGTCAGTGACTCAATAATGTTATTTTTATTTCCAACTATTCAGTTCAGTCAAATATTTATACCTATAGTATTATTACAGAATTTGCAAATTCGTAGCTCGGTAGAAAAATGAACAGTGTTGAAAATACATAATATTTAATCGAACTGGTACAAAATATTCGTTATTTTTATGTAATGGCATTTGTTACGGGTCATTTTACTTGCAAGTAACCCGCCTTTTTTTTCACTGTTACCAATATCTCCATCCTCGATCTTCAGACCGTCTATATTTAAACCTTGAATTTATTTTACTGTGACACAGACCGCGTCATTGTTTATTCTTACAATCCACAGTTTGTTTAGTCTTCTACAGAGGCAGGCAAACTTTAACCTTGAAGACACCTGCTGCCAGTTTGTTTACATTTCGATCACGTTCGGTCTGGCAGCAGGTGTGTTCAAGGTTAAAGTTTGCCTGCCTCTGTAGAATACTAAACAAACTGTGGATTCTAAGAATAAACAATGACGCGGTCTGCGTCACAGTAAAATAAATTCAAGGTTTAAATATAAACGGTCTGAAGATCAAGGATGGAGATATTGGTAACAGTGAAAAAAAGGCGGGTTATTTGCAAGTAAAAATGACCTGTAACAAATGCCATTACATAAAAATAACGAATATTTTGTACCAGTTCGATTAAATATTATGTATTTTCAACACTGTTCATTTTTCTACCGAGCTACGAATTTGCAAATTCTGTAATAATACTATAGGTATAAATATTTTACTGAACTGAATAGTTGGAATTAAAAATAACATTATTGAGTCACTGACCATAATGTGCATATTATCTTTTTTTTTGTAATCCAGGTGTCTTCTTTTTTTATCAAATAGCCGGGAAAATAACTGTTTAAAAAGATATATGTTGTACTTATCTATGATAAGTTTTGTAAAAGTAGTAAATAATAATTAGCAAAAAAATTTTTCAGCGTTATTATTTTTTCATTCCACTCTAAATATTTTAAGTATAATGAAAATGGTATTTTAATATGATATCAGGCCAATCTGGCAAAAGAAATATTATTTTCCATGTCATTAATTAATAAAATAAATCTCTATTACATATTTGTAATATCTGACTCATCGTCCACCGACTTGTCATGACAGGTCAGTGAAATCCTCTTTTAAAGCCGGTTCCTAGAATTGCTTCTTGTAACGTCACACATTAAATAACGCCGCCGTTGGTTATTTTATAACCAATTTCTCACTTGTTACATCATTTGTGCTTAAATGTCGAAGACGTTAACTTCTTGAGACGTCTACATAGGTACCTAGTTGATTGTTTTTACTCAATTGAGACGTCGTTTGTTTTCAAATTCCGGTGAGTTATTTTCAATTTAAAATTTAGTATTTACTTATAAAATCTAGAACATATTCAAAACGCTTAGTCTCAATGTGTTATATTGCAGTAATAGGAAAATTGTTCTAAATTAAAAAATAGTAGAATTCATAACATAATAAGCAGCATTTAGTTGTTTGCATTTTCTTTTTTGTCTTGTTTCTATAAAAACAAAACAATTTTTTAATGTATATCCTCTCTCTAGATGGGGCTTTCTAGCGTAATTATATTTAATGCTCTGTGGAGTAGAAATTGTTTACTGAGCTATATTACGTAATATTTTAAATGGATACAAGGTGCTGAATTTTTTTGTTAAATATGATCATGATTTAGAGCTTCTAGACTGACGAACAACATAACTACATAATATAAAACCACCATTTAACTGATTATTTCTCTCAGTAGATAAATTTCCCCTCGTGTAATTAAATTCTACAAGCATAAATTTCGTTATATTATTATAAAATATATAATAAGCTATTCTTTAATAAGTACTTTCAATAGATAAAATTGAAAAAATTGCTGGAATAATCGAGTTTATAGGCAGTTTTTAGATAAAATCGTTACCCCTTTAGCCCCCCGGTGGTGCATTTACGCACCACAATATTAGACTTTTTTTTTTAACTTACCAAACACTTTTTTCAGTATTGTCTGAAGGTAATCTATTAACTACCATCTACTTTATGTCTCATAAAAATCACATAGTTGTATATACGAACATGAGGAAGTTCAGTTTTTGTAAAAAATGAAAAAGTGACGTTATTTTTTTTCTATTTTTTATTCCATAAAAAGTAAGTAAGTAATTTTCAGAAATTTTTCTGTATGATAAATATACTACCAGGGAGTGCTAGTTTTTTATTTACTACACCAATTTTTTCTCACGTCAATATTGAAATAACTAGAAGCATTGAAAAATGCTTGGTGCGTTCTCGCACCGCTGGTACTTACGATTTACATTTTCGATGAATGGATAGGAATATTCCTGTCAAGACATGTCTGCATAAAAGTTATAGGGTGGGGCTGATCGAATTCAGTCTGCATTTATATTAGTTAGAAGAGTGTTCAAGATGTCATTTAAGAAATTTTTAACTACAAAAGAATTGGAAGCTGCTTTAGACGAGGCTGTGAACTGGGTGGAAAGAGGTATGTATAATTTAATTTTACTTTGAGAGAAAGCATATCTTATTTTGGGTTTTGTGATTATAGTGTCAAGGTTGGCAAAAAGTTATTTGGGATTCACTACAAAAAATTTATGAAGAACGCCGAAAAATCTCATTACTTGATACATAATACATAACATATATAGCTATTTCATATGTTGTTATGGAAAATGTCATTGGAACATTTATTTGTTTTTAGGTGATATTATTGATGCAGTTTACATTCCACCGGAAGTAGATTCGCTGACGGATGAAGAAGCAATTGATGACGAATATCTTTTGCCGGAAAATAATTTGCAAAATCTAGATATTGTTGGTACTTTTGAATTACATTTACCTGAATATGATTCATCAGATGATGATATACTAGCATCAAAACAAACTAAATTGGGCCCATCAACGTCAAAACAATTTTCTGATTCTAGTAAAGTAGCAGAGGATCAATATGATTCATCAGATGAAGAAATTCTGGCTTCGAAACAAGCCAGACTGAATCCTTTGACTTCGGATAAAGCTAAAGACCAGCCGCAATGGACAAAAGGAGAAATTAAATACACGCATTTCCCAACAGATACTGAACGAAAAGACAAAGAGCGCGTAGAAGCAGAATTAGCTGGTAAAACCCCTCTAGAAATATTTCACTTGTTTTTTGATAATGAAGTACTTGACTTGATAGTTGACTTTTCATTGAAATATGCTCGTGATAATAACCGGCCTGATTTTCGATTCTCCAAAAACGATTTTTTGAATTTTCTGGGTATAATTCTTTTATCTGGCTATCATACATTGCCGCAAATTTCTCTTTATTGATCTAATGATGAGGATAAAGGTTTACCTATCGTCAAACAATGTATGAGTAGGAATCGATTTCAAGAAATCAAAAGAAATTTACATTTATCAAACAACAATGAGTTGAATGTAAAAGATAAATTTTCAAAAGTAAGGCCATATTTAGATGCAATGAATAGAAACAATTTGCAGTGGGGTATTTTTTCTCACAATTTATCCATCGATGAGGAAATGGTGCCTTACTTTGGCCGACATTCCTGCAAAATGTTTATGAAGGGCAAGCCGGTTAGATTCGGCTTCAAACTTTGGTGCTTGTGTTCTTCAAATGGATACTTGTTTTATGCCCTTCCTTATGGTGGTGCTGCTGATAATGCAAAATCAGAATTAGGTCTTGGGGGTGACGTAGTCATGAGTTTACTCTCTGTTGTGCAAAAACCATATGCTCATAACATATTCTTCGATAATTTTTTTTCATCTTTCAAATTGTTTCGGCATCTAAAAGAAAATGGTTTTTTTGCTAATGGGACGATAAAAGACAATCGTACGAGTAAATGTCCACTACAAAAATGTAAACCATTTTCCAAACAGGAAAGAGGGACATATGATTCGAGTTATGATAGAAAGTCAAAAGCGTCATTTGTACGTTGGAATGACAATGCAGTAGTAACAATGGGCAGTACTGTTTTCGGAGTTCAACCAATACATCATGTCAGAAGATACAATAGGAAAGAAAGGAAGAACATTCAAGTACCTCAACCAAATGTCATATTTCAATATAATAATTTATGGGGGGAGTAGACCTCCATGATAATGGCATTGCCAACTACAGGAGTAGAGTCATGGGTAAAAAATGGTGGTGGCCCATTTTTTGTAACTCCGTAGATAGTACAATAGTGAATGCTTGGAAAATCTATAATATAGTAAATGAGAGAAAAAATATCCCAGCTCGATTTTAAATCTTATATTGCTGTACGCCTTTTGAAAACCGATAAAATTTACATACAAAGAAATGCCCTTCAACCCATAAATGAAGTACGTTACGATGGCTTCGGTCATACTATAGTTCATCATGAGCATAAAGCCCGGAGGAGGTGTAAAGTATGTAAAAATCATACAATATACATTTGTACTAAATGTAAAGTTCATTTACATGTTACCTGCTTTACAAACTACCACCAAGTTTAAATTTAAAATATGATGGGTATAGCACCACTGGTTCGTTTGTGCACCAATGTTAAAAGTGAAAAAAAAATATTTGTTTATATTCTTATTGTGCTTTATGATCATATTAATATACTGTTTTATAAGATTTTATAATTTTAAGTTGTTTTTTTTGTCAAATATGATATTTTATGTATTTTCACTATTTATTAATTTCATGTTCCTTCCCAGTGGTTCGTTTGCGAATCACGTGTTAATTTTTTTTTTTGTGAAAGACAGCGTCGGAAATTATTTAATTAGAGTTTTAATAAATAAATATTGAGTTTCATTTCGATTTTTCTTATTTTTGAACCCTTGGGAGCTAATGGGTTAATTTTACATATTTAATGAGAAGTAATAAACTTTCAAACACAGGGTGGCAACTAAATACCTGCATTATTACTTCGTTTGCTTAAACATTTTGTATACAGTTATATTTTCTCTCGTCTACTATTAATTATGTGATACTAGTTAGACTGTTACATACAATATATTCATATTTTAATACTCCAAAAAATGTTTAGTCATAAATGGTTAGAAATGGTATTTTTGATATCATGTCTCGTTTTGAAAAGTGTATCGATTAATAAAAATATTGAGTATTTATATCTACATAAAAATAGCTCTTGTTACGGTTATTAAAAATTTCAGTTTCAGTACGAAGTTTCATAATTTAAAATACTATATTTTATTTTTGATCGTGTATTAAGAAGTTACTGTTATAGTCGGAAGCTTAAAAATAGAATGTGCATTTAAGATGACTGATACCTCCCATAAGACTAGATTGTGTAATTTTTTTTTTTTTTTTTTTTTGATAGGACTGAGATTAAAATTATTTCCATGGAACACCATACCCCAAACATTACCTTGGTTTTTTCAAATTGTATCGAAATGAAAGTTTTGTTACTTATTATTATAATATGCCTAACTAATAGCTCTTCATATCAAAACTCTGTTTCGAACAGAGTCGAAAACACACTATTTACCTTGTAAATAATTATTTAAATGCTTCTTTTCAGATAGTTAGGCGACCTCTTAAGGGCAGCCGTATTAAGGAATGTAATAGAAGTAAACCCAATTATTTTTCCCCTCGACGTAAATTCTTCTTACGGCCTTTCTACTAGGGAATTGGGGTAAGTATCCTTCGAAGTACATTTTAAATAAACGAAATATTATCTATCGGTTATTATTTTTAGGATATGTGCCGAAGTATTATTTTTTTCGGTAAATTTAATTATTGGGCAGAGGTTTCAGCAAGTTTAAAATGATTAAAATTTACCAAAAAATGTAAAGTATTTGAACTGGTATATTTCGAGTGTAGTTATCACCTTGCTAAGATGATGTTGAAGTCGACAATACGACTCATGCAACGCGCCTCTACATGGGGCCAGTATCGACTCTGGTGTCTGTTAGACCGACTGTACAAAGGGGGCTGTCACCATAAAAGAGTCAGGTATATATAGCATGAGCGTCCCAATTGTTGACAGTCCATCAGCTAAATTTTAATTAGTTTAAAGCGTTGATTTGTTACCAGATAATTTATCTTTATCAGATAATAATTATAATAAATATAAAAGTCCTCTTCTTGAACCATTAGCATATTTTTCAGATTTTTTTCTTTTCAAATAAATACATACAGTAATTATAGCTCTGCTGATTTAAAACGCATCCTCTTGAGGGCGCTGAATACATGTCACCGACACAGATCGTTTGTGTAGTTATCACATTGCTAAGATGATGTTAAAGTCGACAATACGACTCATGCAACGCGCCTCTACATGGGGCCAGTATCGACTCTGGTGTCGGTTAGACCGACTGTACAAAGGGGGCTGTCACCATAAAAGAGCCAGGTATATATAGCATGAGCGTCCCAATTGTTGACAGTCCTTCAGCTAAATTTTAATTAGTTTAAAGCGTTCATTTGTTACCAGATAATAATTGATCTTTATCAGATAATAATTATAATAAATATCAAAGTCCTCTTCATGAACCATTAGCATATTTTTTCAGATTTTTTTGTTTTCAAATAAATACATACAGTAATTATAGCTCTGCTGATTTAAAACGCATCCTCTTGAGGGCGCTGAATACATGTCACCGACACAGATCGTTCCCAAAATAATAACTTTTTTCGTAACACAAGCGTTAGTCAGTCTTTCGACAATCGTCGAACGAGCCAGTTGTTCCTGAAGAGCTCAGTTTTACAAAAATTGATAAAAATGGAAAAGATCATTATTGCCAAAGATTTTGTTAAAAATGTTCGTCGCTTTAATCTTGAGGGGCGTACTCTTGAGTTTAAAATCAAACCCATACCCGAGAATGAAGAACCCGTTGGCCGGGTGCGAGATACCATCAACCAGGTGATTGAGAAAGGGACCGAGGGGCTAGAACCTGGTGACAAAGTAGGATTTTCCTTCTGCTCGAAGGACTTTAAGCGGGGCAGCGGATGGGTTCGGTTCCGACCCGTCGAAGAGGTAACCTATGATGACGTGTGGGATGTCATCACCAGTATTTACCAGTTCAACTCCACTGGTCTCAACACATCAACCTTTTGCTTGGGTGTGACCTCGATAAAAATGCCCGTCGGAAAAGGAAGAGCTCGGAAATATAACACTTTTGAGGAAGAGTGTGGGATGCGTCGGGGCATTATAGTTATAAATAATAAAGACAATATGTGCCTACCCCGCGCGCTAGTGGTAGCGATCGCGTGTGTGAACAAAGACAAGGAAACTGCAGACACAAAGAGCTCTGCAATTATGTGTCGATGCCGGGGTCGTTATACCTGAAGGGGGATGCGGTATACCCGAGCTACAGCAGTTACAACTACATTTACAAAACTTCAAGCTTGTAGTTTATAAATACGGTTCTAAGGGTCGCGACTTCATCTTCAAGGGTTCTGCAGAGGACCCCTCCCTCAATTTATTATATCATGAGGGTCATTACAATGTTATAACCTCCCTCACCTCCGCTTTTGCTTGTAATTACTTCTGCGAGGAGTGCCACATGCCGTACGACCATAAGAACAAACATAGATGTGGAGGTACATGTCCCTGCTGCCAACAACAGCCCACATGCCCACAAGATCTAAAGGTTACATGTGGCATATGCAAGAGATCGTTCAGAGGACAAAATTGCTACGATAATCATCGGAAACCCCAATCTTGTGGAAAAAGCACTGTCTGCGGGAAAATAAGATGTGAACAGTGTTACGCGACGATGAAAAGCGGGAGGGAGCACATTTGTGGAGAGATATTCTGTAAAATATGTAACACTCAAGTACCCCAAGATCACCTATGCTACATGCAGCCGGACAAAGGAAAACCGAATACTAAGGACATTCTCTTTGTCTTTTATGACTTAGAGACGAGGCAAGAAAAAGTATCGGAAGATGGTTCCCTCCAGCACGAACCAAACTTGTGTGTATTTAGCACGCAGTGTGACGTGTGCATAGACATAGCTGAGGGAATTTGTGAGAAATGCGGCACTAGACTACAAATTTTGAAACGTAACCCTATTGAACGATTCGTGGAATATCTTTTGAATCAAAGGAAAATTTTCAAACGAGTAGTGGTTATAGCACACAACGGTCAGGCGTTTGACCATCCGTTTGTGTTGAATTACATCCTCACCAAGACAGACCTTAAGCCAGAGCTGATAATGCATGGGGCGAAAATCATTATGATGGCTGTGGGAAACGTCAAGTTTCTAGACTCCCTAAATTACTTCCCCATGGCACTGTCAAAATTACCTAAAGCATTCGATCTCGGAAATGGGTTCAAAAAGGGTTACTTTCCGCACTTGTTTAACACCGAAGCCAATACCAATTATGTCGGACCCCTACCTGCTATGGAATACTACGATCCAGACAATATGAAAGAGGATGCTCGCGAGGTGTTTCTGGAATGGTATGAGGAACATAAAGAAGATCAATTCGACATGCAGCGTGATTTGATAGATTATTGTGTGTCGGATGTGGAAATTTTAACTGCCGCCTGCCTCAAATTTAGACAGCAGCTGCTCGATACAGGAAACGTATGCCCGTTTACTGAGGCATGCACTATCGCTTCCGCCTGCAATAACGTATATAGACGCAATTTCCTGAAGTCAAATACTATCGGCATAATTCCCAAAGGCGGTTACAGGTGGGGAGATAACCAGTCGAAGATAGCTATCCAATGGCTTGTGTGGGAGGAACACCAAAGACAAGTTAATATCCTACACGCAGCCAAGCAGCAAGAGGCCCGAGTTCACAGAGTGAAAGTGGATGGATTCTGTGAAGAAATAAACACAGTTTTCGAATTTCAGGGGTGTTACTATCACGGCTGCCCCACCTGTTTCAAATCCGGTAGATACAGGCCTCCACATGAAGACCCCACAGCCACATTAAATTTTCGACACGAGGCTACGACGACCAAGATAGAAAGGCTTAGAGAATTAGGATATGACGTGGAGGAGATGTGGGAGTACCAGTTCAGAAGATTATTCAAATCTGATAAACAAGTTGAGGAATATACTGAATCTCATCCGTTGGTAACTTCAGCCCCGCTCAACCCACGTGATGCTTTTTACGGAGGAAGAACCGGAAACACTTATGGGTATTACAAGGCCAAGGAGGGGTAAAAGTTAGATACGTTGATGTTTGCTCCTTGTATCCATGGGTTTGTAAATATGGAAAGTTCCCCATAGGTCACCCCAATGTTTACGTAGGAAATGAGTGCCCGGAGGATATTATCAATATTGACGGAGTGATTAAATGCAAGATCCTTCCCCCTCAAGACCTCTAGCACCCCGTGTTACCTACAAAGATGAACGACAAGTTAATGTTTGTTCTTTGTCGGTCTTGCGGAGAGACAATGAACCAGTCTGACTGTAACCATACACCTGAAGAGAGAGCTCTAATTGGCACCTGGATTATAGACGAAGTATTGAAAGCCGTAAATAAGGGGTATCAGGTAATTGAGGTGTATGAAATATGGAAGTACGATATAGAACAATTTGATAAGGTCGAGAAGGTAGGTCTGTTCACAGAAATGATGAACAAATTCATAAAAATCAAGCAACAGGCCTCCGACTGACCTCAACATTGTGTTACCGATGAGCAAAGGTTGGCATATATCGAGACATTTTTTGAAATGGAAAACGTTAAGTTGGAGTTTGCAGAAATTTTAAATAATCCAGGTCTACGTTCCTTGGCCAAGTTAATTTTAAATTCTTTTTGGGGAAAGATGGGGCAAAGGGAAAACCAACCAAAAACAAGTATTTGTAATGACCCCAGTGAGTTCTTCGGCATGCTGTCAAATCCTGCCATCGTTGTGAATTCTGTACTTCCTATTAATGAAGATACGCTGATATTTAATTGGGGGTACATAGAAGAAGCAGCCGACCCTCTAACCACAGTTACGGGTACTGTACTATGACACGGACTGTGTCATTTATGTGTCGAGAGACGGGGAATGTGATGTCATCGGGGGAGATTTCGTTGGAGACATGACTGACGAATTAGAGTCGTATGGTCCCGGATCCTACATAACAGAATTTGTGTCAGGAGGCCCAAAAAATTATACTTACAAAGTTTTCTCCACCAAAAGGCAGAGGGAAGAAATTGTATGCAAAGTCAAAGGGATCTCCCTGAATTACGCTGCATTTCGGCTTGTAAACTTTGATATCATAAAGGAAATGGTTCTAAAACCTTCAGACCCTATCTATATTATGACGAGGAACATTCGGCGTACAAAAGAACACGAGGTAGTGACTAGAGAGGAAACAAAAATATATAGACCAAATTCAACTAAAAGAAAGTTCTATGAAGATCACAGCTCTGTTCCCTATGGATATAAAAAATTCAAAAGATGCTAGAATTGCTTTGGAGATGATTTTGCATATATTTAAGTTAAGCCCTGTATTTTTTATCACATACGGTGTTATTTTTTATAACCACATATTTTGTATATTTTCTGTAAAACGAGTATACCCTCTTATTTTTGTATATCTCCTGTATACTCTCTGTATATTTACTTATTAATAAATCCATATTTAAAAATATTCGTGTCTCCTATTGATATAAAAAAACCTACTTAGCGGTGTAGTATACCTACTAACAGGTCTGTACAGCTTTTAAACAGGTCTGTTCAGATTTTAAACAGGTCTGTACAGGTTTTAAACAGATCTGTACAGCTTTTAAACAGGTCTGTACAACTCTAAAACAGGTCTTAAACAGGTCTGTACAAGTTTAAACAGGTCTGTTTTAGTTGAATATTTGATTTACATAATGGTTGTTATCGAAAGGGTTTTGATCAGTATATAAGCATATGATTTGAATACGTCAGTTATTAGTAATTAGAGATTATTTTGCATATATTTAAGCCCTGTATTTTTATTACATACGGTATTATTTTTTTTATAACCACATACTTTGTATATTTTCTGTAAAACGAGTATACCCTATTATTTTTGTATATCTCCTGTATACTCTCTGTATATTTAGTTATTAATAAATCCTTTAATACTACAAATTAATTATTTAAATTAATTGCACACGTTTAAATGGAGAATAATGTCTAACTGGTTAGTGGTCTAACGGGTAAAGCACCGACTTTACAATCAAGAGGTCGATGGTTCGATCCCTACACACTCCGGATTTTTTTCGTTAAAAAACTTTATTAATAATTGCCGATAAATATAAATATTGTTACACGATTAAAGAACACAATATATTTCGTTTTAAATTGGAAATTGGTAGCCCCGAACTCCCCCTATTGGTCACTAGGTGGCAGCAGCACATTTTGAATTTTCCGGGGCTGAACGGTCGGTAATGCAGATCCAATACTTAACGACTGGAGCCAGGTGTGTGACGTCACTGTCTGGCTCAGGTGCTGCCATACCTACTCCCCACAGAGCATTAAATATAATTATGCTAGAAAGGCCCATCTAGAGAGAAGATCTACATTGAAAATCGTTTGTTTTTATAGAAACGAGGCAAAAAAGAAAATGCAAACAACTAAATGCTATTTTTATGTTACGAATTCTATTTTTTTTTTAAATTTTGAACAATTTTCCCATTACTATAATATAACACATTGAGACTAAGCGTTTTGAATATGTTCTAGATTTTATAAGTTTAATACTAAATTTTAAATTAAAAATAACTCACCGGAATGTGAAAACAATGACGTCTCAATTGAGTAAATACAATCAACTAGGTACCTATGTAGACGTCTCGAGAAGTTAACGTCTTCGACACTTAAGCACAAATGATGTAACAAGTGAGAAATCAGTGGGTATTTAAACCCACGGCGTTATTTAATGTGTGACGTTACGAGAAGCAATTAAGGGAGACTTAGGAACCGGCTTAAAAAGAGGATTTCGCTGACCTGTCATGACAAGTCGGTGGATGACGAGTCAGATATTACAAATATGTAATAGAGATTTATTTTATTAATTAATGACATGGAAAATAATATATCTTTTGACAGACTGGTATGATATCATGTCAAAATATCATTTTCATTATACTTAAAATATTTATATAGTATTATTACAGAATTAGCAAATTCGTAACTCGATAGAAAAAAGAACAATGTTGAAAACACATAATATTTAATCGAATTGGTACAAAATATTCGTTATCTTTATGTAATGGCATTTCTTACAGTTCATTTTACTTGCAAATAACCCCCCATATTTTTTTAGAAATGTCTAATAGAGTATCTTTGTACAGTGTGATATTATTTTCCCCTGCTTCCGATGTTTACATGCAAGATGATTAGTTACATATACATATTGTTGTCATTAACGCTACCTTTTTAGATAAAGCATAATATCCAAAACTGACTGATCTCTCACGATAAAAACTTTAGTGTTTCATATTTTCATCTAAATAATTATAAAATGTTTATCAACACACAGTTTAGAGGGAATTGCGCAAATAAACGGGATTTGATGACATGATCTATAATAATACCAAAAATCGCTATGAAATGAACAACTTTAATTTATGATTATTTATTAGGTTTACTTTTTCCATCTGTCTACAAAAGAAATTTGAATACGTACATACTTATAATAAATTGTAATGCCTAATGTCATATGGGGTGTTTGTTAGAATTATTACACTTCCTATTTTACTGAATTTTTATTTAACTTTGGAAGAAAATATTGCTGGTTTTTATTGAGATGAATGCTAAACAGCTAAGAATTGATAAATTATATGACACACAGAGCGTTTGCTGAAATAGTTATCATATATTTTCCCTTTTGATACGGATGACATACCTCCGATTAGGTGAATATTTCTCATATACTTACACTTATTATGACATTATTACTTGTAAAATTATAAAACACCATCGTACGAATTTCTTATAATGACCAATTAAATTTTAATATAATTTCAAATACGTTTGCATTTCCCAAATATTTTAATATTTATGAATAGGAGAACGAACATTGTAGTCTGAAATCCTGTTTCACAGAAGGAATTCGATTTTAAGTGTTGTACAAGATGTTCTCTCTATAATATTACTTTTATAACAATACTGTATAATATCACTAACACTTTTCATATCTCCGCGCGAATTTTTCATGTACTGTGTACATAGAAACAATGGTTCAGTACCTCAAGAACTACCAATCATCATTGACCGGCTGTACACCATTTAAGTACCGTACTATTGTAATTTATCAAATGGAAACTTCTACAAAATAAATCCTCAAAAAAAAAGAAGAATATTGTCTGTAGTAGTTTATTTATACCGGCCCTCTTCTCCGTCCTTGAGCATATACGTATACGAGCGTATGTTTCAAGACCGTTGCTCCCGCGGGTTTGAATTTCGGTGACTTTAAGCACACACGTGTACGCGCGCTTTTTCAAGGCCGTTGCTTTTGCTGTTTTCTATTCCTCCGACCTCGCTTGTACACGTATACGGAGTATTAAGGTTGCAGCCTCTCATGCTGCCACTCTTAACGTGTGGTTTTGAAGGTCGTGTTCACAGTGTTACTATATATGAAGGAGGGGAGTGGATGGAAATTCATTCTTGAACTAATTCTCTTACAGAGCAGTCACAATGTATAACTGTAGTGCTTGTGGTACTAGTTTTACCCGTCGTGATAATATGCGACGCCATCAGATGCGTTCTTGTAAAAAAGTTTAAAGATGATGGCCCACCAACAAAAAAATGTAAACCTAGCGACGCGCAAGGTAATTCAAAACTATCAACCTCTGCAGATGTACAAACGAATCAGCCCCACACATCCATAGCTGCATCAAATACATGTTGGTGCTGTAATGTAACGGTTGCGGCAAATCAGATGCATACTCACAGAAGAACATTACAACATAGAACAAATTCATGTGCCCAACTGATTGACGGTGTGCAGGTCGTTCGCAGTGCTTTGAAATGCAGAATTATAAGCTATCGAGTACAAAGTGAAAATAATCATACTAATTATATAATGTTTTTTGGTGAAATCAAGCACAAAGTTCTAAATGTGCTTGATGAGATGGTAAACATTCATAAGTCTGTGAAAGTGAATATGGAGGCGTTTGGTAGATATATTATACAAACACAGGATGTTTCTGATATCAAATTATTTAATACACCTAATATAATTGTTGAACAATCAACGGACTTGAGTACGGTATATGATGTATTTGTAGAAGTGATGAATACACAAACAACTGAATTTCAGGAACGTGACTCAGGTAAAATATCTTATAGTCTTCAAGTAAAAGTGTATTATTTATTTATTTCTCTATCAAGCGAATTATGTACCTTGAAGTTAATATTAACAAGTTTAGTCCTATGCGCGGATCGTCATATATAAAGTTACCCAAATTCGTTGCATGCAAGAATGCTGTGGTTAATGTTGAAAATAAGGATGAATATTGTTTTTCTTGGGCTATTATTGCAGCATTGTATCCTGCGACGAGGTGTGAAACAGAAACAGCATATACCCCCACTACTCGCGTGTATTAAATTTAAAAGGTTTGAATTTTCCAATGAAACGGTGTGATATTTATAAATTTGAGGAAATGAATAATATTTCCGTTAATGTGTATGGATTAGAGGCTAAATTTAAAAATAATAGAATGATATATGAAGTTGTTGGACCTCTACACTACTCTAAGAAAAAACTACACATTCACGTAAATTTATTATTAATTTCTGAAGATTGTGGGGATAGCCATCGTTGTAATAATGGATGTGTTAACACTCACTACTGCTGGATAAAAGATTTATCTAAATTAGTTTCAAGTCAGATTTCCGCATATAATCACAGAAAATATTTTTGTGATGGTTGTTTGTTAAATTTTAATAGTGAGCGAGTGTTAATGCAACATCAGAGACATGATTGCAATCATTTAGATACAACAACACCTTCAACGCAATCGCGAATCGATAAATTTGGCAAGGAATGTTCTGAAAATATATTAAAATTTGAAAACTTTGAAAGACAATTGAAAGTGCCATCGTTGTATATGCGGATTTTGAGTCTGTTCTAAAACCCTTGCATGCGTGTGAACCCACGCCCGCTCAGTCTTATACAAATAGAACACATTTTCACGAGGCGTATTCTTTTTGCTATTTAATTAGGTCATCATTTGATGACATAATTTCGATGTTTCAGATTTATTGCGGTTCGGACGCTGTAAAAGTTTTTGTTATGCGTATTGAGGCTGATGTGAGAGAGTTGTACAATACTTATTAAAAGGAAATAGCTCCAATGCTTCCTCTCACAAATGAAGAAATGGAGAATTTTGCAAATGCAGTTGTTTGTGTTATATGTGAGAAGCCTTTTAGTGAGGGTGATGTAAAAGTGTGGGACCACTGTCACATAACCGGAAAAGTAAGATTTGGCGCCGCTCACTCCATATGCAATTTAAATTATAAATCACCAAATTTCATTCCCGTTATATTACACAATTCCGCGATGTATGATACTCACATATTTATTCGCGAGATCGCCACACATGGAGATAGAATCGATGTACTCGCGCAAAACAAAGAAAAATATATATCATTTACTAAACAAGTTTGGAACACGTTGGTTGTGAAAACGCACATTGTTCTAAAGTTCAATTAATCGCCATGGTTAAAAAAATACATCGATCTAAATATAGAATTGAGAAATAAAAGTGATAGTAAATTTGAAAAAGATCAATATAAATTGATGAATAACGCCATCTACGGAAAAGCATGGAAAACATTGACTGCCGGAAAGACATAAAGCTTTACCAGCTTGGGAAAGTATTAGAAAGGGAGAGGGCGTGAATTCTCTAATTGCTCGACCGAACTTTAAAACTTGTTCAATATTTTCTGAAGACTTTTTTTGCTATTCCATATGGGTAGATTAAAGGTAGTCTATAATAAACCAATCTATCTCTGGTTTTGCATATTGAAATTGTCTAAGACCGTGGTCAAAGGTCAAAAATGAGAAAAAGCCGGGAATAGCCCACCACCTCCCGCTATTCCCGGGAGCGGTCAGGAATCGAACTTGTGATTTCCACCCCAAAGTTGACGCTTCATCACAGGCCGATACCCGACCGCTCACATAAAGTTTGTGTTGCCCGAAATTTCAACATAATATACTTCCGGTAGAATGTGTCAAGCGGATACATGAATTTATTTACGTTGTTACTTATAATAATTAAAAAATATTTTATCTTACACATAATACACGCTAAACGTTTTATGTTAAATTAATAAGTAAGACGTTTGAAGATAATAAATTTTAGACTAATCGGTGGATGAAAAAAAAAAGTGCTGCCATCTATGTCACAATAGAAGAATTTAAGAAAAATCTCCATCAGTGTACTATATGAATCATTTATCTTTTACAATACCTCAAATTGTGCAGTAATCTACTTCTTTGACATTACATCAAATTGTGCAGTATGCTATGTATAAGTACATGGTGCCATCTAAATTAAAATAGAAAAATCTACGACAGTGAAGTATTCTGCGTAGAAAATAGCTTCTACCATCTAAGTCAAACTTAATATTATTATTAATTTAGAAACTACCCATTACACTAAACAATGATATGAAATTTGTTTTGCTAAAAATTTGAGATTTATGTGATTGTTTTTTTTTAAGTATTTTTTTTGTTTCATCTACAATTAAAAAAAATGTGTAGGAAGTGATAATAAATCTTTAAATCAAACTATTTTTTATCAACTCTCATAAATCACAAGTTAAATAATTACCATCGTTTTTTTTCTAGACACTATGTTCTATTTGATTTTTTTTCCGTTAATCATGAGTGTTTTATTTAAATCTTTAAGTCAAATTATGAACATTAGGTTTTACAGCTCATCATGAGTGTTTTATTTAAATCTTTAAATCAAATTATAGCCCTTAGGTTTTATTTGAATTTTTTCAATTATATATTAGTTCTTGTTTGTCATAATACTTTCCAATTTATTAATCATTAATACAATAAATTTTCAATTTCAGTTAAATAAAAAAAAATAAAACTAATATAGTAAATGATAGATAGATTTAAACAATTTTCCATTATTAAATTTAATTCGATAAACTTAAACTTATTGCTGTTCAAATAGAAAACAAAGTATAAATTTACAACCCCATAAAAAAAAACACATCTAAGCTTTTACAATGTAATATCCGTATAAACTAGAAAGTTATTTGCCCTTCAACTTATACCTGAATAATAAATCTGTATATATTTTTTGTTACTTAAAAATATCTTAATAAAACTAGTTGTAAAGATATTAAAAATAGGGTCAAAATTCTTTAAATATAATGTAAAATGAAACGTGTACTTACCTTTTTTTTCTCAATTCTTTTATATTATATTTTAACTTCATGTGTTTACACTTTTAATTTGTTACTTGAAAATATCTGAATAGAACCAATTGTAAAACTAATAAAAATAAGGTTATCATTCTTTAAATAAAATGAAACATATACTTCACCCTTTTTCAATTCTTTTATATTATCTTGTAATTTTATGTGTTTACACTATTAATGTCACTGTTTTACTTTATTTAAGGAAATCTTATTAATTTTAATTTTTTTACTGTTTTGCTTTATTTAAGTATGTCTTATTCATTTTAAAATAATAACGCACTCACTTTTTTGATTCATATATTACAATAAAATATTTTGCAAGTTCATTTATTTTTCAATAGTACACAATTACGTTCAAAAATTTTACAATGTTTTCAAAATTCCATTACAATCCAAACAAAAAAAATCTCAAATAATAAAACACATATTCTACAAAAACACACAATTTATGCAAAATTGCAATAATATACAATTATGATTAAAGATTTTACAATGTATACAAAAAATTCCAATATAAACAGACGAAGATGTAATAAATCTTATATTCTACAAAAAACGCACATTTTGTGCAAAACTGCAATAAAAACAAGGTAGAAAATATGTAATTAAACGCATATTCTACAATTTACAAAAACACACAAAATGTGCGAACAATTTAGTTGAAACAATACATAAAAAATGGCACAATTAAAATTATATTCTACAATTTAGGAAAAAGTATAACGTGCAAAATTTTGCAAAAGGAACAATTAAACATATATTTGCAAATTATTCACAAAAAAAAATTGGATATGTCCAAAACTGCAACAGAAAGAACAATACCAAAAAAAAAAATTGCATTCAATATATTATTTACAAAAAAAAAATTTAATATATACCTATACCAGCAAACCAGTGTGTAAAAAAAATATTAATAAATCGCAATGTTAGAATTATCCCCCGAACAGCTGGCGAATGGACTCGAGCCTCTTAGTTATTTTGTCCAATTCAATATGGTCATTAGTTGCAGCCGAGTTAAAATCAGCAAGTTTTTGTTGATTTCTCGAGCAACATTTTTACGTTGTTCGAGTAAATCCTGCAGTCTTTTAATCTCGGCCTCTAATCTCCGTATTTTAGCGACGTCAGAATCGCAAATTTTTGATAATTCGTGACTCCGTTCGTCACTTTTTTGAACATTCGTAAGACGAGTCTACCTCATCTCAAAACCACTAATCGCCAACAATGCGTCACCAAATATAACTTTTTGGTGGTCTTGAGATGGCTGAAGATCACTCACACAAGATAAAATTCGCCGCTCTGGGAAATTATTCGTTGACGGCCCCGCCCCTGTTGCGATTTGCCACGATTTTACCACCATCGAGCTAGTGGTTGAGCTTTTGGGCTTTTTACCCCACTAGTCGACGGTGCAGCTGAATTATTCGCCACACGTGACTTTTTGGTTGTTGTCGTGCGTGGTTTTTTATTTTTGGCGGTGGGGGCGGCGCGTTTCCTTTTCGCGCAACTTTTTTTTATAGACACCGCAAACTTGCCATTTTTACCCGTTTACAATAACCCCTCAAGAATCTTATTTTTCCTCTGTATCACAGGGTTTATTACTGGGCAAATAACATCCAGAGGTGGTAATTGCATCTTATGGGTTTGACCTCACTCACCACTTGTTCGGCCACGGTTTCTAACTGTATTTGCGGTGTACCTAGTGAAACATTGGCCTCGGGTTCCATGACGCCAGCCTTGGAACTCGACGCCACAACTTCAAAAGTTACGGCGCCATTTTGATATTCACTATTATTTATTAACGCATCGAAATCTATTTTGTTCCAAAAATCCTCATTCGGCTCGTTAATACATAATATTGGCATATCATTATTTTCAACTATCGCGGGGTTGGCACTTAACGTTTCCACATCACTTATGTTTCGCTTAGTAGTAGAATCCCACTTAAGAAGTGGAAGTTCCACAAACTGATGCTAGTGATGCTGGAGTGTCTCGCGCTTCTCCAGATAATCCCAACAAAGCGAATAATTTATCACTCATTGTGAAAAATTTTAAAAGTTTGAATATGGTGCGAAAATTTTAAAAGTATAAAGATGGTTTAATTAAACGTGACTAACACACTGGGAAGCTTCACAAGAACTGACTGTTAGATGTTTCTTAAGCTAGCTCCGTAGCTTTCACCCTGCAACATACCCCAGTTACTACCCCGACGCCAACTAGCGGGTAAATTTGTAGTATGCAATCGTAGCTAACCAAACGTCTTAGGTTACAAGGTCAAAAATATTGTGACTTCTTATAAATAATTCCGCCCCAATATTAACACCGCATTTCACAAGAAGTTACATCTGCGAAGGCAATTATGAAAGTCGATAGTACCACCAACGAAACACCTAGATCCCCGCATTATTATTATGATGATGACGATATAGAATTTGATGATGGACCAGCAGACAGCGTCGGGGATGATTTGTAGAGAAGCTGTTCGTCCGAGACGTTGTATTTTAATGAAGATGGTCCTGACAGCACAACGGCTAGAGCGCATTTACCTTCGGCTTGGTCTGTCTCTTCTCTGTGTTTGGACGACGAGGACGACGTTGACAGGACATCGGAAGAAGAAGCAACCCCAGACCAAAGCCACTGGACGTCACCGACCACGGACAGTAAAAATGAGGGTGAAGATGGGGTGGATTCCTCTGGCTAATTTATATGTATATATGTATGTATGTGATGTATGTATGTATGTATATATATATATATATATATATATATATATATATATATATATATATATATTTAGAATGAAAAACGTGTAAATATATAATTACATTTAATGTAAACATTACTATACAAAAAATATATCACTAACACACATGTTAAATGGTATTTGTATTAATAAAATTTATTTATAAAAAATTTACTTATATATTATGTTAAACTAATAGAAATTTCATTCACATTAATCATTGGTTTTAAATAGAATTTAATTAAAAAAAGTTAAATCAAAATTTCAAATAAGAATATCAAATTTCGTTAATATTAATGTTTTATTGCAAACAATACTATACAAAATACAGAATAAAAATGTGTTAATATCAATATTTTTATTCAGAACAATGCTACACAAAAAATACGTCAAAAAATATGTGATTTCTATCTTTTTTTTTCCTTACAGGTTGCGGTTTAAACTACCCGCTGTACTGAAGCTTAAGCTTATTGTACCCCATAGTCTCATTACTCCATAAGACCCGTTCTATTCCAGAAGGCGAGTATACAGTTTATGGGAGCTCTGGCTATCTCTTCCGGGGTTAAAAAGTGGTCCCTCAAGTGTGTTAGTCTCATTGCCGTTAGGGCTGGGCATTCACATAAGATGTGGTAGGGAGTTTCTTCCTCTTCACCACACATCCTGCAATCTAGATTGTCTTTCACCCTTATATTGGTTAGGTGTTTGTTTAGTGTGCAGTGTCCTGTTAATATTCCCACTGCACACCTCAGCTGTTTTCTGCTCAGCTTTAGCATTTCGTTGGTCCTTGCTCTAGATATTTCTCCGATGAACAAGCGTGACTGTCTCATTCCCGGTATCTCTATCCAGTGCGAGTAGTGTTTCTGTCTTAATAGTTCCTTTACCGATCCTTTTGCGGTGCTGTAAGGTACCCCGCAGGTCGGTCGGGACCTGTTAGAATTGATTTAGCGCCTTTTCTGGCTAGCATGTCTGCTTTTTCGTTTCCCGTATTTCCCTGGTGTCCTCGTGTCCACTCCAGTTGTACACTGTTGTGTTCTGTAAGTTTCTCCAGGGACTCCAGGCAGTCTTTTACTGTTTTGGATCGTATTTCTACTGCTTCTAGAGCTCTGAGGGCTGCTTGGCTGTCAGTGATGATACGGATTCTCTTATTTTTGTATGCCCTCCGTATCATTTCTTGTGCACAGACGTCTATTGCTGTGATTTCGGCTTGAAACACTGTTGCGATACTTCCGAGGTTCAGGCTGATGTCTGTCCCTGGTTGTTCTCCCGCAACTCCTGCTCCGGTACTGCTTGACGTTTTCGATCCGTCAGTATACCAGATGGTGTCATTTTGTTGTCTCTGCATCCTACCTCCTTCTCCATCCCTTTCAGGTATTTTTACCCTGAAAGTTTTTGTGAAGTTGTAGGTTGTGCTGCTTCTGTCTGACTGCATATCGAGTAGCCGATTTTTTCCTACATATTGGAATACTTCAGTATGGTATCCTCTCCTTGAGATGGTCCCATATCCAGTTGTTTTCAGCCTGTATGCTGCCATTAGTGCCTCATTCTCCACCACTAGGTGTAGTGGAGGTAGGCCTAGCAGTATTTCCAAGGCTGCGGTCGGCGTTGTTGACATTGCTCCCGTGATCCCTAGACATGCAAATCTTTGCAACTTGCCTAGTTTTCTCATCGCCTCTCCTTTTCCGGCCTTGTGCCACCAGATCAGGGAGGCGTAGGTTATTATTGGTACGACGACCCTTTGGTACAACCAGTGCACCATTTTTGGTTGAAGTCCCCAACTCTTGCCCACCATGCTTCTGCAGGTCCATAAGGCCCGCGTGGCTTTGATTGTCACTTTGTCTATGTGAGCTTTGAAGTTAAGCTTGGTATCTAGGGTTAGTCCCAAATATTTGACTTCATTGCTCACCTGTAGTTCTTTTCCCCGAAGATATAGTTTCCTCAGGTTTTGGAGTTTTCTTTTCCTTGTGAAAGTCACCACCGTGGTCTTTCCTGGATTAACAGAAAGCCCTTCCTGTGTGCACCATCGATCTACCGTATTGAGAGCTCTTTGCATCATTTCTGATGCAACGCTCTCAAATTTTCCCACTGCTAGGATTGTGACGTCGTCTGCATATCCTTGCGCATATATTCCTCGCTGTTCCAGTTGTGCTAGGAGCTCATCCATAACCAGGCACCACAGGAGAGGTGATAGAACCCCTCCTTGCGGGCAACCTCTGGTTACAGACACTTCCTCCGACATGTTTCCCAGCGTGGATTGGATTTTTCTTGTTCTGAGTGCTGAGTCGATCCATCTTGTTATTGAAAGACCGACTCCGCGCCTCTTCACTGCCTCACTTATTGAGTTGAATGAGGTATTGTCAAATGCTCCCTCTATATCTAAGAAGGCTCCTATGGCAGTTTCTTTGCTGTCTAGTGCCTTTTCTATTCAGTGAGTAAGCTCGTGGATCGCTAGCTCACACGATTTCCCTGCTTGGTAGGCATATTGGTTTCGATGTAAGGGTTTTTGGCCCATCACATCGTCCCTTATATGTCTATCAACCAGTTTCTCCAAGGTTTTGAGGAGAAATGATGTAAGGCTGATTGGCCGGAAGGATTTCGCCTGGGCATAGGTATCACGCCCTGGTTTTGGTATGAATACCACGTTCACCTTCCGCCAACCAGTTGGCACATATCCGAGTGCTAGGCTAGCCCTGAATAGTGTGCACAAGGGTGTTGCTAATTTTTTCATTCCTTGTTTAAGTAGTGCTGGAAATATTCCATCCACTCCTGGTGACTTGTATGGTTCGAAAGTGTTAATCGCCCATTCAAGCCTTGTTATATTTATAACTTCTTTGGCAAGTTTCCAGTCCTCCTTTGACGCCCTTCTCATTGGTATGTCTTCTGTTGGACCGTTGTTGTGTTGTGGAATGGCCACACTGCCCGGGAAGTGTGTCTCTAGAAGTAAATCTAGAGTCTCCTTCTCAGTATTTGTGTAGCCTCCCTGTTGTTTCTGCAGTGACCCAATCTTATCTTGATTGTCTCTCTGCAGGATCTTCTGGAGTCTAGCTGCTTCTGGAGTACTTTCGATCTCCTCGCATTGCTTCCTCCATGTTTTTGTTTTAGCATCTCTTATGGCATATACGTATTTCAGATTGGGGCTTTGTATACCTCCCATCTTCCAGTTATTTTCGCCTGGTTGAATAGCCTTCGAACTTCTGCCCTCCTGGATGAGAGTTCGTGATTCCACCAAGGGGTCTCACGTTTTGTTCTTCTCTCTTTCAGGGGGCAGCTTTCTTCAAAGGCTGATTTTATTGCTGATGTTATGAAGTCGTTCCGCAATTCTACTTCCGCCGGTGTATTAGGTTTCGATGGGCAGTCCTTCAACCCCTGCTCTAGGATTTCGTTGTAGAGCTCCCAGTCGCAGGTTCTTGGGTTTCTGCTCATCTTAACTCCTTCAGGCGGTGTTTCTAACTTAAATTTTACGTACCTGTGGTCCGAAAGTGATGGTTCCTGGGACACGTTCCACTCGTTAATCACACGTCCCGCACATTGTGTTACGATAGTAATATCGATTACCTCCCGCCTTGTTTCTGTTACAAAGATCGGTTCATTTCCGCGATTTGCTACCTCTATTACTAATTATAAATTCTAGGAGTGACTCACCTCTTATGTTGTTTCCTGTGCTCCCCCACATAATGTGGTCTGCGTTGGCGTCGCAGCATAGAATGAGTTGTACATTACTGGCCTCGCATTGTTGAACCAGTTCCTTGACTTCCTGCGTTGGAGGCAGGCCTGCTTGGTCGTAAGGAAGGTACGCAGATCCTATTACCAGCTCTTTCATTAACCCTTCCATTTCGACATTGGTTCGTGCCACCATTAGGTCTCTCGTACAGAGTCCCCACATTGGTAGCAGATTACAATTTTTCTTTGCTATAATGCAAGCTCTTGGGTGGTCCCCTCCTGGGCTGATTAGTTCCCAGTCTTGTCCCACCTTCAATCCTCTGATCTTCCCCCTGTAAACCCAAGGTTCTTGCATCAGTACTATGTCTATATTGTATTTCAATATGTATCGCTGCAATGCTGCCGAAGCTGCTTTACAGTGATGTATATTTACCTGCATTATCGAGTTGAATGTTCCTGCGCTGTTGGGAGTTGCAGCTGGTCCTCCTCTTTCGCCGTTTCCGCCCCGAGTTCTTCTTGCGGCCTCGGGTCGTCAACCTCCATTTGCTCCCCTTCCTTCTTTTTGCCCAAGGCCTTAAAAAGGATCCTGGTCAGGTTGAAGTAGGGTTTGCAATGGAGTGCCTCTACCTTCTTCCATGATGTTTCATCCATCAGAAGAATTAGTTGTTGTCCCTTTGGATCGGGCTTCCTATCGACGACTGTCCAGGTGTCCGTATGGAGCCCTGGATTTTGTACCCTCAGGCGCTTGAATGTTTTTTCCGGTTCCTGTGCCGGCCCCGGAATTCACACCATTGCCCTGATGGGTTTGGGTACATCCTTGGCGTCACAGACGCTAAGTTTCGCACCCTCCCAAGGTATGCACTTCTCCACCACCTGCGCCAGCCAGTCCTTGGTCGCCTGGTCAGCACAGGAGGCAAGAAGAAAGCCCCCTCGTAGGTTTACCCCCGAAAATCTCGGGGGGTTGTTGCCCCTCGACGACGTCATCTAAAGCGTCAATCAAGGCGTTCTTCACGAGATCCGCCTGATCTCCACTCAAGAACGTCTCGGGGTAGCCATGTGGTATTATGGCTACTTTAATGTCAGTAAGGGCTGCCGCGTAGGAGGTTCCCTTGGTCTTTGTATATATATATATATATATATATATATATATATATATATATATATATATATATATATATATATATATATATATATATATATATATATATATATGTATATATATACATACATATTGTAACGAACTCTGCGAACAACTTGTGAAATATATTCATTTATGTGTATTCATATACTGCTTTTATACGTAACACAATGTCCGTCAACGTATAACACATCGGCCTTCAAGAGAATGGTGGGAGTCTGCTCTGGACCTCCCTCATTACTATAAATATGTTTGGGTATTGCTAGAATTACATCAGTTTCATTTACACTACAGCTACGTTAAGAAAAAAAGTAAAATATGAAATGGCGAGAAATATAATGAATATTTTGAAAGATTTGGCGTGGGAAGATGTGATTAACGGGAGATTTTGATTGATGATGTGGAGGATGGTGCTACTGCTAATCTAGCCGAACCGCAGAGAGGTCCGGATGATGGTTTAGAGGAGGAGCAAGGCCCACCTGAAGATGGTGATGTTGATGAGGGGATAGAAGCAGACGTTGTGGACGTTGAAACGGATGAGCAAATGGAGATGGCTCTTCATGTGAAAGAAGTGGAGACTGGGGCTACTGATTTAGTTTGCTCATCTGCGGCGTTTGTGATAGTTGATACCATCGACGATGGTAAAGTGTATATGTGTACGAGATGTTACATTCCGTACGCAAGAATTATTGGTGATCGCGCTGTGTAAAAGCATGGGAGTATGCACCAGACCACACATTGGTTCGATATCCCAAAAATAAGGTGTCGAGTGTGTCGTCAAAATATTGTCGTTGTGGGAGTCATCGATGCGTGTTTCTATAGTTTAAAAAGCTAAAAAAGTCACGCTTTAATAGCTGTAACGATAATTTTAACAAATTATGGTTACGACCTTGCTATCCTGTTTTAATCGAAATGTCCTGATTTGGTTGATGCGCGAATCAATCACTGGACGAGTGCACGGGCAGAACAGAACAGAGAGAGTCTTTGGGTGTTCTTCAAGTAGGGAGGTGAGCGTAACATTTTATTATCGTTAAATTATTAATTTAAAGTATTTAATAATTAGTACAATTTCATTTTACCAATTTGAGCATGTAGGGTATTTCTATGTTCTTGACAAAGTAATTATTTCCTTATATAGGTTTTAATATCGATTTTTATCGAGTTATATTAGTTTAATGTAAAGCTCGTTGGCTAATCGCCATATTTGCGCGTTCTTTACATTCAACTAAATTCATGAGTTTGGATCACCTTACTGGCTCTATAGATGAAATTTATATCGTTTATCGTATCTTATTAATAATTATCTTATCGTACCGCGTAAATTAGCATTATTGTTGCTAATTTGCTACCCTCACTTACCTCTTGGACTCAAGTCCTTTTTTCTTCCTGCTGAAGAACACGCAAAGCCTCGTGGTGACTGAAAAGTCTGTCTATTTTGATGTCAGTTAATTACATTTTTCTTTATTATTACAAAGCTACATATTTTGAATTTACGGATTCATAAGGGCTGTTGCCTAGATTTTTAGCTAGTATTAACGTATTGAAGACGATTAACTTGATTTCTTAAAGTTTATTAGACTCTACCGATATTTACCGCCGTAAATAACGTTTATAACTTAAAGTAACGCACCACTTATCTTTTCTGTGAAAATTAATAGAATTTATTTCTGTGAAAATTCATATAATTTATTTAAATAATAAATTATTCACTATCTTTCTTTATCTGAAAATTAATATAATTTATCTAAAAGGTAAAGAAGTATCTTTCTGCTTTCCTGTTATACTGTTACACGGTATGACACTGAAATAAATCACTATATTTCAGTTGCAGAGCTCATATTTATTTTTTCCTCTTTTATATTTGTTTAAGCACATTTATTAGATTGTTTCAAAAATTTATTGTCGGGTAATTTTTCCTTTGGATGAAGGTATAATTTATGTTTGGTAAACCTTATAATTTATTTCAATTTGCATAATTATTATTATAAGTAATTAATATCGTAATTCTTAAGAGTTATCTTATTGTTTTTTTATTTTTTACCTTAATTTCATTATTAAATTAAATTAATTAAACTATAATTTATTACTTACAAGTTGAGTAATTTTTTTGATTAAGTAATTATCTTTTTACTATTTTTTTCTCTTAACTATTTTTCTTATCAAGAAAAATAGTATAACTTTTGTATAATTCAAACCTTTTGATGAAGTTGTTATTATCTGTCGGTAATTTTCTCATCTAGAAAATTAACCGAGTAGTAATTTTTTTAACTAATTTTATTAGTTGATTTCAGTTACTGTTTATACACAGTATTTAGTTTTTCTTTTGCCTTATTGTATTTTTTTTGTTCAACCGTAGCTCCACCTATACATATTTTCTGTATTTGTTATTAATTTTGACTGGTAATTTTTCTTTTATGCTCGAGACCAAGAAGAAGGATCAACTATAAATCCCATAGGACAGGGTATTTTTTTTGTTGGTTGAAATAACCATTTAGATCAGCAGTAGCCGTTGTTCCCCTAGGAGTTTGCAGTTTATATATCCTCACCAGGAAACTGTCCGCTGAGCTATAGTTCGTGAAGGAACAAGACGATCAATCTGGAGAGATTCTATTGACCTAGTTTTGAACAAGGTACTGTCTGTCTGTCTATAAAATCGATAACCTGCCAGGTCTTATCTTTCATCGTACCAGCCAAAATATTAATGTTTGTAAATGTTGGGGTAGTTGCGGGGAAGGAAAAAATACAATCTCATTGGTAATATTTTTTTGTTCTGCTTCGCAGTTTTGGCTTTCCCTATTTTTGTTCAATATAATTTTTTTCCCTTCAGGCAAATGTTGAAACCATTTATACTTTTTTTTGTTGTAAATAACTTTTTTAATTTAATTTGTAATATATTTGTTTTTATTAAAATTCTGTTTTTTTATTTTTCTAAGAGGGACGGGTCTCTTCTCACATTCTCAAGTTTGTTGGATTGATACCAGTAACTATTGTTATTAATATTTTTATTGATAACATGGCGCCCAATTATCTTCTTTTAATTAATTAAATATCGAATAAAAAATTAGTTACGGGAATCATCCAGCATTCTATAAGTGATATTTTATAAGGTTAAACTACAGTAATCACTATTTATCGTTGTTGATAAATAAGGCTAAAAGCATCTTTGAAAATATTTATTAACATTTAACAACTGTCCTGACCTACGAACCCACCGAATTCACTGAGCAGCCGACAGGCAACATAAAAACTTAACCAATTGGACCACTCTTTGTTTATGAGAGGCCTAATAAAACAGGTAATTATAAATTATATATTAAGGTGGTTACATAGCAAACCGAACTAAAAAGTAAAAAATAAGAATGAAGTGATTGACAAAAAAATTCATTTTATTGTAAAAAGCGTGGGGGTGCAGCGTCCGAACCGCGATAAATCTGAAACCTCGAAATTGTGTCATCAAATGATGACTTAATTAAATAGCAAAAAGAATACGCCTCGTGTAAATGTGTTCTATTTGTATAAAACTGAGCGGGCGTGGGTTCACACGTATGTAAGGGTTTTAGAACAGACTCAAAATCCGTATATACAACATACACTTTCAATTGTCTTTCAAAGTTTTCAAATTTTAATATATTTTCAGGACATTCCTTGCCAAATTTATCGATTCGCGATTGCGTTGAAGGTGTTGTTGTATATAAATGGTTGCAATCATGTCTCTGATGTTGCATTAACACTCGCTCACTATTAAAATTTAACAACCATCACAAAAATATTTTCTGTGATTATATGCGGAAATTTGACTTGAAACTAATCTAGATAAATCTTTTATCCAGTAGTAGTGAGTGTTAACACATCCATTATTACAACGATGGCTATCCCCATAATCTTCAGAAATTAATAATAAATTTACGCGAATGTGTAGTTTTTTCTTAGAGTACTGTAGAGGTCCAACAACTTCATACATCATTCTATTAATTTTAAATTTAGCCTCTAATCCATACGCATTAACGAAAATATTATTCATTTCCTCAAATTTATAAATATCACACCGTTTCATTGGAAAATTCAAACCTTTTAAATTTAATACACGCGAGTAGTGTGGGTATGATGCTGTTTCTGTTTCACACCTCGTCGCAGGATACAATGCTGCAATAATAGCCCAAGCAAAACAATATTCATCCTTATTTTCAACATTAACCACATCATTCTTACATGCAACGAATTTGGGTAACTCTATATATGACGATCCGCGCATAGGACTAAACTTGTTAATATTAATAAATAAATAATACACTTTTACTTGAAGACTATAAGATATTTTACCCGAGTTACATTCCTGAAATTCAGTTGCTTATGTACTCATCACTTCTACAAACACATCATATACCGCACTCAAGTCCGTTGATTGATCAACAATTATGTTAGGTGTATTAAAGGATTTGATATCAGAAACATCCTGTGTTTGTATAATATATCTACCAAACGCCTCCATATTCACTTTCACAGACTTATGAATGTTTACTATCTCATCAAGCACGTTTAAAACTTTGTGCTTGATTTCACCAAAAAACATTACATAATCAGTATGATTGTTTTCACTTTGTAGTCAATAGCTTATAATTCTACATTTCAAAGCACTGCGAACGATCTGCACAGCATCAATCAGTGGAGCACATGAATTTGTTCTATGTTGTAATGTTCTTCTGTGAGTATGCATTTGATTTGCTGTAACCGTTACATTACAACACCAACATGTATTTAATGCAGCAGTGGATGTGTGGGGCTGATTCGTTTGTACATCTGCAGAGGTTGATGGTTTTGAATTACCTTGTGCGTCGCTAGGTTTACATTTTTTTGTTGGTGGGCCATCATCTTTAAACTTTTTACAAGAACGCATCTGATGGCGTCGCATATTATCACGACGGGTAAAACTAGTACCACAAGCACTACAGTTATACATTGCGACTGCTCTGTAAGAGAATTAATTCAAGAATGAATTTCCATCCACTCCCCTCCTTCATATATAGTAACACTGTGAACACGACTTTCAAAACCACATGTTAAGAGTGACAGCATGAGAGGCTGCAATCTTAATACACCGTATACCTGTACGATCGAGGTCGGATGAATAGAAAACATCAAAAGCAACGGCCTTGAAAAAAGCGTGCGTACACGTGTGTGCTTAAACTCACCGAAATTCAAACCCGAGAGCGCAACGGTCTTAAAACATACGCTCGTATACGTATATGCTCAAGGACGGAGGAGAGGGCCGGTATAAATCAACTACTACAGACAAAATTTTTTATTTTTTTTTTTGAGGATTTATTTTGTAGAAGTTTCCATTTGATAAATTATAATAGTACGGAACTTAAATGGTGTACAGCTGGTCAATGATGATTGGAATTATAACCAGTAGGTAGTTCTTGAGGTACTGAATCATTGTTTGTATGTACACAGTACATGAAAAATTCGCGCGGAGATATGAAAAGTGTTAATGATATTAGACAGTATTGTTATAAAAGTAATATTATAGAGAGAACATCTCGCACAACACTTAAAATCGAATTCCTTCTGTGAAACAGGATTTCAGACTACAATGTTCGTTCTCCTATTCATAAATGTTAAAATATTTGGGAAATGCAAACGTATTTGAAATTATTTCCGCCCCATTCCTAACCTCAGCCCTACCTGCCACCGCTAGGATGGCGTAAACCTCTGCCTGGAAGACCGTGGTGTACGAGCCTAGAGCAAAACTCTCCTGTACTTCTTTGCCTTCCAGATATATTCCCGCCCCGGAAGACGGTCTAGTGGCCACCCGAGATCCGTCTGTGTAACACACCAGAGAGTCCGGGCGGAAGTCAATTCTTCCTTCACTCCACTCCTCCCTACTGGGAAGAGTGAGAGTGTAATTCCTATCCAACCTTAGCTGATATTTCGCTTCTCTCACCTTCAGGATAGAGAGAGGAATTTCCCTCTCCGTCAGTCCAGCAATTGCTGCGTGACCTTCAGCTCTGCCTGAACACTGCCAGCTCCCAGAATCCCGCTTTCTCACATAGGCCGCCATAGCCTCCCTCTTTATCCACGAGGGAAGCGTTGGCAGGCCTCGCAGAACCTCCAGAGCAGCTGTCGGTGTCGTCCTCATTGCGCCAGTGATCCCTAGGCAAGCTAGTCTCTGGACTTTAGCCAGCTTTAGGGACGTAATCACTAGAGCTGTCCGATGTGCCTGGAGTACAGCCACGGTCTTGCGCTGTCGTCACACGTGCCGATTTAGAAGTGATTTACGCTGCAGTTTTATTTGAAAGGTTAATGCGTGAGGTTGTACCTATAAATTATACATAATGTCAAACGCGCCAAAGGGTAAAAAACGACCGTACGCGGACAGTGAATAAATTTATGCAAAATAATTTGTAAAGTTTGCAATCAAGACTTAATGTGCTGGCACAAAACAGATTGTCGTCGTCATATCAATACCGTGCAACATCAAAATAAAAAAATGGCATGCCTTTGACAACTCAGTTTATGTTTGATTTATTGTTAATGTTAATAGCCTGTAATATTCCGCTACACATACTGGATAAACAACCATTTCGGGAGTTTTGGAATAAATACAATCCCCAGGTGAACTTACCAAGTCGTACATCGTTATGTAGATATATTCCAGCTGTTCGTGAAGACATTGTAAATAGGATTAAATGTGGATTAAAAAATACACGGCTCTGGTTATGTATTGACGAGACGACAGATTGTAAAAAAAATTCTATTTTAAATATTATAGTACGTGTACTGGACCCTCTTAAACCAACATTTCCACGGCTTTTTATTATGCTGAATATTTTCAACAAATAAAAGCTGTGATACTACAGTTCAACCCTAACGAGGCTGCAGCTATTAGGAAAAGCCAGACAAGCTTTCAAGGCGTTTCCCTTGAAACAGATTTAAAAAGTATTAATAACAATTATAGGGGACTACACGACGTAATAGAAAAATTGCAAAATAGTTTGTTGTCGTTAGTGGAATCGCTGCAAATAGTGGACGACGTAAAAACACAGCTACAGGCTATAAATGACGCAAAAAATAATCGCGTTAGTGAAAAATTCGAGAGTGTATTACAGAAAGATCCTGATTTTAGCAAATTAAGACAAATTTGTGATGGTGCATCTACAACTTCGTTAAATGAGTTCACAGATTGTTTTACTTATGCCTGTATTACATCCGTAGATGTCGAACGGTCATTTTCAAAATACAAACATATTTTTTCACCAAAGCGAACATCGCTGACAGAGACAGCTGTAGAAACATACCTGATGCTATTATACTATAGATCTTCCCCACTTTGTGATGACGACAACCAAACTACTTCATAAATCTGTTTAAAAGGGTGAGTTTTATACTAATTTTTATAAAATGTAACATTATTTTTAAAATTTATTTCCATTTAATATACTTATCCAAGTATTATGATATGATGTAAACATATGAGTCATATGACGGCTCTGGCGGCCAGGTGACCTCGGACAGCTCTAGTAATCACTCTGTCCACGCTCGGCCACCAGACCACGGATCCATACTGGAGCCTCGGGCTGATGACCGCCGTGTACAGCCAGTGTAGGATCCGTGTGTTAAGGCCCCAGTTCCTACCTACCGCTCGGCGCAATTGCCAGAAGGTTGCAGTCGACTTTTTGATGACGTTGTCGATATGCGGCCCCCATGACAGTTTGCTATCTAGGGTCACTCCCTGGTACTTAACCTCCTGCACAAGCGCGAGAGGTTTACCATACATTGTCGGTGCCCTAAAATTCTCTATTTTCCTTCTCTTGGTGAATAGGATCATCTCAGTCTTAGATGGATTGACGGAGAGACCTGTTTCGCCGCACCATCTTTCTATTATTCTACAAGCTACCTGCGTTCTGTTGTAAACGACGTTTAAGAAGCGGCCGGTCACTAGGACCAGCCCGTCGTCCGCATATGTCTGCGCATAAAATCTTTCCGAAGTTAGGCGCTCCAAGAGACCATCCATTATTAGACACCATAGATAGGGTGATAGGTAGCTGCCTTGTGGACAGCCGCCCCTCACCCCGACATCCAATTGACAGTCTCCCAAAGCAGCACTAACTCGTCTCTCTTCCAGCGCAGATTTCACCCATCTGACCAGTACTGGAGCAGTACCTCTAGTCCGAAGGGCATCGCAGATAGTAGTAGTCCTTGCTTTATCAAAGGCTCCCTCTATATAAAAAAATACTGCTAGGGTGACCTGTGTTATGCAGGAGGGCCCTTTCTACCTTATGCACGACGGCGTGAAGTGCTGTCTCCGTGGACCTCCCTCGCCTATATGCGTGCTGATTCTTGTGGAATGGGTACATGGCTAGGTCCCCTTCCAACAGATATCTGTCCACTATCCTTTCCAATGCTTTTAGCAGGAAGGACGTGAGACTGATCGCCCTAAACGACTTGGCAGCTATGTAGTCCTTTTTCCCACTTTGGGGATGAAGACTACTTTAGCTGACCTCCAGGTCAGGGAACATATTCCAGTGCCAGACTAGCCACAAATATTCCTCTTAAATACGGTAGAAGAATATCCAGGCCCTTCTGAAGCAGAGCTGGGAAGATCCCGTCTGGCCCCGCTGCTTTAAAGGGCTCGAACTGCCCAGACTACGGCTCCGTCCTTTACGATCTCCTCGGAAAGCCGCCAGTCAACTGATGGCATCAGCCCCTCCAAGGGTACTGCAACCGCAGAGCATTCGCCCGCGAAGTGGACCTCTAAGAGGTGTCTTAATGACTCCTCCCCAGAAGTAGTCCAAGTCCCACCTTGCCTTCGTAGTTATCCTATTGTCTCCCTTGTCTCTCTTTTCCTCTGTTCATAATTTGTAGGTTCGTCGACGCCAGGTACTCTAGTAGAGCTTCGCCCCGCGTGTTGACATCGGTATCCCATACTATATGATGAGCATTGGCGTCACATCCAATTATTAATGGAAGACCTTCATTCCTTGCAAATGCGACTATATCTTCTAATTTCTGAGTAGGCGGTAGTCGCGCGTTATCATACGGAAGATAAATACTGCTAACTACTACCTTATATTTAATATTTCTTACCTTATATTCCAGGACGACTGTTGTAGCATCCTTGGTTCCAAGCTGAAGCAGTGGCACCAACTGCAGATCTTTGGAGGCTACTATACAAGTTCTTGGTCGGTCGTCCCCTCCTTCCTTTCCGACTATCACCTGGTAGCCGGACATTGTTAATCCCCTCACTCGATTCCTAAAAACGTAGGGTTCCTGAATTAGTACAATTTCTCCAGTTTTACTTGTCAAGATGTTCACCAGTTCCCCAGTGGCATCTTGACTGTGCTGGAAATTTATTTGACTGACCCGCAATAGGTCCATGGAGGGATCTGCATGGTGCGGGTTTGGGTGACCTATTTCCCTTTCTCCTCGGTCGGCCTCGACATGTCGACCCCGGAAGGCCCCTGGCGAGTGGCTCCACCCCCAAGCCGCTAACCTGCGCACTGTCAAAGTTACCAGCTCATAGTAGAGCACCCACCCGGCGCCCTCTAAGTGTCTGATCGTGTCTTGGCCAACCATGAAGATCAGGTGCCACCCACCAGGACCACCTGTTGTCTTCTGATGCCGCCATGTCCCAATGTTGAGGGAGCGGTTTTGGAAAGCCAACACTCTAAGGACTCAGCTAAGGTCGACCTCTTGGCTTCTCAGCCCGAAGCCAACCCTCTCCGGCCATTGGGCATCAGCCGCTCGCAAAGCGCTGAAGCTGACGTCTCCCTCGACCATAGTTGCCCAGTCCTCTATGAGCCAACGTCTGGAGGTTTCATCTTCAGCAGATATCAGGAACCAGCCCGGCTCTACCCGGCCCGTGTTCCTTAAATGAAGTTCCGGACCCTGAGGACCCCCTTCGGGGCCCACCATGGTCCGCAACATCTCCACCAGATGTCCTCTCAGACGCTCTGACTCTTCAGGTGTGATAATACCAGTCTCGCGGCTAGACATTATAACGACCTGATTTTCTCTCCTGGCAGCAGAACTATAGCCAGTTGTGGCCCGGCCACTGAAGCCCGCAGGTTTGCAGCCCCTGTGCTTCCCCTAAGTAAGGGAGACACATGGACCGCATCACCTGCCGGCCTCAAGGGTGTCCGGACCGCCCTGGTCCGCTTGTTCCGCCGCTCTGGAGGGGTGGTCTTCTCCTCAACCCTCTGTCGCTTGGAGCCCTTGGTTGGAGGCTAAGTGGTTGGAGGTCTTTGCCGACTCCCCGGTTCCTCTACCCCCCTCACCGAAGCAGGAGCAGAAGAGAGTGAGATGGGTTGCCTTTTGGCTTCCCTTCTTTCCTCCCTTCTTGCCCACCTTGCCTTAGGGCCCCTCGTGTTAGAGGGTCGGTCTCTATATACCTGCCTACCAGTCCGGTGCTCCTGGCTTTCCTTGACGGTAAGTCTAGAACTTGGGGCCGGTTGGTTGGCGCTCGCCGAAGCAGAAGAGGCTAGAACAGAGCCCTCCAGCTCTACCGGTCGATGTGAATCGCCCGGCACTGAATGTTTAGCCTTCTGCTCCTTCCTCCTGCTTCTGACTTTCTTCTTATAAGCCTTTTTCCTTTTTCTGAGGGAATCCTCGGTGACTTCGTCCGTGGTAGAACCTTTCGGTCCCTCCTCAGACTCGTTACTAGGAGACCTCAGAAGATCTTCCTCCTGGTGAGGTAGCGACTCGGTGGCCACCACCTCCACTTCTGAGCTAGGGAGCTCTGATTCGACGGGTACGTTGACTTTTTCTTCTTTTTCTTCCATTGCTGATTTTGGGGGGTTTGTGTGTCTAGATGTCTCGTGTGTGTGTGTGTGCGTGCGTGCTTAGGCTGTCTGACTCCTCGGATTCTCCCTCCCGGTGAAGCATAAGGCTAGGCTTTATCCCGGCGAGAAAGGTTGGCAGCCACTAGTGAAGCCCCCCGAAGAAAGCAGCAGGGCCCTATTCCAGGCGCCACCTGGCACTACTACAAACTCCGAGATTATACACCGGGTGAAAGGGGAGCGCCCTACGCTGGCTATACTATCCGGCGGCACTGGGTGTACCATCCCCAGCTTCTTTCACTGCTACCTCTCCAACACAATCACAATCCAGGAGCCCCGCCTCGAATCTCCCCCTGGAAGAGGGCGAACCCAGGAATCGTTCTGACCAAGCATTTGTGTATAGGTGTAAGGTGTATAGGTGTAAGGTGTATAGGTGTAAGGTGTATAGGTGTAAGGTGTATATGTGTGTGTGAGTGGATCTCTCTTAGTCTGGCTCTTCCCCTCGGTCTGTCCGGCATGGGAGTCCCTGCCGGTAGCTAAGCTACCGCCGGCATAGCCCTCAGTTCATTAGAGCACGCAAGCCCCCTCACCGCGAGCAAGGTGAAGATCCTTCGAGGGAGAGTCTTGATGGTCAAATTCGTACTGCTACTGTAATGGTGTTCTTAAGAGACCCCTTGTAAAATTATGTCCCTTACCAATTATTCATTAATTTTACAATATATTATTTTAACCTAACTTTAGATTTAGTTATAACTTTAGATACATTCCTTTTGCATTTTTTAAGAAGCATCTTTTACACTGAAGTGACGATGATAAATTTCTTGATCTTCATAAAGGAATTTTTTTTTTGTTTGTGTTGCTTCCTGTTACAAATATTTCCTCATTTGGATGGGCGCGCCGGGCGGTATGTTTAGAAAACACAGCTGTAGCTGTATATTCATTTTTTTTATAATTATAATTATTTGTATTGATTTCCATAGAGAATGAAAAGTTGTTGTGTCATAATATATTAAAAAAAAGAGGAAGAATATATTCTTGCATTGCGCAGTTAAAGTTCCGCTAATTAATTCCCCTAATTAAAAACAATATTTTGCTCATTAAGACATTTGTGCTGTAACGTGTCGATGTTAAAAAATCTCTTACGTTACACGTTTTAATAAATTATTAATAATAACATCTCTTAGAAACCTAAACGATCCCTAATATCCATAGTTAAATCGTATATGCATTATAATACGTGAATCGGGTAGAGCAAATCAACCGATCTAAGCAACGCGAACGCACGCTGAAACGAAAGAATGCGCGATACTCCGCCGTTTTACAAGCCGGAATTGGTCATGTGGCCATCATTTCTCGTTTGACCACTGTGCGAAACACCCGAGCCGGTCTCAAATAATTTTCCATGTCGGAGATTCGCTTGTAGGTAAGTGCTATTATTAATTAATTTGTTTCGACCCATCACTAAACAAGAATGTAATTATTGTAGGCGGTATTTGAGTAACCCAGTACGAGTAACCCCGCACGATTAAACCAGCACGAGCGAGGAAACTAGAAATATTAATATTCGAGCTAAGGAATCATTACGTTATTAAATAAGTACATGTAAGAGTTGGTTTGGATGGGCCAGGAAGCATGCATTTAACTTTGGTTAGCTACGGAAATTTATGAGCGGTTCGATAGAGGCGTGGTATGTCATCCCTGCGTTTTCGAGGTCACAAGTAAATCCAGCATCATCGGATCGGACTATCCGTTAACGTAACCATCCTGTCCACGGAAACGAAAGAAACATTGAGGCGTATCCTCCACATAGTTCGCAAAAGATAAGTACCTTTTATCTATTTAATTGCATCCAAAAGTGCACGACACGTCAACCATTTCGTACAATGCTCAAATCCACCTTTATGCTTTGGTGGCTGGTACCTATAATTCTCCTACTATGAACTGTCAGTAATTTAAAATAACTTGTTTAAATTTTCCATTTTTTTAGCTTGCATTCCAGAGAAATGTAGTTTTTCTAATAATTAGTTTGAACTTATAGTAAAATAACTTTCCAGTAATTGTGTATATTATATTCATGGCTTTGCTTTGTGTTTTAATTCAATGTTTAAATAGTAGTTTTGCTTAATTGTATTAATATTCTGTCACCCCTACGTGTGAAGAATATTCTAACCTCTGCTTTATAGTAGTTTTACCTGCAATAATAGTCTGCTACCCCTACGTGTAGTGATATTATACCCCTGCTTTATAGTAGTTTTGCTTAATTGTAATCAATATTCTGCTACCCCTTCGTGTAGAGAATTTTGAGGGTTATATACCTTTTTAATTAGTTTATTTAGTAAATACCGCTTTGGATAAATATTTCAGGCACTGGAATTGACCTTCCAGGAATTTCGTAATTAGTGTTTAAAAAATATAACAACCCTACCAAATCGTTGCTATTTGGAAAATTTAACTGTGGGCGTAATAACCATTACATGTGGAGCTCTAATTGTAAGAGCAAGTAATCTATAGATTAATTGTCCTATTTTAACGTGTTACGTTGTTATAGTTAAAGAGTGTAGTTTTATAATTATATGTAGTGTAGTATTTATAACATGAAAGGTTTTAAAAAAATGTTTAACGTATACAGGATGTTTTCACCTTATTGAGAGTCAGCTGAAAATGTAGTAAGTGATTATGTTAGTGGTTGGTCAGATTTAAGTGTGTCAACTGGCATACTGTAAACCCCTTGTATATTTAACGTGCCTTATTTTAAAGTTATAGGTTAGTAATTTAGTAAGGATATCTTATCTTTACCTATACCGAAAGTGAAGTGTGGTAAACTTACCCACTTGAATTTTTTTTATGATTAAAATTTGTAGCTGGTATTTTGATGTTAGAGTCATTAGAGCAGCTTTATCTTACCGTTGGTTTTGTAATATAGTGTCTTTATCTTACGGTTTATTTTGCAATATAGTATCTTTATCTTACCGTTTGGTTTGTATTATAGTATCTTTATCTTACCGTTTGTTTTGCCTCATTTGGGCATCGGTTCACTTACCGATAGTGTACTTTAACGAGTTTCAACCATAAGTTGAGAAAACCATACAGTGGGATATAAAAGCGTTAAAGTATAATTTTGGTAAATACACCTTTGTGGGTGGCTTAATTTATCGCGTGTGGAAATTTGACGTTTTGTCGGATTTTTTTTTGTAATTTAACGTTAGTCTAGATAAGGTGTCGTTATGTCATTACTAACTTTGTAATATAGTTATTGCCTTTAAATTTATTTGCGGTTGCTTTAGACATTATTTTGTACTAATATTCTAGGTTAATCTGTTATATAAGCTGTGTTTTACTATAGTATATGTTGAATATACTATCTTTACACTAACTATTTTGTAATATAGTCTATTTCTTGAAACTGTCATTTTATTTCATAACCGACTATGGTTTGGCGCCCACTATCTTGAACCCCCCCCCCTGTAGACGCTCTCCACTGAAGCTAGTCGTTGAAGGGCCTATCTCTGTGCGACCTAATTACCGAGGGACTAAAGTTTAACGTTCACTATAACACCTATATCGTATAGTTTTGTAGATTATCTTTTCGTACCGTATATCTGATATTGGTATGGTATAAAAATCATTTTTATTTTGTATAGTAAAATAGCGAAGGTCGTGACAACAGAGAAAATGGCGTTTCCAACGTAGGGCCTCGATCATAACTAGGTTATTATAGAAGGGTAGAGGTTCAAGGTATAAAAATTTCTTTCTGTTTCTTAATATTTCCGATTTCTCTTACTAATATTTTCGTTTACTGTATACTGTTTACTGAATATTTTTTATTAGTAATTAATTTTCAACATTCCAAATACTAACGATAAAAGCTGAGTTTTAATATATACTATTACTTGGAAATTCTGTTTTAGCGATATTTATTTAGCAAAATGGAAGTACATTATTTGCATAGCGATGAACTGAACTACGAATTAAATGTTCGGTGAGCTCTCATTAGAGGTACTGTTCAGGCAAAGCGATCCATTTTATGAGAACACCTTCAGTGCGAGAAAATGGACAATCAGAAAAATTATCCAGACGTATCTATTGATGTACTGCAGGAAAGCCAAATTTGTCAGGATAAAATGAGTATGTTAGATGGCATGATAATAAATTCTAGTTCAGATGTACGTCACCCTGATTATAAAAGAATTATAGCAAAATTGCTTCATGTAAAAAATCGTATAAATCATTTTCCAACTAGTACTTATCAAATAGCTAATTTGAAAACCGAATTGTTAACTAAACTAATGTTATTATTTGATAAAATCGAACAAAATTTATTCAAAATGTCATTCCAGTTAGTCAAAATTTACTTGATTTAGATTTACAAATTCAAAGTCCACATTTACAAAACAATCAAAGTAGCCCGGAGAATTTAAACCGAAGAGTATCTTTTGTCGAGCCGACACATGGATCTCCTAGTGTAATTTTACCGTTAGATAGGTCAACCCAGGCAAGGAAAAATAGTGTCTCATTAAATTGTCGAAGCAGTTTAAATGCACAGGGGGTTTTAACTGATTCTGTACAGGAAGAAAATCTGTCTAGCTTAAATAATATTCAGGTAGAAAGTAGTATTTATCAAAATTTTAGTAGCAATGTTCAACCGCCAAGCCAAAACAATGACTTATTTTTAAACAGGCAATATAATACAGAAACTGTACAGGCAAGTAGAACTCTAGGTCGAAATACGACATCAAATTTTGAAATTAATGGAATCGAGCCACAAAGTAACTTTAATGCTAATTCTCAAAATAATCATAATTTTGTATCTCATTGGGGGTTGTATACAAATAGTCAACCCAGGCCTCGTCCTTCCGTTGTTACAAAATGTAAGGGAAAAAAATGTTATTCCCGAATATCGAGGAAGCGGTAGTGCTTTTTATGAAACTTTTAGTAACCAACCACAAAATGTAGGTGATTGTGGAGGGTTATATGGTCAACAAATTTTCAACCCTGGGAGTACATATAGAGTAAGTGAAGGAAATTTTAATCAGCCTTATCAATTGAACCATAATAATCAAAGTTATCAATCTGATAGTAATTTAAATTTTAAATTATCCTATATAAACCGAACAAATTTAAAATTTTCTGGCGGAAACCAAAGCCTACATAATTTCATAGAAAGAGTTGAAGAATTTTGTTCCGCATATGGTATAGGCAAATCGCAAATTATGAAAATAGCTCACGAGTTGTCCGAGGGAGATGCATTGTTTTGGTTCCGAGTAAATCGAGTTTTATTTTCAAGTTGGGGCGATTTAATTTATGCACTGAAGTTAGTATTTTTACCAGGCGACTTTGAAATTGATTTATGGAATGAGATCCTTGTTAGGACTCGGGAATAACGAACGATCTGTAATTTACGTGGCAATAATGGAAAACCTATTTAATCGCTTATTAAATCCTCCGAGCGAGTCTTTCAAAATAAAAATTATCTTGAGAAATTTGCAACCCTATTTTCAGTACCATTTATCATTACATAACCCTACTTGTTTACCAGAACTTAAAAATCTATGTTTAATAGTTGAAAATGCTAGAATGAGGGCCCAGAAATTTCACGAGCTTCCCCCTTGTACCGTAAATACGTTGGCACCAGATTTAACGTATCATAAACTTCAAATTAATAGCCGAAATAGGCCGCAGGTAAATGAAATATCTCAAGCCAGTCAAAATTTGGACGAGGCTAATAATAGTTTAACTAGGCCTCCTGTAATTAGTTTTCCCAACAATTTACCTAATGTTAATTCAGAGGGAATAATAGAGTCAAATCAGTCTCAGACTATATCGTTAACACCAGCCTTAGCTGAAAATTATCAGTTATGTTCTCTAAATCCATTAAAATGTTGGAATTGTGATGTGGTAGGACATGCTTATACCAGGTGTAACAAACCTAGAATCATATTTTCTTACGGATGTGGATGTAAAAATATTACTAAACCTAAATGCAAAAAATGCAATTCAAAAAACTTAAGTTCCCCAGTGCCCCTTTCGGCAGACAGTGTGTAAGGGTTGACAAGTCCGATGGTAAGAAAAAAATTATTACACATTTCGCACCCCTAAAGGTAAAGGTAAAGTATTTCCTATCAACTCTCAAACCGGTAATAATAATGATTTTTCTAAAACCCTCAAAAGGCAAAACGAAAACAATTGGGCCAGCTGGCTTAATACGGTGAAAAACTTCCTTTTATTTAATCAAATTTCTCCTGTGTTCTCAAATGTTCATGGTGACTCTACTCTATTTGGATGTGTCCATACTTGATAAACAATTTTCAGTTTTGCTGGATACAGGGGCCAATCAATGTGTAGTTGGACAATCTACCTTTAAACTAATTTTAGAATCAAACAACCATTGATTATAATGTGAAGCATAATGTAACTACAGCTGATGGAAAATCACAGCGCATTATTGGAACGGTACAGATACCAATAACTCTGAAAAATATTACTCATAGTCTGACATGTTTAATAGTACCTACAATACGCCATCACATAATTTTAGGAATAGATTTTTGTAAAGCCTTTCAGTTAAATTTAGATTTTGAAAAAGAGATTTGGGAATGCACTGAATATAGTGACCCAATCACAGTTAACCATAACCTAGGAAATGAAGTTGAAAATAATAGTCAAAGTAATCAATATGTCAATAATAACCAGGTAGAGTTATGCTCCATTATGTCAGAATATGAATTAAATGAAAATCAGAAACTACAGTTAGGAGATGTTTTGTCAAAATTTCAAACATTAATATCTCAAAATTTGGGTTTAACCAACTTAACCAAACATAAAATTAGACTAAAGGATGAGGAACCTTTTAGGCAGAGAGCTTTTCCCTTATCTCCCTATATGCAAAGGCACATGAACGAGGAGATTGACAGACTGTTAAAATTAGGTGTTATTCGCTCTTCTAAAAGTCCCTATTCGTCAAACGGTATCTTAGTTAAAAAACCCTCGGGGCAATTTAGACTTTGTTTTGATGGTAGAAGATTAAACTCAATTTCTGTACCCGATTCATACCCTCTTCCAAATTTAAATAGCATATTAGATAAAGTCCGGGATGCTCAGGTGTTAACTTCAATAGATTTAAGACAGGCTTTTTTCCAAATTAAATTAGATGAGGAAAGTTGCGAAAAAACAGCTTTCCGAATTATAGGTCGTGGGCTATTCAAGTTTGTTAGAATGCCCATGGGTTTAATATCCAGCGCAAACACCTTACAACGTGTGATGGACCGGTTGTTTGACCCGTCCGATATTAACGCTAGCGTCTTTGTATATTTAGATGATTTAATTGTAGTTAGTTAATCTTTTGAAGAACACATGATAACCCTTGATAAAGTATATAAAATTTTAAAGTCAGGTGGTTTTACTATTAACATGGATAAGTGTCATTTTTGTAAAGCTAGTTTAAAATTTTTGGGGTATATGGTAGACAAAAATGGATTACACAGTGATCCGGAAAAGGTGAAAGCGATATGCGAGTATCCCTGTCCTAGGAATACTACAGATGTGAAAAGGTTTATTGGTATGGCTTCTTGGTATCGTAGATTTATAAAAGATTTTTCGAAATTGATTATCCCTTTAAATGAGGTTATTAAAGGTAGAAAAAAGGGTCAAAAAATTTCTTGGACCAACGAGGCCCAAGACGCATTTCAAAAATTAAAAAGGCATTTAAGTACTACTCCAGTATTGGCAAATCCAAATTTCTCTGAATTATTTACAATCCAAACTGATGCCAGTGATCATAGTCTAAGTGCTATCTTAACACAGGGTGATAAGGAAAACGAGCACGTTATAGCCTATTATTCTCGCACCTTTTCCAAAGCTGAGCGAAATTATACCATTCTTGAACGTGAAACGTTGGCGATTTTGGCAGGCATAGATAAATTCAGATGTTATGTAGAAGGTGTGAAATTTCGGGTAGTAACTGATAACTCTTCGATTTTATGGCTAAATAATTTAAAAAATCCTGTGGGAAGATTAGCTCGTTGGGCGGTACAACTATCCCAACACAATATTGAATTTCAACATAGAAAGGGAAAGCTAAATATTTTAGCAGACACGTTAAGTAGGCCCCCGGTGAATTTAGATTGCATCGAAGTAGGTAGCCACGACAAGTGGTACTCGAAAATGCTAGCCCAGGTAACAAATACTCCTGAAAAATTTCCTTCGTTTCACAAAATTGATAACAATTTGTACAAATTGGTGAGGACAAGCCCTAAAATTAATACCAATTCCAAACAATGGAAAAAATATTAAATGAATACTGTGTGTTCTTTACTTAGCTGAATAATTTAGACTCTATAGTTTGAATGAATACGTTTTCTGCCAAAATTCTAAGCAAATTATTTAACCTTTTTTATGTAATAGTTAATTTGTAATTTAATGATATAGATGCTTGGGAACAATTTAGTTTTATATAAGAATTATAGGAAATTTATTCGCGATGAAGCAGCCCAGGGCTGGGGTGCTTCAATATTGATATTTAATATTCAATTAAAAATATTGATTTTTTCACTATTTAGTCCTAAAAATTTTCAAGTGCGATGCTATTTTCCCTTTTTTTCCAAACTAGATATCAGAGGAGATATCAAAGTTTTTTAAATGATCTACCCCAGAGACATATGATTGATCCTAAGAGCAATGAAACATATTATATCGTTCCATGTTTAATGAATTAGTAAATAAAAGAGAAAGCATTTGAACTTTATCAGACCCTTACTTACATGATGCGACGAATTTTATTGTACATACCAGGTCTATTTATTCAATTATAGATTTCCTATTGATCCGATAGCAAGAAAAAAATGGATTGTGGCAACTAAAAGGGTCTTTAGTCCGTCAAAAACCGCCACTTTGTGTAGTAATCACTTTCAAGAAAATGACTATGAAATTTATTATGGAAAAAGGCGACTGAAAAATAATGCTGTCCCATCAATTTCTCAGTTTTTTAAAAACGACGAAGGCAAGGAGACGACTTATCAGAACAGACCAACAGGTTGAAATGTAAGTGTGCAAATAATTGTAATAAATAAGTTAAGAGTTAGTTGTATTATTTAAGCAGCGGAGTGATAAACGCAACAGAATTGCCTGGAGAATCTCTACCTATTCCTGAAAAGGAACCAAAGGAAAACTCCCCAGTTCGAAGGTTAACCTAAATTTCTAAACATGCCTTTTTTATTCTTAATAATGCGTTTCTTAATTTTAGGAAGAGAATATACTTTGGTGATTTTACGGAGGCTGATTTAAAATGTGCGAAAAAGGCCAAATTAATGTGGGTAGCAGCAAAAAAAAAAATTTTTGTTGTCAAGCAAGAAAACTGAAAGTCTTAAGAACACAGAATAGTAGGCTGATCAAGAAAGTAAAGACACTAAAAAATTTAATGGAACACCTAAAACATGAAAAGAAAATTTCAGGCGACTGCTTTTAATTACTTCACGTAAAACCAGGATGGTATAGGGTGGTAAATCTTAAGTGGTTGCTAGAATGCTATATAATACAATCCCAGCAATAGGTAGTTGCAAATATTTTACGCTTCTCTCTCCTACTATCTACTTGCTTTGTTCTAAATTCATTCTTTCAACTTGCATGAAGCATCTCGGCAGCGATTCAGGCACGAAAGTTGTAGACGCTTGGGAACTGTTTGCTATCGCTAATAAGATGTAAGTATATTGTAACGGCCCAACCCCCCCTCGTCTATTTATTATTTAATTTCTATTTTATTTCTAAGTCTCACCTGTCGTGAAGCGACAGGTAATACTTAATTATTTAATTGGCCTTTTTCGTGATCGTCTAGTTTTAGTGGTAGGATCCCAAATTTGTTGTGTTATTGTAACCTCACAGGCACGTTTATAAAGTTTGGTATTACTTTGTTTCATTTATCAGTTTTAATTTGCTTTACTTTAATTGGTAAACCTGTAGTAATTATTATGACTCCTAACCTGCACTGCACTGATATCTGTTTTAAAAGAGTACTCAATATAAGATTTGACTTTATGTTTATTATTATTAATGTGTTTAGAAAGATACATAGCTATTTAGCTAGTTGAACCTGCAATGTAACCAAACCTGGTTACATGCGCAGAAACTTCCGCTGCGTAGTTTAAATGACATATGTAGAACTCTACATATGGGTGCAAGAGAAACTTCCCTTGTATGTGGAACAGAGTGTCATCTGTCACATGAACCGATCAGAGGCCGACAACCATGCCTTGTTATTGAATTCGCGGGCTGGTGCTACCATAAAACAGTATCACAAACACAACTGACGCTTGGCCAACGAAGATTCGATGCATATGCGGAACCCCGACATATGACGAGCAACTGCCCGTATTATTTTGAGCTGTCGAATACAGGCCGTCAATCAAGGCTTAAACCAACCTGAAACGAACTACTCCGCCGCTTGTGTTGTGGCACGCTTATGGGAGCGGTAGCCATAAATCATTAATCGGTGTATACTGGTTGGCTGTACCCGGACCCCTGCCGAGAGGCAAGGTCCGTGCCTAGACAACCGTATGTTTTTGTTGTCGGCGCCTCACCGTCTCACCCGACAGCGGCACTCTGATCCCCATATGGGTAATGCACTCTGATGAAGTTACAAATATTTTTGCAGGTGATGCGAATACACGCAAATCAACTACAGGTGTAATCAGTAAGTTAGGTGGAGCTGCAGTATCCTGGCAGAGCAAGAAACAACAGTGCGTTGTATTATCCACCACTGAAGCGGAGTACATAAGTGCAGCGAGTGCAGCAAAAGATCTTGTGTGGTTCGTGCGAATTCTAAAAGAAATTGGTGCGAGTGTTTTTAAATGCGACAAGGTGTTCTTGTGCATCGATAATCAAAGTGCGCTAAGGCTAATTAAAAATCCGGAATTTCCAGCCGCACCAAACACATAGATATAAGATTTCATTTTATACGAGATTTGTATGAGAAAAATGAATTTGATACTATGTATGTTTCAAGCGAAAATCAAATCGCTGATACATATTATGACTAAGCCGTTGGTTAAACCAAGATTTGAAATGTTAAGAAATAAAGTTGGTTTAATCAACAATATTATGAAATAATTTGTGTATTTTTATTCATAGTTATGGCAGTCATAAGCATAAAGTTTTAGGGATAGTGTTGAAGGAAAACATATATGCTTACGACTATACATGACTAATATTGTTTAATATTTGAGGCGACGGCCACGTGTAAGCGGCCTCTTTTATCGTTTGGCTTGGCCGTAATTGTAACATTGATATTATTCAATTCCACAATATACGTTTAACTAAACAGTCTTCCTTTTGTCAATTCTCTCACATATTCACACTTCCTGCCATCAAATTACAACATACTTTAACAGCCAACAACTTGTAAAATATCAGCTAAAAAGATACCGAGTTTACTGATTATGAAATAAATTCAACTTATTATACTTATGTCTAAGTCTGGTTTCATTGGATCTCGATCCAAAATATGGTCATTTAATCTGTTAAATAATTTAGAAGGATTTATTTGTCTCAGGGATAATATAATCAATTTATTAATGATATCATTTGTAGAAGAATTACCTCCCCATGTATATATGTGTATATACAGGGTGAGTTTTAAATGCATAGTTATATTTTAACCCTCAATATATTTCGTCGTGTATAATTGATTGGCACTGTCAATAAATTTTTTGAACAAAAAAAAATTTTTAATTTCTGATAATTTTTTCGTCCTCCAGCCACTGACATTTTGATAGTCACTGGGTAACTTTGTAAACGCCGTTCACAGAAATGACGTAACTGAAGGCAGTGTTGCTACTGCCAGAGTTCGTCATCACAATTATTCCATAATTGCATGCATTGCATGAATTGCAAATTTTGAATTTTTAAAAAAATTATTACGCTTTTGTCACGGACATTTTGTGAGACGATATTAGACTTATTTAATATCAATGTAGACGCCGCACCAAAACAAATGTAATAGTTTATAAAACATTGAGCTCTTTTTAAGAAAGCATTTCTGTACACACTGGCCGAAAATAAGAAATAAACTTCAAGGCGCGATTGTGGAAAGCGACACTTGTCACTTGTAGGTTGCTCTTAAAATAAAAGGTATTAAGAGTATCTGTTTAATCTATTTTTCTTTGTAAAATTAGGTAATCCTGACACTTTTTTTTATAAATAAACAGTCCCGTAAGCACCAAATATTAAAAATATGCAATACTTTTTCTGTGTATTTTAAATTATTATTATTGTCGCTAATTTATAGTTTAAGTTTAATATGGTTCATTTCTAAAAATAAATCAAAGTTGAAAATAGTCATTTTAAAAAGACACATTTACTTTAAAAGAACGAAAAAGCAAATTTATTTACTTACAACAGTTACTACATGAATATATCATATGGGCTTGACGTTTGGAAAGCATTCCATAGCCGATGTGCTTGTCTAGCATTTTCGTCTACTTGAAAATATGCCTTTAACATATCCAGCATTAGAATAATAAAATTAGTCGCTATGGTTAATCACTACTTTTCACAAAATTAACCACCAAAGGAACAAATTATAAATAATAAATTTCGGTAACATAGTAACTCAAAACTTCGAATCACATATTTAATCACAAAAAACTATAAATAACGGTATTAAACACATGTTTGTAAATGCTTATGCAGACAGGTACGCGAACACTCGGGAACTATCAATAACACTGATTTTTACATGGGGTGTAGTGTTGCCAGATGTGTGAGATTTTCACATAGATTATAAATTTCATTATAAATAAATCATGCTTTACAAAAAATTTCTATTGACCTAACTGACGGTTAATATAGCTAACTGAGCATTGGAAAACGGGTCTTACGATCGCAACAGAAACAACAGAAAACAGCAAAAGACTATTATTTATTTTGGCTTGCACAACTAGCGCTGTTTACGCGAGGTTCCGATTTATAAAGATCTACGTACACGGTATAAAATTTAATTCAGTTTACTCTTTTTTAATGGAAGGTCGGAGCTGACGATCTAAATTTAACTCTTTTATCAACTTTTGCTAATATTGGTGTAAAATGGTAGAAATTTTTAAATAATAGTTTTATTACTTAAAAAAAGTGCATGTACATAAGGAAAATAATGGTATAAATACCATGAAAATGGTATGTTTGGCAACACTGACTAAGTGCATGGTTAGATGTGTGAAGATCATTACAATTTTTATCATGTAATGGCCTATCCCGAATAAAGTGCTGTTTTTCAAGAAAAAATTGATCTTTTTTTATAAAAAATGACGTATACTATCCTCCTAACCGTCCAGAATATTATGGAGGAGTAAAATGCAAACTGTTGGGTATGATCAGTGTAAAAAGTGATAAAAGTGTGTGAAAATACTGCAAATTATTTTCCATCACCTGATATTGTGTTGCACTTTCAGTGTTTTACTATTAGAGGCCAATTAAAATAGTAGAAAGCTGATTTATTCCTTGAACACCTACACATTTCAAATTATTGTAATAGCAGAGGGTAAGTACCTACTTCTTAAAAATAATAATTCTTTTATACACTTTGAAAAAATGAGATGGGAATATTAAATTCCTCTCAAGATTCCTTAAAAAGTTTAATGTTCATCGGAAAATTTAGTTTTAGTTGTACATTCCATATGAAACGTTGATTGGTGCAAGGAAAAGTCAAAATTGTACATTTCTCACATTGAAAGGTATTTTAAAATGTTTAAAAATGATTTCAAGTGGAGCAATTAATCGTTTAAGTAGCTAATTATTTCATCCAATGTTATTATAAATTCGGGAATGAACTTAATGCTAGGGCTCGGTTTTTCAATTGTGGGTTAACTAAACTCACACTTTTAGAATTCGATTTTCAATTTTACATTTGTTTTGGAAGTGGTTATAGCAACAAATATTTTATGCTAAAGTAACTTTTAGTTGAAGTGGTTTGTATTAGAATCTCATCGATTTTTGTGAAATTATAATGCTAGGTAACCTTCAACTTATGTTAACTTACGATTGTAAAATCGCGCCTAGGTGAGAGAATTGTATAAAATATGCGGCAACGATGCTTCAGTCCATTACATCATTTTTGCTAAGATATAGAATGTTTCCAGTAACCAGCAGTTCCAAAACAGTTTCATCATATTTTTTTGAAAGTCGATAACTCAAGTTACACGTGGGAATTAAAAATAAAAGGTGTCAGAGGGTTTCTACAGTTGTCAAGAATCGGAGGTATAAATATAACTACACACTTAAGACTCACTCTGTATATGATACGTTGTTGTTTTTTATTATTTATTCTTATTGTTAGTTTCATACCTTATATATTATTAGCACTTACATATCTGATATATTTATTTATATAATGCAAATTTGCATGATCTTAGATGAATAAAGTGAATACTGAATACTGAATACCAACTATACATATTTTGACGACATCTGCCGAAGCCATACATAGCCCACCTCTGTTTTTTCTAAGTAATAATTGTGAAGTAGAATTTTCACTTAACAAACTGTCGGCACATACCCACACTTTATAATCCGAGCCACCTTTCTGCCAACAAAACCACTTATATATTCAACAATATCGTTTATATATTTAGAATGATGTAAAGTATCATTAGAGCTATTTGGAAAGTCAAATTCCTTTTCATCAATGTCTAGCAGTTCTGGTGGTCTCATAATTAGATCATCAATTTTTGGTTTATTCTCCGATTTATTTCCACTTGAAACTGTAAGTATGTTTGTGTCATCTTGTGCTACACAATTTGCTGCTAGTGAAGAACAAATTTCTGCATGTAACAAAAGCCTTTTGTAAGCACTTTGAAATTGTATAGCAGTGGGATTGTTGTTGAATCCTCCCCGAGCACGAATGGCAGAGAAAAACATTTCGATGTGGTCTTGGCTTAGTTTGTAAGTTAAAACGTACTTCATATATTTTTTCTCATTTGCAACATCAAACAAATTTTCGATACTTGTCAAACAAATTAACATACTTAGAAATCCAGTTTTTCTTTTGGTATTTAACACACTGCATCCATCTTGAATTGTTAAAGAACTTATGAATAACTTTGACTCCTTTAAAAATGTTTTAACCACCTCTGCATTTTCTACAGATAATGGTTCACACTATGTGCTTTTGCTTAAAACATTTCTGGTGTTTAGAATGTCGAATACATTCATTATTTTACAAAACAGAAGTTGCTTCTTACTTTTTAAATTCTTCTAATTGTAAATCATAATTGCGAAAATATAGAGCGTCCGCGACACTAGTACTAAATAGTTGAACAGCAAGCGATACTTTCATGATTTCTCTTTTAAAATTTAAGTGTCTTTTAGTTATTTTTGTCGCAGCATGAAGACCTGCTGTTTCCTGTAGTTTAACAGGTTTTTCAAAAAATTCCCACTTAATAAAATTATCTTGAGGATCTATAATATTTGCCCAATGATCTAATACATTTCTAGTTAGTTTTAACATATGACAAGGGTCTAAAATTATATGTATACGTTCATTTGTAAATGGATGATGAAACCACGGTTCCATGTGAGACGGCTTTAATTTAACACCTGAAATTGAACCTACAGAAAAATTTGTAGGTGTCCTGTCAAACGTAATAGAAATGGTTCTTGCACCACTATCATGGGTCATTTTTAGACATCTTTTTACTAAATTCGCTTTCTCAGCAGCTGCCAAACCATCCAATAAAAAAGTAGGCAATGGGTATTTTCCATCTTGTATTAAATCCAACCAGTAAAAAACCAATGCCTCCTTTACTCTGGGTAGTGCATCGATATCTAGATTTGTGCCATAATCTACAAATCCCACATATTGCTTTCCATTCCATGCAACATGTTTTTTAATAGAAATTTCATTAAATATTACTCCACAAATTAATTTCTGACCTCGTTCTTTCTGCTCCTGCACTTTCATTTTAATAGCTCTCAAGGCCTCTGCTGTGTACCCAGGCGGCCCATCTACAGCTGATAACCATTTCCTCAGGGTACTGGGATGGGATAAACATTTACTAAAGTTCTTACATACGTAATTATATGCAGCACCAGAGTAAAAGTACAAAGTCAATGCAAAACTACGAAGTTGGGGAGGAAATTTTCTTTCGGTTGTCATTTTTAACTGTCTCAACAGCAAATCTTTCTCAGGTTCAGCAATGCTTTCCTATAAAAAATATTACAAACTTAAAATAAAAGGTATAATAAAAAGAATTTGGGAAACGGCTCTGAAATAAAAATATATTCGTGTTCGTTTTTAAGACTCCCATGAAAATTCATGCAAAAAAACTTTCTATTATAAAATATTGAAGCATCCCAGACCTGGGCTGCGTCATCGCGAATAAATTTCCTATAATTTTTACATAAAACTAAATTATTCCCAAGCATTTATATCTTTCAATTACAAAGTCATTATTACATGAAAAGGGTTAAATTATTTTCTTATAATTTTGGCAGAAAACGTATGCATTCAAACTATAGAGTCTAAATTATTCAGCTAAGTATTCATTTAATATTTTAAAACGTTGACAAAACTGTACAAAATCTCAAAGCATTCTTTAGTCGAGAAGAGATAACATAAACAAACCAACGTAAACACGTAGGGTTGTAAGAGTTTTACTAAGAAATTCAAAGGCTGTAAACATAGAGTCATTATATCACTTCTCACCTAAATGCATCATAAAGTTAATATTGTGGGTAAAGCCAAAACGGAGCGTTTGCCTATCTCCGTCTAACTTGCAGGCTTGGACCACGAATTCACTCACGGGAAATCATATAAATACGCGAGGCAGCGTACGATCGGGGTCACATCTCTGACAGCCCCAAGCGATTCGCTTTGGTTCTAACGAACCGGCTACGAAGAGACTGTCCAGTTCTACGTGGCAGACTTGTGCCCCACATCTGACTACCCTCAAGCATTTCGCTTTGGTTCGAAAGAACCGGGTACGAAGAGTTTGTACGACTCTCTGTAATCTAGCTGTGCACCAGGTCGACTCTGACAACCACAAGCCTATGCTTTTGTTCTGCGGAGTCGAGAAATAAGAGAGTGGCCTTGTCTTGCAGTTATAACTAGCATTGAGAGCCGCGCTGCATTAGCGTGCACTAGCCACCGACACCGTCATCGACATGGAGGCGCGTAACTCAGGCGTTACTCAAGAATCCGGGGGAGTGGGCCCCGCGGAACTCTCTGTATATACCAGAATTGGTAAGGATGGCACCTAAATAACTATTATACTGCATTGCCATTTGCTACGTACTCGAGGCCAGTAAAAAATCATGAAATTAATGCAATTTCTTTGTTTCGATGTGGTCTTGGCTTAGTTTGTAAGTTAAAACGTACTTCATATATTTTTTCTCATTTGCAACATCAAACAAATTTTCGATACTTGTCAAACAAATTAACATACTTAGAAATCCAGTTTTTTCTTTTGGTATTTAACACACTGCATCCATCTTGAATTGTTAAAGAACTTATGAATAACTTTGACTCCTTTAAAAATGTTTTAACCACCTCTGCATTTTCTACAGATAATGGTTCACACTATGTGCTTTTGCTTAAAACATTTCTGGTGTTTAGAATGTCGAATACATTCATTATTTTACAAAACAGAAGTTGCTTCTGACTTTTTTAAATTCTTCTAATTGTAAATCATAATTGCGAAAATATAGAGCGTCCGCGACACTAGTACTAAATAGTTGAACAGCAAGCGATACTTTCATGATTTCTCTTTTAAAATTTAAGTGTCTTTTAGTTATTTTTGTCGCAGCATGAAGACCTGCTGTTTCCTGTAGTTTAACAGGTTTTTCAAAAAATTCCCACTTAATAAAATTATCTTGAGGATCTATAATATTTGCCCAATGATCTAATACATTTCTAGTTAGTTTTAACATATGACAAGGGTCTAAAATTATATGTATACGTTCATTTGTAAATGGATGATGAAACCACGGTTCCATGTGAGACGGCTTTAATTTAACACCTGAAATTGAACTTGCATGTTTACTCGGACCCCTGCCGAAAGGCAAGGTCCGTGCCCAGACAACCGTATGTTTTTGTTGTCGGCGCCTCACCGTCTCACCCGACAGCGGCACTCTGATCCCCATATGGGTAATGCACTCTGATGAAGTTACAAATATTGCAGATTCAACTGGACATTAAATTTTTGGTATATTATCTTATTTATTTGACAAATGAAGGAAAAGTTCCAACTATTATTGGAATTAATATTGACTGTTCTAATTATTAGTAAACATGCAATGAGCAGTGCATTATAACAAAAAAAACCCTATCTGTAAATCATGTGGTACCACCGGTCAGCTATTGTTAAAAACCGCGAAACCCAGCATATAGAGTCGTACTTTGATTAGCGTTGCCATTTTACTCGAAACAAAGAAATTGCATTAATTTCATGATTTTTTACTGGCCTCGAGTACGTAGCAAATGGCAATGCAGTATAATAGTTATTTAGGTGCCATCCTTACCAATTCTGGTATATACAGAGAGTTCCGCGGGGCCCACTCCCCCGGATTCTTGAGTAACGCCTGAGTTACGCGCCTCCATGTCGATGACGGTGTCGGTGGCTAGTGCACGCTAATGCAGCGCGGCTCTCAATGCTAGTTATAACTGCAAGACAAGGCCACTCTCTTATTTCTCGACTCCGCAGAACAAAAGCATAGGCTTGTGGTTGTCAGAGTCGACCTGGTGCACAGCTAGATTACAGAGAGTCGTACAAACTCTTCGTACCCGGTTCTTTCGAACCAAAGCGAAATGCTTGAGGGTAGTCAGATGTGGGGCACAAGTCTGCCACGTAGAACTGGACAGTCTCTTCGTAGCCGGTTCGTTAGAACCAAAGCGAATCGCTTGGGGCTGTCAGAGATGTGACCCCGATCGTACGCTGCCTCGCGTATTTATATGATTTCCCGTGAGTGAATTCGTGGTCCAAGCCTGCAAGTTAGACGGAGATAGGCAAACGCTCCGTTTTGGCTTTACCCACAATATTAACTTTATGATGCATTTAGGTGAGAAGTGATATAATGACTCTATGTTTACAGCCTTTGAATTTCTTAGTAAAACTCTTACAACCCTACGTGTTTACGTTGGTTTGTTTATGTTATCTCTTCTCGACTAAAGAATGCTTTGAGATTTTGTACAGTTTTGTCAACGTTTTAAAATATTAAATGAATACTTAGCTGAATAATTTAGACTCTATAGTTTGAATGCATACGTTTTCTGCCAAAATTATAAGAAAATAATTTAACCCTTTTCATGTAATAATGACTTTGTAATTGAAAGATATAAATGCTTGGGAATAATTTAGTTTTATGTAAAAATTATAGGAAATTTATTCGCGATGACGCAGCCCAGGTCTGGGATGCTTCAATATTTTATAATAGAAAGTTTTTTTTGCATGAATTTTCATGGGAGTCTTAAAAACGAACACGAATATATTTTTATTTCAGAGCCGTTTCCCAAATTCTTTTTATTATACCTTTTATTTTAAGTTTGTAATATTTTTTTATAGGAAAGCATTGCTGAACCTGAGAAAGATTTGCTGTTGAGACAGTTAAAAATGACAACCGAAAGAAAATTTCCTCCCCAACTTCGTAGTTTTGCATTGACTTTGTACTTTTACTCTGGTGCTGCATATAATTACGTATGTAAGAACTTTAGTAAATGTTTATCCCATCCCAGTACCCTGAGGAAATGGTTATCAGCTGTAGATGGGCCGCCTGGGTACACAGCAGAGGCCTTGAGAGCTATTAAAATGAAAGTGCAGGAGCAGAAAGAACGAGGTCAGAAATTAATTTGTGGAGTAATATTTAATGAAATTTCTATTAAAAAACATGTTGCATGGAATGGAAAGCAATATGTGGGATTTGTAGATTATGGCACAAATCTAGATATCGATGCACTACCCAGAGTAAAGGAGGCATTGGTTTTTTACTGGTTGGATTTAATACAAGATGGAAAATACCCATTGCCTACTTTTTATTGGATGGTTTGGCAGCTGCTGAGAAAGCGAATTTAGTAAAAAGATGTCTAAAAATGACCCATGATAGTGGTGCAAGAACCATTTCTATTACGTTTGACAGGACACCTACAAATTTTTCTGTAGGTTCAATTTCAGGTGTTAAATTAAAGCCGTCTCACATGGAACCGTGGTTTCATCATCCATTTACAAATGAACGTATACATATAATTTTAGACCCTTGTCATATGTTAAAACTAACTAGAAATGTATTAGATCATTGGGCAAATATTATAGATCCTCAAGATAATTTTATTAAGTGGGAATTTTTTGAAAAACCTGTTAAACTACAGGAAACAGCAGGTCTTCATGCTGCGACAAAAATAACTAAAAGACACTTAAATTTTAAAAGAGAAATCATGAAAGTATCGCTTGCTGTTCAACTATTTAGTACTAGTGTCGCGGACGCTCTATATTTTCGCAATTATGATTTACAATTAGAAGAATTTAAAAAAGTAAGAAGCAACTTCTGTTTTGTAAAATAATGAATGTATTCGACATTCTAAACACCAGAAATGTTTTAAGCAAAAGCACATAGTGTGAACCATTATCTGTAGAAAATGCAGAGGTGGTTAAAACATTTTTAAAGGAGTCAAAGTTATTCATAAGTTCTTTAACAATTCAAGATGGATGCAGTGTGTTAAATACCAAAAGAAAAACTGGATTTCTAAGTATGTTAATTTGTTTGACAAGTATCGAAAATTTGTTTGATGTTGCAAATGAGAAAAAATATATGAAGTACGTTTTAACTTACAAACTAAGCCAAGACCACATCGAAATGTTTTTCTCTGCCATTCGTGCTCGGGGAGGATTCAACAACAATCCCACTGCTATACAATTTCAAAGTGCTTACAAAAGGCTTTTGTTACATGCAGAAATTTGTTCTTCACTAGCAGCAAATTGTGTAGCACAAGATGACACAAACATACTTACAGTTTCAAGTGGAAATAAATCGGAGAATAAACCAAAAATTGATGATCTAATTATGAGACCACCAGAACTGCTAGACAGTGATGAAAAGGAATTTGACTTTCCAAATAGCTCTAATGATACTTTACATCATTCTAAATATATAAACGATATTGTTGAATATATAAGTGGTTTTGTTGGCAGAAAGGTGGCTCGGATTATAAAGTGTGGGTATGTGCCGACAGTTTGTTAAGTGAAAATTCTACTTCACAATTATTACTTAGAAAAAACAGAGGTGGGCTATGTATGGCTTCGGCAGATGTCGTCAAAATATGTATAGTTGGTATTCAGTATTCAGTATTCACTTTATTCATCTATAAGATCATGCAAATTTGCATTATATAAATAAATATATCAGATATGTAAGTGCTAATAATATATAAGGTATGAAACTAACAATAAGAATAAATAATAAAAAACAACAACGTATCATATACAGAGTGAGTCTTAAGTGTGTAGTTATATTTATACCTCCGATTCTTGACAACTGTAGAAACCCTCTGACACCTTTTATTTTTAATTCCCACGTGTAACTTGAGTTATCGACTTTCAAAAAAATATGATGAAACTGTTTTGGAACTGCTGGTTACTGGAAACATTCTATATCTTAGCAAAAATGATGTAATGGACTGAAGCATCGTTGTCGCATATTTTATACAATTCTCTCACCTAGGCGCGATTTTACAATCGTAAGTTAACATAAGTTGAAGGTTACCTAGCATTATAATTTCACAAAAATCGATGAGATTCTAATACAAACCACTTCAACTAAAAGTTACTTTAGCATAAAATATTTGTTGCTATAACCACTTCCAAAACAAATGTAAAATTGAAAATCGAATTCTAAAAGTGTGAGTTTAGTTAACCCACAATTGAAAAACCGAGCCCTAGCATTAAGTTCATTCCCGAATTTATAATAACATTGGATGAAATAATTAGCTACTTAAACGATTAATTGCTCCACTTGAAATCATTTTTAAACATTTTAAAATACCTTTCAATGTGAGAAATGTACAATTTTGACTTTTCCTTGCACCAATCAACGTTTCATATGGAATGTACAACTAAAACTAAATTTTCCGATGAACATTAAACTTTTTAAGGAATCTTGAGAGGAATTTAATATTCCCATCTCATTTTTTCAAAGTGTATAAAAGAATTATTATTTTTAAGAAGTAGGTACTTACCCTCTGCTATTACAATAATTTGAAATGTGTAGGTGTTCAAGGAATAAATCAGCTTTCTACTATTTTAATTGGCCTCTAATAGTAAAACACTGAAAGTGCAACACAATATCAGGTGATGGAAAATAATTTGCAGTATTTTCACACACTTTTATCACTTTTTACACTGATCATACCCAACAGTTTGCATTTTACTCCTCCATAATATTCTGGACGGTTAGGAGGATAGTATACGTCATTTTTTATAAAAAAGATCAATTTTTTCTTGAAAAACAGCACTTTATTCGGGATAGGCCATTACATGATAAAAATTGTAATGATCTTCACACATCTAACCATGCACTTAGTCAGTGTTGCCAAACATACCATTTTCATGGTATTTATACCATTATTTTCCTTATGTACATGCACTTTTTTTAAGTAATAAAACTATTATTTAAAAATTTCTACCATTTTACACCAATATTAGCAAAAGTTGATAAAAGAGTTAAATTTAGATCGTCAGCTCCGACCTTCCATTAAAAAAGAGTAAACTGAATTAAATTTTATACCGTGTACGTAGATCTTTATAAATCGGAACCTCGCGTAAACAGCGCTAGTTGTGCAAGCCAAAATAAATAATAGTCTTTTGCTGTTTTCTGTTGTTTCTGTTGCGATCGTAAGACCCGTTTTCCAATGCTCAGTTAGCTATATTAACCGTCAGTTAGGTCAATAGAAATTTTTTGTAAAGCATGATTTATTTATAATGAAATTTATAATCTATGTGAAAATCTCACACATCTGGCAACACTACACCCCATGTAAAAATCAGTGTTATTGATAGTTCCCGAGTGTTCGCGTACCTGTCTGCATAAGCATTTACAAACATGTGTTTAATACCGTTATTTATAGTTTTTTGTGATTAAATATGTGATTCGAAGTTTTGAGTTACTATGTTACCGAAATTTATTATTTATAATTTGTTCCTTTGGTGGTTAATTTTGTGAAAAGTAGTGATTAACCATAGCGACTAATTTTATTATTCTAATGCTGGATATGTTAAAGGCATATTTTCAAGTAGACGAAAATGCTAGACAAGCACATCGGCTATGGAATGCTTTCCAAACGTCAAGCCCATATGATATATTCATGTAGTAACTGTTGTAAGTAAATAAATTTGCTTTTTCGTTCTTTTAAAGTAAATGTGTCTTTTTAAAATGACTATTTTCAACTTTGATTTATTTTTAGAAATGAACCATATTAAACTTAAACTATAAATTAGCGACAATAATAATAATTTAAAATACACAGAAAAAGTATTGCATATTTTTAATATTTGGTGCTTACGGGACTGTTTATTTATAAAAAAAAGTGTCAGGATTACCTAATTTTACAAAGAAAAATAGATTAAACAGATACTCTTAATACCTTTTATTTTAAGAGCAACCTACAAGTGACAAGTGTCGCTTTCCACAATCGCGCCTTGAAGTTTATTTCTTATTTTCGGCCAGTGTGTACAGAAATGCTTTCTTAAAAAGAGCTCAATGTTTTATAAACTATTACATTTGTTTTGGTGCGGCGTCTACACTGATATTAAATAAGTCTAATATCGTCTCACAAAATGTCCGTGACAAAAGCGTAATAATTTTTTTAAAAATTCAAAATTTGCAATTCATGCAATGCATGCAATTATGGAATAATTGTGATGACGAACTCTGGCAGTAGCAACACTGCCTTCAGTTACGTCATTTCTGTGAACGGCGTTTACAAAGTTACCCAGTGACTATCAAAATGTCAGTGGCTGGAGGACGAAAAAAATTATCAGAAATTAAAAATTTCTTTTTGTTCAAAAAAATTTATTGACAGTGCCAATCAATTATACACGACGAAATATATTGAGGGTTAAAATATAACTATGCATTTAAAACTCACCCTGTATATACACATATATACATGGGGAGGTAATTCTTCTACAAATGATATCATTAATAAATTGATTATATTATCCCTGAGACAAATAAATCCTTCTAAATTATTTAACAGATTAAATGACCATATTTTGGATCGAGATCCAATGAAACCAGACTTAGGCATAAGTATAATAAGTTGAATTTATTTCATAATCAGTAAACTCGGTATCTTTTTTAGCTGATATTTTACAAGTTGTTGGCTGTTAAAGTATGTTGTAATTTGATGGCAGGAAGTGTGAATATGTGAGAGAATTGACAAAAGGAAGACTGTTTAGTTAAACGTATATTGTGGAATTGAATAATATCAATGTTACAATTACGGCCAAGCCAAACGATAAAAGAGGCCGCTTACACGTGGCCGTCGCCTCAAATATTAAACAATATTAGTCATGTATAGTCGTAAGCATATATGTTTTCCTTCAACACTATCCCTAAAACTTTATGCTTATGACTGCCATAACTATGAATAAAAATACACAAATTATTTCATAATATTGTTGATTAAACCAACTTTATTTCTTAACATTTCAAATCTTGGTTTAACCAACGGCTTAGTCATAATATGTATCAGCGATTTGATTTTCGCTTGAAACATACATAGTATCAAATTCATTTTTCTCATACAAATCTCGTATAAAATGAAATCTTATATCTATGTGTTTGGTGCGGCTGGAAATTCCGGATTTTTAATTAGCCTTAGCGCACTTTGATTATCGATGCACAAGAACACCTTGTCGCATTTAAAAACACTCGCACCAATTTCTTTTAGAATTCGCACTAACCACACAAGATCTTTTGCTGCACTCGCTGCACTTATGTACTCCGCTTCAGTGGTGGATAATACAACGCACTGTTGTTTCTTGCTCTGCCAGGATACTGCAGCTCCACCTAACTTACTGATTACACCTGTAGTTGATTTGCGTGTATTCGCATCACCTGCAAAGTCGGCATCACAAAACACTTCCAATGGTTCACTTGTATGGTAAAGTAACCCGAAATCTGCTGTTCCCTTAATGTAACGAAGGATTCACTTTACAAGCTTACAATGTGCTTCGGCTGGGTTGTTTAAGGCTCTTGATGCAATGTTAACTGCAAATCCAATATCTGGTCTGGTTGTCACTTGTAGAAACATTAAGTTTCCGACAATTTCACGATATGGAAAGTAATCGTTTCTCGTTGGACTATTACTTTCATTCCACCCTGCATCAATAGGTGTTGATACGGATTTCGAATCTACCGTTTCATATTTTTCTAAAATCTTCTTTATATAACTGGCTTAATTTATAAAGATTGAACCATTTTGCAATTTTTCTATTTCAAAACCAACAAAGTTTCTTCATTTTGTTTGTCATCTGGTCCAGTTTTGCAATATGCGCTGCTACATTCAACAGAGTCCCACTTAAATTCAAAAAACTGTTTTTGAATTAGTCCCAGACTCTCATCAGACTTCAAGTCATATACACTGTGTAGCTTTTTCCATATTTCTCGCGCATTTTCGCAATTCATTAACAGTTGTAATGGTTTTTCTTCCACCATTGTGACAATGATTTTCCGTGAAATACGATCCGCTTTTGTCCATTTTCGAAGTTGGTTCTCGTAGTTCGGCTCTGTACTCTCTGGTTTCACAAATGTTCCGTCGCAGACCCCCAGAGCATCTTCACTGTCCAGCAATGTACTAACAACGAACTGCCACTGTTGCCAATTTCCGGCATCTCGAAGTTTTTCAACTTTCGGTTTGTCAATTTCCATTTTGACACGTTAAGTCTTTGAATGCACTACAAAACGAACTAGTCACACCCGAAAACTCCACCGAATTTCCTAAATCACATAAACAACACTTCTTGTACACTGGGTACTGGGCCCATAACCTGTTGTAATTTGATGGCAGGAAGTGTGAATATGTGAGAGAATTGACAAAAGGACGACTTTTTAGTTAAACGTATATTGTGGAACTGAATAATATCAATGTTACAATTACGGCCAAGCCAAACGATAAAAGAGGCCGCTTACATGTGGCCGTCGCCTCAAATTTTAAACAATATTAGTCATGTATAGTCGTAAGCATATATGTTTTCCTTCAACAAAGCAGAAATTATTTCTTCAATAAAAAACAAAAAACTTTCTTTCCTATTTTTATTTTTAGAGGACTTTCAGCCAGGTACATAAACAATTTATCCTACGTTTCGTCCGAGTCTTCGAACTTTTTCAAGGTAAAAGCTAATATAAATTTCCTATTTTAATTTAATTTTATGGGCTGGTTTTATTTTGTTTTTCATCATTTTTTATTTTGTAGATATGTGATGTATGTGTAGTTCGACGAGTTAGGCAGACGTATGTATGTACCTGGCTGAAAGTCCTCTAAAAATAAAAATAGGAAAGAAAGTTTTTTCTGTTTTTTATTGAAGAAATAATTTCGGTATCTTTTTTTTATTTCACTCTGTAGGTAGCACCTAGGTAGGTGCTTTTAGTTTTAAGGGGCATATTCCATATTTTCTTTCTTTAGTTCTTGATGGTAAGCTTTATTTTGAGTGTATGCAAATATTTCTTACTTACACATAACTTTATGTTTAATTTAAAATTTGGAATTAAGTATCTTTATTATTTTAATATACTATTTTTATCCAACATTGTCACATTTACATTAATAAAAATTATGAATTATAGCTAACGTTATATTCCTTGTGTATTTGTAATATATAATTAAAAACGAATTTGTTCTTATTTAAAAACCAATTAAAATTAATATTTATAGTACGTGCATATTTATGTTTACATGTTTGTAGTAAGAACATTTTTTTATCTAACATTGTTAGTATTTAAATTTAAGTTTTTGTAGTTCGAATATTTTTTTTATCTAACATTTTGACATTACATTAATATTAATTATAGCTGTTGTATTCCTTGTATATTTTCATTAAATAATTAAAACCGATTTTGTTTTCAATTAAAAATTTTATTTATAGCATTATTTACATTTACATTTGTGTAGTCTGAAAATAATTTTACCTAACATTGTTGTATTCCTTGTGTATTTGCAATAAATTTTTAATTAAAAACTGTATTATAGAAACATTCACTGTTGTTTCTAATGGGAATAAGCAGCTGTTTGCCCTTAATGGGTAATGTGGGTTGCCTAACCATGTTGACAACATTCAGCTTATATGAAAGCATCTGCGACGCGCAGTCCATATGTCGATATGAAGATAACATAAATCCAGAAAAACTTCATGTGAATGCATTGTTGCAACAAACATTTAAAAATGTCAACTAAAGTCTAGTAAACATAAATGAACTGTCACAACTTCTCGTCATGTAGGGCTAACATATCTCAACGATAGCTGAAGCTGGCTTCACAGAACAACATAGTTTTGCTGATAACACAAAGTCACATGATTTCTTATCCAATGAAATTCGATATTCCCCTCTGTTGATTAATGAAGTTACAATTTTCCAACTTCATAAGCAACACTCACAATATTTGCCACATACCTGTGATGTGCCTAAAAAGCAAATAATGGACGACAAAATAATAAAACTAAAATAAGGTGGTGGGAGAATGTTGCTAGCAACACTATGCGGTTCTCTGAAACCAGCTTGAATCGTCAGTAGCGAGCGGCGCATGAAGTTTGTGGAATAGGGTTTTTGACACTGAAAAATAAATTATTAGATAGATAGAACAAATCAGAAATTATTGGTTTGTATTCACAAACACAAGGTTGATTTATTATTTCAATTTTTTAGTCTGTGAACATGTCACAAAACGCTACCCGCCATTATGGTTTTAAATGTGACGTCACTTGTAATAAGCAAAACCTACGGTTATCTTAATGTGACTGCTTTGTGAATATTTGGACTGATTTCGTGTTGTTTCTTCAAGTTTACAATAACTAATCATGGAGGGCGGGTTTTTAAAAGCGGACAGTACAAATTTGTCAAGAATTGACACAATAATGGTGGCTAAATTCTTTGCGACTAATCCCGATTTCCTTTTTGCCGAATTTAGGAACATTAAAACATCTGTCTGAGCATATATTTTAAAAACAAATTAGATATCCTCTTCTTGGTAAAAGTTTAAAATATAGAGTGAAATGAACAATAACGCTGAAATTTTTTTTTGCTAATTAATATTTTCTAACTTTTACAAAACTTATCACAGATAAGTATAACATATCTTTTTAAACAATTATATTCCTGGCTATTTGTCAAAACGCTGAAACTTGGAGTACAAAAAAGATAATATGCACATATGTTTAGTGTGACTGATAATGTTATTTTTAAATCCAACTATTCTGTTCAGTAAAACCAAAAATAAATAAAATAAAAGTACTCACCAGTTAAACAATCACTTTAGAACATCCATCGACACGTGTTTTTGCTTTTAGCATTATCAAGATGGCTCATATCTTTTTTTGTAATCCAAGTTTCAGCGTTTTGGCAAATAGCCGGGAAAATAATTGTTCAAAAAGATATATGTTATACTTATCTGTGATAAGTTTTGTAAGTTAAAAAATAATAATTAGCAAAAAAAATTTTCAGCGTTATTATTAGGGCTGTCAAAAATGTTCCGTGGGACAGTGGCGTACGCGAAATTAATAAGAGAAACAATAAACTGTTACGATTTATAACAATGTATGTAAAACTTACCCTCTTAACTAGCTTGCTTATCACAAACTGAAGATGTGTAGCCATTTTGCAGCATCAGGTATGTTTCTATGGTTGTCTCCATGAATGATGTTCGCTTTGGTGAAAATATATTCTTATATTTTGAAAACGACCGTTCGGCATCTACTGATGTAATACACGCATACGTAAAATAGTCTTTGAACGCACTTAACGGATCTGGGGCTGCACCATCACATATTTGTCTCAATTTGGTAAAACCGGTGTCTTTATTTAGCACACTTGCAAACTTTTCTTTAACGCGCTCATTTGTTGCGTCACCTATAGCGTGTAGTAGTAGCTTTACTTCGTCCACTATTTGCAGTGACTCCGCTAACGACAACTCACTGTTTTCTAATTTTTTTATGCTTTCATGTAATGGTTTATAGTTCTTCGCAATATTTTTTAAAGCTGTTTCAACGGAAATATCTTAGAATTTTGTGTGGCTTTCCTTAATACTGCAGCCTCATCTGGATTGAATTGTAGTATCACAGCTTTTATTTGTTGGAAATATTCAGCATAATAAAAAGCTGCCTGCAACCAAGTTCCCCAACGTGTAAGAATCGGCTGTGGTGGTTCAGGAATACTGGGACACTTGCTATCAAATGCACGGAGACGTTTAGGAGATTTAAGAAATACTTTTTTTGCACTTGCTATTAATGCATCCACCTCTGGAAAAACTTTTCGAATAATTTCTGCCACAAGATGTAAAGCATGCACTTTACATGTAACATGTATAAATGTACAACCTTGTTCTTGAAAAGAACGGCCTACCGAACGCATTGTCACGGCGCCATCAGTCACAAACATCAACAGTTGACTTTTTGACAGTTCAAATTTTTCTAACGTCTCCAGCACCACCCTGGTAATTGTTTCGCTAGTACACTGACTTTGTCTTTTGCTAGCTAGTAACAGTGGAACTATCGGTTTAAGAGGGTCCAGTACTCTTACTATAACATTTAAAATAGAATTTTTTTTACAATCTGTTGTCTCATCAATAGATAACCACAGCCATGTATTTTTTAATTCACATTTCATCTTATTTACCATGTCTACGTGTACAGTTGGTAGATAGTTACATAACGTCGTGCGACTTGGTAACTTCACCTGGGCATTGTATTTATTCCAGAACTCTCGAAATGGTTGTTTATCGAGTATGTGCAGCGGAACATCACAGGCAATCAGCATTAATAGTAAATCAAACATAAACTGTGTTGTCGAAGGCACGGCATTTTTTTTTATAGTGTACACTATTTACGTGAAGTCCACAATCACGCTTATCCCAGCACATCAAATCTTTCTCGCACAATTTACAAATTATTTTAGCACCATCATAGAATAAATCCGGGACTTCACCTATGAGTTTATTCACTTTGTCAGCAAATGGCCGTTTTCTACCCCTGTGTACGTTTGCCATGCTTTATTATTAAGTTAATATCAACAATATTATTAGCAGAAGGTAGAAACAGATTTTACACTTATTAAAAAATGGTTTAACAGTAAGATACTTACCATAAACTATGATAAAACTTTTTTCTCCCTTTTTCCTCATAAAAAGAATTTGCCAGCGTATAATACACTAGAGATCAACGAGGATGGTCAAATAATACACATAAATTCAACAAACAGTGTTAAATATTTAGGAACATTTATAGATTGTCATTTAAAATGGGATGTTCATGCAGAATACATAACAAGTAAACTTAGGTCTATTATATATTTATTTTACAAACTCAAAAATATTCTGGAAACACACGATCTCAAAACATTATATCATGCCTTAGTTAGTCCGCACTTATCTTATGCTATAATAGGATGGGGAGGATTACTAAAAACTCACTTAAAATCTGTGGAGATATTACAGAAAAGATTTTTTTAAATAATTTTAAAGAAAAATGTTATGTATCCCACAAATCGATTACTAGATGAAATCGAAATTTTTGATATAAGACAAAACTATTTTTATAATGTCTGCATTTATATGCACAAAAATAGGCATTTGTTACAATTACCAGCTCACGGATACAGTACAAGACAAAAGTCACGTAATTTTTCCATTGAATTTGCGAAAAAAACGATAGGGCAAAGAAACATAAATTTTTTGGGTCCCAAGATTTTTAGCTCATTACCATCTGAACTAAGATTAATAAACTCGTTAAATAAATTTAAAAAAGAATGTAAGAGATATTTGCTACTGCAAAAACGAGAAGATATTTATTCTATAATTGATTTAAAAAACAACTAAATCAAAAATTGTCCTCCAACAGAGATATAATTTTCATTATTAATATTGGTATTAAATCATTATTATTGATTTTGGCAAATATTAAATAGAGTCAATAAAACCAACTCGGATTGTTACAGGGATATCTACAGTATATGACCTATCTAGCTAGATATTATATGTGTGTATAAGAGTATGTAAGCATGTATGTAGTATTATTGTATATGTTTTGTAAGCGTGTGTATGTGTGCTTATGTATATGTATATATTGTATAAGAATGGAAGTATATATAGATGTGTGTATGTATGTACATGTGTATATATATGTGAATATACACATGCATGTATATATGTATTTATAGATGTTAAGTTTGGCGCTTATTGAGCCTTTTTATATACTAAGCAGTATTTATAAGTTACAATATTGTTTATTCCAGTTGTGATATTTTCTTATATTATTACTCATTACAATTGCTATTATAGATATATTCATCCCACGCTCAAATATCTTAGGATATTTTGTGGTGTATTATGTTTATTTATGTAGTATACTTCTTCTTGTTTTTAATACGAAATTGTATATTGTTGTATGAAATAAACATTATTATTATTATTATTATTATTATTAATACAGTACAACAAATAAAATAAAAACACAAAAACAATATGCAATACGCCCAAGTAACAACGTGTACACAACTCGAAAGCTAATAATAGACTGGACTGGAGAAAGAGTTTCGCAGTCAAGGTGAATGCCGGCGACAGTACATCTGTACTCTACGACCACGATACACAGAAACGATTTGCAGCTTTAGTTATTATTTTTCATTTCACTCTATATAATATTTGTTTACTTCTAATTTTAAAGCTAACTAGGTACTTTATTTATTTATAAAAGTGTGTATAATGTAGGTAATTATTATTATTTTGTATAAGAAAATGACAGGTTTTGATGTTATGTAGCATTGGGCCAGAGTACACAAACACAAACATCACAGATATGTGAAAGACCTCACTTGTTTACATTAGTTGTAAAGTTCAAATGTACCGAAAGTATGACAATAATAGTACTTACATCAAAGTGATCCTCACAAAAATACAGTATACTTTTATTCGATAATAATTTTGGGTCTCTCCTGGCAAGTTCTAACCAAGTCTTTCTCATTTTAATATCATCTGGAGTTTTATAAACAACTTTTGTGGTGTCTTTACACTTGTACTCTTACAGTTCGGCACCAAACACCACATAATACGATGGGAACTCATTATTTTATACAATAAATAAAAAAGAACAATACCAAGCATTACTTGCGTTTGTTTGTTTACTACAGTAGATAGTGACATGGCGGCTCGTGTTTACGCTACAGTTTATATATTTGAAATTTTGAATGCTATTTTATCCTATAAAGCGATTTCATTTAAACGAAATAAAAATTCATGTGGACTAATACCACAGAGTAAGAATATGTACAGAGGCGACAGTAACTCAAAATCCTTTGATATATGCCGCCGCGGCGCCGTGACCTCGTCACTTTAAATAGGCAATGGCATCGTTGCCAAGTTTCAGCGAAATATCTATTTTTGCAGAATGCGCTGTTGTCTTTTACCATAATATTGTATGTTAAATATATTCTGTCCCTTATTGCGCGCACAGTATAACGAGAAGGCATAATGAAAAATAATAAAAAAGAAATAAAAGACAAAATGAAATTTTGTGCATCTTAGATCATTTAAGTATTAAATAAAACTTAAGACTATTATACAGGATGAATCAGTTTCAACCTGCCAAACTTTAGGGATTAATTAATTTCGAAATTTTAAATATAAAGTGCAAACAATAAAATCCCTATCTCACTTTCGAAATGAGATACAGGGCGTTAAAGTTTCTAAAAAACATTTTTTAAATGTCGAGACCTGAGAAAAAAAATCAAAATCAAACTAATCTGCTCTATTGTGTACTTGAAGAGTACTTAATAATTTGCATTCCATTCCTGGGATCAGTGGCGTAGGAATGGGGTATTCTTTGTATTTTTCGCAGCGTGCAACGTTTTTATCCTAAAAATGTTTTTTTAGGAACCCCTACTGATAAATAAAAATAATAAAATGATATTTTTGTCTAATATTATGTTTTTTTCAACACTTTAATGCCCTGTATCTCACTAGAAAGTGCACTTTGTATTTAAAATTTTCAAATTAATCAATCTCTAAAGTTGAAACTGAGTTACCTTCTAGTTAAAATTAAATTGTTAGTATTAATACTATTTAAATTGAAAATATAGAGTACCTATCTCTATGGTATGAAATACTGGTAATAGTGCTGCATTGTTTGTACAAAATGTAAGTACTTTTTTCTAGAGAAATAATACGGTAATAAATCAAAACACTTTATTTTGTTACTGTGAACTTTTGAACCATTATATAATGATATGCTAAGCATCAAAACTATAATAGCGTTAAGTTACAATAAATGCAGCCATAATAAAATCGTGTAGCGATTTATTGTTATATATGATCCACAATCACAAAGAAGCGGTTAACTTCATTAATTTTCATCTATGCATAATATACAAACACGCTCCTCTGGCGCCATTTTTTCAACTTTTAATTTTATTAATTTAAATAATGCCACATTATAGCCAGCTCCAAATTTTACATTTTCTGCAAATCGTTGTAGTGAACGACTGGATGCTAGGCATAGCGTTTTTTTAAAGTTTTTTATAGCATTTAGGACTGACAAAATATAGAGTAAGACAGAACTGCTTGAATTCGTCACTCTTCTGCCATGCTCGCTTCGGTTAAGTAGTTGCTCTTGTGCCTTAACAATTTTTGCAACTTCTGTAGTCACAAATCGATCACACAAATTTAAGAAATCCTGTTGAGATGGACTGTTCTGTTTTCTTAATAAAACCTCAATTTCATCCCTCAGAAAATCAAATTTTCCTGTTGCAGTGCTCCAATTTTTGATTTCAATCTGTCTTTTCTCGGTGAATGTGGTAACAAAACACTTGATTTGAGTTGCTACTGGAGAAAGAAGTCCTGCAGAAATTGCACCTAGTGATGGTGGAGGTTCCACGGCAGTACTTGGAGAAATAACAATATTTTCTAGGATTCTAACTTTTTGTACTGGTTCGTAACTTGTATCTTTGTGAGGTCGTTTACCGGACGTACTGGGTTGAGGTTCGGTATCCAGTGGTAAGTCTGAAAATAAAAAAAACTTAGAGCACACAAAAAAATATTTGTTTGCTTCATGAAATTCAGCGTTTGATATGATATCGACATACAAAATATGAAATTATCTAACAGTTTCTATATGCAAACATATTTTGGTTGTATATTTTCATTCACAGAAAAAATGCAGTCTAAATGTATATGGGTAATGCTGCGGTATCCTATCCACAAAATTCTTCATAAAATTTGAGACTTCAAGAGATTAAAAAAGTTTCTTATTTAAAGATTGTACTATTTTTGTACTTACCCAAAGTTGGTTCTATAATTCGAATCGGTTCTGCAGTAGGAAGCAGACGTGATTTGTCAAAAGGATTGTTGTATATGTTGTCTTCAAAGTGTACACTACAAATTCTATATTTATTATAAAACTCTGCACTGTTAAAGGGGGTATCACTCGTCAGTACATCTTCTCTTCCACAGGCTCTAATCCAAGTACGACACCTAAAAATATTTGATATATTGGCAATTTATAATATAAAACCTACTACATAGGTACTTTAAATATTTATTGTGCATTTAATATATTCACAGTACCAACAATAAACATCAATAATTTAATGGTATGATTCTGCAGGGTATTTCAGAAATATAGTCTTCACAGCTGATGGCAGAATCTGCCTATTAAAACAAGTTAAAAATTTCATATACTTAAGTACCAAGCATGTATCAAGATAACAAAATCTACTGCCAGAAGTTGAGCTGGAATTTCCGAAACACCCTGTACTTTTCCGTTATATGTATAAATCAACTTATGTGTGTTGGTACCTAATTAGGTAGGTAATAACCCACAATATTTTGTAACAGCACATATTACATGTTTGTAACATTTTTGTTATAATAAATGGTTTGGTACATATTAAAATGTTTGCATAATTGAAAAAATAAGAAGTACATTGCAAAGCCAAATTAAACTAGTAGGTATAATACTTTTTTCGTTCAAGCAACCGTTTAGCAGATAAAAATTATTATTTGTTGAAAAAATTATTTTTTGAGAGGCTCCCTCAAACACCTTTGAACTCATTTCGATGAAATTTTGCACAGAGGGGTTTTTAAAGGTGCTGATTAAGAATATCTCTCGAGAATAGTTTTTGATATACAAGAGTGGCTACATGAAACCCTGCGGCATACTGTATATATTATGAAATATCGTAGTATTTGACACATCTATTACTTAGGGCCAGTTTCATAATCAATGCTAAAGCATGCTTATTATAACAACAAATGCTTGTTTTAACAATGTGTTACTATGGAGAATAACTAAAACAAAAAAAAAACAAAAAAAAAAATTTTTTTTTAAATTTAGTAAATGGAGGCTATGTTTTGCAGAAAATGTTTCAAATACTCTGTAAAATTAGTCATTATTAAAATGGGATGCTATAAAGATAATTAAAATTAAATAATTTCCAGTTTCATTACGTTTAGCATACCTACAGTATTTATGACTTGAATACACTACATAATTTCAGATTTTTCTTTTAAATTTCTGTTTAATGTAAAACACTAATAAGTACTTAATTTCATTGTACATGTAAAAGTCTTTTGTTAAAGAAAGTCAAACTTTACTCATTGTAAAGCTAAGTAATATACTGGCATAATAAATACCTAAATAATTATAAGCAGCTATAAACAAACTAAACTAACTGCATGGTATTTTTTTAACATCCTACCTGTTTACATCTTTAGGAAATCTGAAAAACTTGATAGTGCCTTTACTTTTATAAAATGTGTTTTTACAGTTTTTATAAAAGCAGTACATTCCACCAGATACTTCTTTCAATTTACTCATGGTTCCACGTCTACACAAACTTTATAAAAACTTCACAAGCACTCAAAAAATCACAACTATTATAATAAACAAAACGAAAGGACCGATTTTAGTAATAATTTTTTTTGTTATTGTATAGTTTTCTGTGTTAGTGTTAACTTAATAAAATAAAAACAATTGAAACAATCAAAAAAATTTATTAAATCAGATAATTTTAATTTTATCAAATATCAATTTTAGCGGCATAATGCCGCCAGGACCATTAATAGTAGATGGCGTACTAGTTTGACATATGCCAAATGAAAACTGGAGGAAAACAAAACAATCTACATTTAACGGTGTGAGAGAATATTTAAGAACTTTTAAAGTTTTGACAAATGCCGTCTGTGCAGGTATTCTTAGCAGATAGTCTTCTTTATTTAGAAAATAGAAGATAGCCTTTAATCGAGGGTGACGAAGTTTTTAAAGCCGTACACTTAATTTTGTGTCAGACTGAAGACGTGGATTCGCGAAACATTTTTTTGGTTTTTGCTTGAACTAAAACCATCTCTACATGAAATGAGATTAATTTTAGGATCCACAGATATGTCAACGAAATTAGTGTATGTATGTAGCTGCAAGGCTGGACAATTCAGAACCTGCAAAAACATATTATTGCTGTTTTTTGTACGTAAACTGGTAATTAAAGTAAACTATATTATACATATATTTAAATGTTACAGATCCGTTATTTTATAGATGAACATCTACAACCTTATTGTACTGATTTTAAGTGTTAATCTAGTGTGGTGGGGTAAAAAGATTGACTTTTAGTTTATTCAATGGAAAGAGTTGTTGATTTTAAAAAGAAAAATAAATACGTCGATAAATACGGTTTCAGTCTAAGGGAATTGGACAACTGTATTTTGCTCTGTGGTCATTTGCAATTAATTCTTAACTATAGGTTTCAGATGATGAAGTAATTTTGTTGCTTCTGCCATAATGTATTGAAATAATAACAAATACATTTTCAAAACATTTTTTATTAAATACGTATAAAAATTAAAAATGTTTATCAAAGGCAAGCAACTGTTGGTTTTATTAATAGTTTACTGTTTAACGCATTTTACGTTTGCACTTTATTTCAAAATTGTACAAAAGTTACTTTTCACCCAGTTTGAAGTTTTACCAATAGTTAATAGATGGCGAACTCTTTGTGGCCCACCTGAATACTTTTTACTAAGGATTGAGTGATTAATGAAGCTGCAAATCATTTCTGTGTATCATGGTCGTAGAATACAGATGTATTTACTGTCGCCTGCATTCACATTGACCGCAAAACTCTCCAGTCCAGTCTATTATTAGCTTTCGAGTTGCGTACACGTTGTCACTTGGGCGTGTTGCATATTGTTTTTGTGTTTTATTTTATTTGTTGTACTGTATTGTTGATATTAATTTAATAATAGAGCAAGGCACACGTACGCAGTGGTAGAAAACGGCCATTTGCTTACAAAGTGAATAAATTCATAGGTGAATTCCCGGATTTATTCTATGATGGTGCTAAAATAATTTGTAAAGTGTGCGACAAAGATTTGATGTGCTGGGATAAGTGTGATTGTGGGCTTCACGTAAATAGTGTACACCATAAAAATAAAAAAAATGGCGTGCCTTCGACAACACAGTTTATGTTTGATATACTATTAATGCTGATTGCCTGTGATGTTCAGCTGCACATACTCGATAAACAAACCATTTTGAGAGTTCTGGAATAAATACAATGCCCATGTGAAGTTATTAAGTCGCACAACGTTATGGAACTATCTACCAACTGTACACGTAGACATGGTAAATAAGATGAAATGTGAATTAAAAAAATACACGGCTGTAGTTATCTGTTGATGAGACAACAGATTGTAAAAAAAATTCTATTTTAAATGTTATAGTACAAGTACTGGACCCTCTTAAACCGATAGTTCCACTGTTACTAGCTAGCAAAAGACAAAGTCAGTGTACTAGCGAAACAATTACCAGGGTGGTGCTGGAGACGTTAGAAAAATTTGAACTGTCAAAAAGTCAAGTGTTGATGTTTGTGACTGATGCCGCCGTGACAATGCGTTCGGTAGGCCGTTCTTTGCAAGAACAAGGTTGTACGTTTATACATGTTACGTGTAAAGTGCATGCTTTACATTTTGTTGGAGAAACTATTCGAAAAGGTTTTCCAGAGAAGGTTGTACGTTTATACATGTTACGTGTAAAGTGCATGCTTGACATTTTGTGGCAGAAACTATTCGAAAAGGTTTTCCAGAGGTGGATGCATTAATAGCAAGTACAAAAAAAGTGTTTCTTAAATCTCCTAAATGTCTCCGTGCATTTCATAGCAAGTGTCCCGGTATTCCTGAACCACCACAGCCGATTCTTACACGTTGAGGAACATGGTTGCAGGCAACTTTTTATTATGCTGAATATTTCCAACAAATAAAAGCTGTGATACTACAATTCAATCCAGATGAGGCTGCAGCTATTAAGGAAAGCCACACAAAATTCAAAGATATTTCCGTTGAAACAGCTTTAAAAAATATTGCGAAGAACTATAAACCATTACATGAAAGCATAAAAAAATTAGAAAACTGCATTGTAGTTAGCGGAGTCATTGCAAATAATGGACGAAGTAAATCTACTGCTACACGCTATAGGTGACGCAACAAATGAGCGCGTTAAAGAAAAGTTCGCAAGTGTGTTAAATAAAGACACCGGTTTTACCAAATTCAGACAAATATGTGATGGTGCAGCCCCAGATCCGTTAAGTGCGTTCAAAGACTATTTTACGTATACGTGTATTACATCAGTAGATGTCAAACGGTCGTTTTCAAAATATAAGAATATATTTTCACAAAAGCGAGCATCACTCATGGAGACAACCATAGAAACATACCTGATGCTGCAAAATGGCTACACATCTCCAGTTTATGATAAGCAAGCTAGTTCATCAAGCCCCGGCGAGGATACCTGTACCCCAACCGGGCGCGTCCCCAGGTGGCGGATAGGGGAATGCTCTAAGTGACACTGGTGTCACCGGGTAGGTGTGAAATGAAACAACACCCGTGGACCAACAGGCTTGCACAGAGGGAAACAACCTCTTCAACAAAAAAATTCCCAGGTGCCCAGTGGCGCGGGCCCAGGACCTTAGCCAAACCAACTCAATGATTGATGGCAACGAAAAAGGTAAAAGTTACGGAGCAGGGGAGGGATACCCCAGTTCCGGTCTAGGAAGAGAGTAGGAGGGTAGGCTCCACCCGACCGTCAGCCAGCGACTACTCAGTACCCACAGTGGGATATCGGGAGGGTACTAATACTACTAATACTACTGACACCCTTAACGAGAGAAGGCAAGCTCTCGATCTCCAGGAAACTGGAGAACATATGGAGATTGGGATCAATCCTACTCCATCAGAAATCTCGATTTCATCGGACCAGGAGCGGGAGCTGTTATTGTCCCCGTCTCTAAGGGCCGGACAATTGAGAACTTCAGAGGACGAGGTATCCAAGAAATTGAATGGACTCAACTTTAAAAAGAAACGACTGGGGGGTGCTGCAAGAAGACGCCTTAGTCTTTTACTTAAGAGCGGAATACCATACGAAACCGGCTTAAGTAAAGTGTTGGAGCAACGGCCAACCGAACAGCAGCCAGAGCGAGGGCCTCAAACCTCCTCTGAGCAAGCTATAACCGGTAAGCGTCTGCGCTCTGACCACAGCACACCACGCTAGCGGGCAAAAAAGCCCCGGGAAGGTGGCGCTGTAAAACTGCTTTTTAGGGAAGCTGTGGAGGGGGTCAGGGTGGGCATAATCCATTCCAACTACCCAACGGCGACCCTAACGAGTACACAGATGGGAGCATTACAGCAGGCAATAATGCAAGCTGTAGAGGCAATCCCAGACGAAGGTCCTCAGGTGAGGTTCCTAGGCTGCACACAACGGCCTGGGTGGCTTCTCATCACCTGTGCGGATGAGACGAGCACCTCGTGGATGGAAAGCGCCACAGAACGCCTCCATCCATGGGAAGGAGCGCGTCTTAGATTTGTGCAGGGACAGGACCTTCCCAAACCTCATGTCTGTTCGGCATATATCCCGGATGACGTCGGTAACCGGCTGTCTTCTGAGGTAGTGCTGAACAGGCTGAGGAAAATGAACCACGGTCTGAACACCCGGGAGTGGAACGTACTACACCGGGAGGATTCGGGCCCTGGTCAAACATGGACGTTCTCAGTAGATGAAGCGCTCATGATTACACTGGAGGGACTGAATTTCTGGCCCTTCTGCGGATTTGGACAAATCCAATTCCGCCCAAAAGTCAGAGGAGGTAAAGACCCCTCTGATAAGAAAGCGGTGGCAGGAACGCCCTCAAGGAAAAGCGAACTACAATCGCTTCCCAAGAGGAGCGAACAGCCCCGACAAGGAACCTCTGGGAAAGGAAAATCCCTCCCGAATAAATCCCATCTCAAGAAGAGTGGAATTAAACCACCTTCGAAGAAGGGAACGACGGGGAAACCTAACCCGGACAAAACCACCTCCAGGAAGAGTGAGAAACATTCACCTTCCGGGAGGAGAAAAAATCCCACCCCCCCTTAACTTACTTTTAAACCCACAAACCTAATCCTTCCTAACCCAACCGTTTCTCAACACTTCCACAACTAGTACCCTTATCCTCAAATCAACTACCCAATGACATCTTATATTAGGTGTCTACAGGCGAATCTACAATAAGCCAGGACGGCCACATACGTCCTCGGCAAAAGATTTAAGGAAGAGCAAATCGACATCGCTCTCCTCCAGGAACTCTGGACAAGTAACACAGGCCGAGTAAGCGGCCTGGGAAATACTTCTGGCAAGGTAATAGAAATCGGCTCTGATGAAAGACCCAGGGCATGTATCTTGATCAGAAATAACATTAACCATTTTGTACTTACAGGTTACTGCACCCAGGACGTTGTAACCGTCCAGGTATCGTTCTCGGAGGGAGGAAGCAAGACGGAAATAATCCTCTGCTCAGCCTACTTCCCGGGTGATAGAAATGCAGACCAACCTCCTCCAGCTGTAGTGCGGGATTTAATCGCCTACAGCAAAAGGAACAATATCCACCTGGTTATTGGATGTGACGCGAATTCCCACCATACAGCGTGGGGAAGCACGAACATTAACCAAAGAGGTGAGTCACTTTTTGAATATTTATTAGGTGAAGGACTAACTGTGAATAACATTGGTTCCGAACCAACCTTTGTCACCAGAAATAGGAAGGAGGTATTAGATATCACAATCAGCTCAAACTACTTGAGCAACAAGAAGTATCTTCTGAACCCTCCTGTTCAGATCAAACATATTCTATTCAATATAGAAGTTGGTCCAAGACCTGTGGTGACATATCAGGATCCGAAGTGCACGGACTGGGAAGGGTATAAATATTCCCTCCAGTCTCACCTTCAATCCGCTATCACCACAATCAGGAATCGTGATGAGACTGAAATTGCGGCGGAACAGATCAGCAACGCAATTGTCTCAGCATATAACGAAAACTGTCCACTGAAGACAAAAAGGGATAATAGAGGCACGTCTTGGTGGAACAAAAATTTGGATAAAATGAGAAAAGAAGTTCGACGCCTCTTTAATCGAGCTAAAGCTTCGGGCGACTGGGACCAATATAGATCCGCTCTAACGGACTATAACAAAGAAATAAGGAAAGCCAAAAGGGGATCTTGGAGGAAATTCAGTGAGAGTATAACTGACCTACCTCACAGTACTAGAATCCACAAGAGTCTTTCCAGAGAGCCGACAAGGGAATTCGGTTCGTTAAGGCGACCGGATGGCTCATATACGGACTCTGGAAAGGAAACCTTACAGCTCCTAGCACAAAACCACTTCCCAGGGTGCTTGAATGTGGATGACCAACAGCCGTCACCATCAGAAGGCCGATTAAAACCTGATAAAAATGACTGGCTGACGGCTAAAAAATTGATCACAATACCGGCAATTGAGTGGACCATCAGATAATTCCAACCATTCAAATCGCCAGGAGTGGATGGAGTTTTTCCAGCTCTACTACAAAATGGACTGGAAATATTGCTCCCACTTCTCATTAAACTATTCAGAGCTAGTCTGGTATGGAACTATATCCCATCCAGTTAGTCGGCGGTTAAGGTAGTATATATACCAAAAATGGGTAGGAAAGAACCAAGCCCTAAATCGCTTAGACCAATTAGCCTGACATATTTTCTGTTGAAAGGCCTGGAGAAGGTGCTGGACGGATATATCAGGGGGAACATCCTGAATCATCACCCCCTCAATATCCATCAGTACGCCTATCAGTCAGGAAAATCAACAGAACTAGCATTCAATAACCTAGTCGAGAAGATCACCCAATCCCTTCAAATGAAGGAAATTGCGGTGGGAGCCTTTCTCGACATTGAGGGAGCATTTAATAATGCACTGCCCGACTCCTTATATGCAGCAGTGGCTGCCAGAGGAATTGAGCCTACTATAGGCGACTGGATTCATGCTATGCTATCAAACAGAACCATAACAACGTCTCTACAGGGAGAAACAGTTAGGTTTAGAGCCACGAGAGGGTGCCCGCAGGGTGGGGTTCTCTCCCCCCTTTTGTGGTCACTTCTTGTGGACGACCTACTGGCTATTCTCACACTGTGGGAGGTTGAGGTTCTAGCATATGCAGATGATCTAGACATACTAGTCAGAGGAAACTCTGAAGGAGTAATATGAAATACCCTTCAAGAGACACTGGATGCAGTGAGTAACTGGTGCGACAGGGAATAGATGTCTGTAAACCCTCAAAAAATAGTAATAGTACCATTCACCCGGAAAAGGAAGCTGGAGGACTTAAGACCTCCCATTTTAATGGGTGAAACTATTCCATTTGCGGAGGAGGTGAAATATCTAGGAATCACTCTGGATAAATCACTCAATTGGAACTCCCATCTGGAAAAGGTAATCCACAAAGCAAAGCTGTCCCTATGGACATGCCGTCGTATTTGTGGCAAATCCTGGGGCAATGGTACCCAACAAATTGATTGGATATATGTCACAGTCATCAGACCAATGATAACATACTGATCCATTGTTTGGTGGCCGAAAGGATTACACCGGACGGCCAAATCCAAACTCTTTGGACTGCAGAGATTAGCATGCATGACCGTAACGGGAGCAATTAGCACCACACCGTCAGCTGCAATGGAAATCCTCCTGGATTTACCCCCCTCTTCATATATATCTGGAGAGAGAGGCCAGGTGGGCAACCTACAGACTGCAACAAGCGGCCATTAATATGCCGCAGACTAGTATCATGGAGCGGAACAGATTGTTGGATGATATAGAGAATCACAGCATCCTGGGAATGCCCTCGGATACTATGCCTACTATGACCAACTACGAGCTGACCTTCAACATCCTTTCTCCAGAAAGAGATGAGTGGGATCGGAATAAAGCCGACCTACTGAAGGCAGACAGTTGTTGGTTTACAGACGGCTCCAAAACTCCCGAGGGAACAGGAGCCGGAGTACACAGCTACAGACCAAGGGTGAGGATAGTCTCAAACCTAGGTACTCATGCAACTGTTTTTCAGGCTGAGGTTCATGCCATTGAACTATGTGTACGAAGGCTTGAATATATGCATCTTACACGCAGATCAATAAAAATTTTCTCAGATAGCCAAGCAGCTATAAAAGTTCTTGGCTCCTACCGGTGTAACTCCAAAACGGTATGGAACTGTCAAAAAGCTCTAAATTATTTGAGCAAGAACAACAAAGTGACTCTGGTCTGGATACCCGGCCACTCTGGTATGGAAGGTAACGAAATAGCGGACTCCTTAGCCAGAGAAGGAGCGGGATCACGATTCATCGGACCAGAACCAATACTTGGCATATCCTCAAGTACTGCCAAGATGGCTATCTCAACCTGGGCTGAAAGGCAAACTCTCCAGTATTGGCAAGAGTTACCAGGATTAGTTCATTCGAAGGCGTTTATAAAATGTCCTTTGAAATCGAGAGCTAAGAAACTTTTAGAGTTAAACAGGATAAACCTGAAAACTCTAACAGGCCTATATACCGGGCACTGCCGACTAAACTATCATCTGCATAAACTCGGCCTAGCGGAAAACGCCGAGTGCCGTCTATGCCTGGAGGATGATGAGAAGGCAGACCACATCTTATGCACCTGTCCCGCTGTGGAGAGGATCCGATTCTCAATATTTGGCAAAGGGCAACTGCTGTCAGAGGATCTGGACACATTCTCACCCAATAAAGTTATCAGTTTCATTAAGAGACTGAACTTATTGGGTGAAATATAATTAGGCGTGAGCCACAATAGGCCTGCTGATGGCCGCAGTGGAGGGTCTACTGAGACCCACTCACAACAAACCTAACCTAACCTAGTTCATCAAGCTAGTTAAGAGGGTAAGTTTTACATACATTGTTATAAATTGTAACAGTTTATTGTTTCTCGTATTAGTTAATTTCACGTACGCCACGTCCCATGGAACATTTTTGACAGCCCTAGTGATTAATGTAACAGTATAAAAAAATGTGAAGTGCTATTTAAAAAAAAATGTTTTTTAGATTTTAAATTTGACTTTCAAGACATTTACAAAACCCATTTTAAATTTTTTTTTTTCAAAAAATTTTCTTGATGGTTTGATACCTTATTAAAACATTTAAAAAATGTCAAAAAATTGTTAATTATTATCAATTAGTTTTGAAGATAACCGCAATGAAGTTAGATGCAGCAAAACGCAACAACAAAATTAAAAAATTGTAATAACAAAACCAGTTGAGAATCAAAGTGGGATTGTATTATCAAAGGTACCCTTAATTTGATGTAAAATCTAAAAATTGATATCAACTTCCATTATAACCGGAAGTAATAAAAGCTCAACAATATTTTAGAATGGTAGGTCTTTTTCGAAAACCTATTCCGCCAAAATTTCAAAACGATATTCCAATTCAGTCTTGATATACGTCTAGGGGGTAGGCTGAAAACGAACAACCTGTATATGCTGGCTCACGTCTGACGCTACTAAATTACTACGGAATTTGGCCCACTCTACACACTAGTTAACCATCAATAGTACTACGGAAATAAATATTTTAATAAATGTAGTTTTATTTCTCAACTAAACTTCTTAAATGAAAAAAATTCTTTGGTATTTTGACTATTTTATAAAATTGTACAAATTCATTGCTGAAAAATACAGAACATTAAAGAAAAAAGTAATCTTAACTTTTAAAACGATGTAGGCTTTGCAACAATATTCATATAAATTTGTGTAATTTTAAATTTTCTGTTATACCTAATTAGAATAGAGTTCTTATATAAAGATTATATGGACTTTAGATTTTCATGTCCATTTATTGCTAAACCTACATACATAAATTATTACTTATTTATTTTCAGTACTGAATAATTAAAAATATTATAAAATTACATTACTACACTTGTTTTTATATATAATTCTTATATTTGACTAAATCTAAATTAAGTCTTTACATACTCGTCACAAAGAAATTATCATCAAACACGTCATCAAGTCAATGTCAAATTTAGTAATAAGATTTGAAGCTTATAATTTTTAAAAAATAAATATAATGAAGAGGGTAATAAATTGAAAAGTAGTTAAAAATATTTTTACTTAATATATCACAGGAATCACATTATATTGGACAGTTCACTTTGGCAATGAAATCAACAGTAATTCAATACTACAATCAATAATACAAACTAGTGCTGGCAACTGAAATAGGTTTTCTGGTTAATCGGTTAACCGGTTTTAAATTATTCGCGGTTTTGTACAAAACCCAAAAAACCGGTTACTCGGATAACCGTATATTCGATTTATTAGTTATCCAGGAAACCGATTACTCAGATAACCGAATAACCGGTTTTTCAGATAAACCGGTTAATCGAATAACCGAATTTTTGGACAATCAATTAATATGCATTTATTTTCTTTTAAATGTTGTTGAAATATGAAACTACAGGTGGGCAGGCGGTCACCGACGCCTGTTTAGTTTAGAATTTACATAAAATCGATATATTTTGTATTTTGTCATTTTTGTCGCAGTTTGCAGGCACAATTAGTTAGACAACACAATAATATACAACCACAACACTAAAAAAGTCCTGCTAGGCTTTCTTTGTGGCATGACACATGTATTGCGTGCGCCGTGTGCGTGCTCTAAATACAACATAATTATTAGTGTTAGTTTAGTTTAGTTGTTTAATGTTTACCTTAATTAAAAAAAAGTTCTATAAAATTATTACTAGTTTTTTTTTATTAGTACTTACTGACCTACTGAAATGAAATATATTTATTTGTCTGCTAAAATCTAAATTCTAAACTCAATCTAATCTGTTTTCTTATTAATCGGTATATTAAATTTTCGATTAACCAGTTTTCGGATAACCTAATAGTCGATTTTTTTTGATATCCGAATAGTCGATTATTCGGATAACCGATATACGAGTAACCGATTAATCGGTTATCCGAGTAACCGGATTTGACCATTATTTGGATACCCGGTTTTATCCGACACCGGATTCACTTTTTTCCGGTTTTTGCCAGCACTACTACAAACTACAAATGTTAAAAATATCAATCAAGGTCGACAGATCGCACTTAACTGGTCATATTGGTCTCATGTTAGAATTGCAATGAATTTTTCGTCGCTGATGACGTGTGTTGGAAATTTCTTTGCAGTGTCTATATATTAATAATATACTACTATCAATATAAACAACATACAATAACGTCAATTCGGGGATTATAAACATGGATATATGAAATGACATCATATTTCAAAAATTGCATAATGCCAATCCAAAATCGAAAATCAAGATATGGTTTTTATTAGCCTAAATAGTCTCATACATATTGAAAAACGTGATAGGTATTTTTAATTTTTTTTGTAGTATGCTGTACTTACCTGCCATATAAAGTAAATATTCATATGAATATGTTAACAATTAAAGGTTAAAAATTATTTATTATTTTTGTATTTATTTTTAATTTTCTTGCTAAATTGAATAGGAAAAAAAATATATTTTTTTTTTGTTTTTGTTTTGAGGTATTTTAAAAAGCAACACATCTAGTAATTCAAAACAAACAAAATGCGTGTGTTCCATAAATCCCCAAGAACGGGGTAAAATGGATGTAAAAAAATTATGAGACTGGCTCTATTTTTCTCAAAATTTTAAAACTAAACATATACATCATTGCCTTGATAAACAATGGATTCTAAGATCATTTTAATTTTGTAGTAAAACCAATTGATTTTCAAAAATATAGTATTCTATAATCCTCCAATTGACAGTAATTTAAAAAACAAAAAAATTAATTTTCACAATACATAATTTTTCAATATACCTCAAATTTATAACAAAACAGGAAAATATTAACTGATTTTTACACATGATGATCATGTAGATAAAGAAAAATATATGTAAATATAGATGACAATTATTTTATTTGCTTGACGAGCAAGAGTTTTTTCTTTTTTAAGAGTAAAATGTGACATAATAATTATATTAGACACTATAAAAAATAATTGTTCATATAGAACTCTGTTAATATTTGCACACTTAAAAATAATCAAATGCAGTTAATCACAGTATACCTAATGATGATGAAATACCTAAATCATAAATATATCATTGTGATGAATTAGAAGGAATTGTGTAAACATATTAATGGGTCCTATGGCAGCTAAGGACATGGATACTATTTCAGACCATACTAGATTTGGCCCAAACACCACAGCCAAGTTTTGTGCGTTCATTTTATTTAAATCAGATCTTTCCATTACCTATAACACATGATAAAAGATTAATTAGGAAAGGAATTTGCAGCTAAATAAAAATTGATTTATTAAATATGTTTTCTATCTATATCCCATTAGTTCACAGGCAAAGGGAAAAACTGATTCAGTTTGATCGCGTGTTAGTAGCATTTCAAGTTTATTACATTTGGAGCATAAATTAGATTTAATTCTAAGACAAAAAAAAAAAACAAAAAATGTAGTACTAGTAGGTCCATTTTTATTTATTTATTTATCTATTTATTACTAAACAATAAAAACCATTTACAGAATAAAACACTAAGACCTAGCTCAGTATAAGATAACATCAAAGAAAATAGATAAAAACAGTTTCAAGAGAATATATAACAATATTTGAAGAATATCATTACCTATCAATACTGTCACAATATAAAATGGCCTTAATACTAGAAAAATTATTATCACAGTTGCTACTTAAATCATTTTTTATAGTTAGTACACACATTAGATAGTTACACCTTATGTAAATATTTACCGCTCAAAAATCTGGTGCAAAAATTTTCATACCATTGTGAGCAGTGCCTATATAGGATTTTGTTGTTCCGAAACTCTAAATACATTAATATGGACGATTTGTACATCTGGTAAAAGAATAGTTATTAATTTTATAGTTATATATTACTGGCATACTTTTCCGAGTAAAAATCACTATTTTGCATTTAGAAATATTTAAGTTCAGTTTATTTAAATTACACCAATAATTGACTACCTATCTAAATTGATTTGCAAGTTAAAACAATCTGTATTACAAATTGAGGAATAGATTTAAGGTCATCGGCAAACATTAATCTGTCATCTTCTAGTAAATTAATTAAATCATCAATAAATATTAAAAACAACAGTGGTCCGAAGTTAGATCCTTGCAGGACTCCAGATATGGATGTGAACATATTAGATGTAAAACCATTATACAAAAACATATTGCTCTATCTAAAATATATGGGAAGGGAAATTTTAGGAGGATAGGGAATATCTGATATAACCGAATTAGTAAAAAAATTATAATTTCTAATTTGGCCGATATCATGAATTTTAATTCAGCTTTATGTAAATAACTAAATAATTAAAACAAAAATTGTAACTAGAAATGATTACGCTTACACTGGTTTGTTTCTTCGCTTAGTTGGAATTCTAAAATTTTCTGTATAAAACTATACTAAATATAGGTGTAGGTATGATCTATAAAATCTTAAAAAAATAAATTTTAAACAGTATGAATTAAATTATTGATTAGGAAGTGGACACAAACGAACACCAGGTCGTTTGTAGATACCACTTTTAGTTTTAACTGAAACCACCCTAACAACCCCATCGGTGCCAGGATAAACATCCTGTATAATACCTAACGGCCAACATAAAGGAGGGACATCTTTCATAAGAACGACAATCATTCCTAACTTAATAGGCATACTAGGTGTATTCCATGTTTGACTAATTTGTAGATTTGTCAAATATTCTGTGTGCCATCGTTTCCAATATGATTGCACTACTTGGCTGATCAATTAAATCTACAGCCGGTAAATGTTTTAAAAGTTCTCCAGTTAGAAAATGTGATGATGTTAATGCTAACAGTTCAGAGGGGTTGAGACTTAAGCTATATAAAGGCCTTGAATTTAATAATGATTCTATTTCTACAAGAACCGTGTACAATTTCTCGGATGTGAGAATTTGCGCACCTACAACTTTTATTAAATGTTTTTTCACATACTTATTACTTTCCCAGACTGCTAAGAAATGGGGACTGGAAGGTGAATTAAACTTCCATTCCATTCTATTTGAAATTAATTCTCGCTGAAAGGCATCTACAGTGTGTCTCATTTAAAATTAAGACACCTTGTGCCAAAGCTCAAATCTAAATTTCAAAAAATTATGAAAATAACTAGATGTCTTGTGTCTTCATTTTAAATGAGACATTCTGTATATATTCTCAAGACTCTAATAAATTATAAATTTCATCTAATTGTGCTTTAGCACCTATAAAATTTGTACCCCTATCAGAATACAGTATTGCACAATGACCTTTTCATCCGATAAATCGTTTAAATGCGGCAATGAAACCTTCGGTAGTTAAATCTAAAGTTATTTCTAAATGTATAGCTTTTGTTGCTAGACAAACAAACAAACACAAATAAGCCTTTTGGTTTTTGGTAATTGAAGTTTCACAAATTTCATCTTCTAAACTATTTGAAGTCGAAATGGCATCATCTAATTCCAATAAATTTTTTTTAAGTGGTTCTATCGATGTAAAAGTACAAAATGCTAAACTATCATTTTTGTGTTTATCTAAAATGGGAGCACCACCCCAAATTACATAACTTAAGTGTGTTTCTATTGCACTTGACTTGTGTGGTACACCAAAACAATTTTACCCGACTGTAAAATATGTGTAACAATATCTACACCTAAAATACCATCTACCTGGGATGGTCTATAATATTGTGGATCAGCCAAATTCAAATTTTTTAAATGATCTAGTTTTTTTGTGTCTACAACCGAAGTAGGTAACTAATCAGTTATTTTATCTGTAAGTAAAACATCAATAGAATATTTTACATTGTCATCAAAACGCCATATAATTATTAGATTAGTTTTACCTTTAACTGGCTGCGAAGTTACGTTTATGCCGCTAACAACTGAAAATATTTTGCATATTGAAAGGCCTAAACGTCTACAATTATTTAATGTAAGGAAGTTTGATTGTGAAGCCATATATTAGAAAACGTAAGTTTTACTTTTTACCACTACTATCTATAACATACACAACTACCGTGGACAATACAACCGTGTATTGTTGATGATTTTGCCCTAAGTCTGTACTATTGGACACTGAACAAAGACTATGAGTATGTTCCATTTGAGGACCACTATTTGTTACTGTTAAACTACTATTATTATTATTTAAACAATTTTGATTATTACTACTATCAGAGGAACTACTAGCACTCTTAAAATTTGCTGGTGTCGAGCAGCACAACTATCATTAAAATGTAATAATTTATGATGTTTCAAGTTCCAAACATTACAAGTAACTTTCGAAAAACACTGGGCTATTTTGTGAGTTGACTCTAAAAAATAAAGACAAATCGAATTCTTTGATTATTTTATATCTTTCGCCTGGTGAATGTTTCAAAAATTTTGAACAACGACTAATTGTGTGGGAATCACATTTGCAAAGTTTACATAAATTATTATTTTCTTGACTTACTACAAATGTCCGTACTCCAGATGATTATTATTATCTGAGCTGGTATTACTAGAAAGTCGAGTAGGTTTAACCGATCTATGTAATGTCTTAACTTGATCAAAACAAATTCTATAATTTCCGGGTATATGGGCATACCTTGTTTTTTGTAACTAATTCAAACATTTTGACAGTTTCTGGATTTAACTGCATTAGAGCTAATGAGGCAATTATAAAATCTGCCATATCTACGATTTCTAGGTTACGTAATGCTTGAGCTGGCGCATGAAATTTTTCTAAAAATGTATTGTAAGATTTTAATTCATCATTGACTAAAGGTCTAAAATTAAGCATGTATTCAAGGTACTGACTAGCTAATGCTCTACTATCATTATATTTTTTAACTAAGCTACCCTATAAAATTTCGTAATTATCCCCTATTGGTGCAATCCAGCAAAAATATTGAGATTTGCCGTTTAGACATGATGCTAAATACTGAACCCTTTCATTATTACTAAGAACTTTATTACTATGAATTAGGTTTTTAAGTTTCATAAAAAATAGGCCATAAATGTATTCCCTTATCAGGATCAAAACTAGGTAAATCAAGTTTTGAAGTCATTTGTTCATTTTGTGTTGGCTGAGCAACATTTTTTGTTTGTATAATTTCGTTATAAGCCGCGCGAATATGACAACTCATATCGCTAACAGCATCTAATACCTTAAAATTAGGTCGGTAATCGGAACCTATTTCTAAATGCAAAATATTAATTTCAACTATTAGTTATTCAAATTGTGATTCAGTCTGATCAAGCCTAGCATACCTGATTTCGAAAATTTTCAAAGAAGTTGCATGCTTCTTACTTAGATCAAGTAATGATTATATTTTCAAAAACAATGTTAGTAGTTAAATTGTGAGGAAATGAGCGAAACTACCAACGTCGCGTTTTACGGGACTACGACATAAATTTTTTATAGTTCGGGGGTGGGAGTCGTGTACGTTGGCGGTCCTACAACCTGGGATCTAGATCTTAGTATTGGGGGGAGTGACAGTTCCGAGGTCAATGGCACAGGACGAAGATTTTAGTATCGGGGGGAGGGGGAGATTTTGGCCAATACTATAGACTTATCTAAGATTGTAGACATATCTAAGATTGTAGACATATCTAAGATTGTAGCTAAGAGGCTTAGATCTGGGGGTAAAAATGGCTGTTACTAATAGGTGCGACCAATGAGAGCTTTTAAAAAAAGTAATTAATAATACGTCAAAAATGACTGCCTAAAGTGTAGCTATTGGATGTGTATACAAGCCCCGACAAATGACTAAGTTTAAAAAGTAATTAATTATATGTCAAGATGGTTGATATATTCTTAAATCTGCAGGTTAAGACCGGCAAAGATTTGTCATTTAAAATGTAAATATATGATGATGTCATATGTATTTCTAGTTAAAAATTATTTTATACAAGTTTCCAGGAATTTGCTAAAGCACGACCAATGAGAGCTTTTAAAAAAGTATTAAATTATAAGTCAAAGATGGCTGTCTGAGGTGTAACTATTGGATGCCCCGACCAATGAGAGCTTTTAAAAAAGTAATTAATTATATGTCAAAGATGGCGGCCTGAAGTGTATCTATTGAATGCCGCAACCAATGAAGGCGTTTAAAAAAGTAATTATATATCAAAGCAGTAAGATGGCTGCTATATTGCTATATTTGCATGTTAAGAAAGGCTAGAACTTGCCACTTTAAATGTAAATATATAAAATGAAGTTATATATCTTTCTAGATAAAATTATTTTATATGTTTCCAGGAATTTGTTAATATTTTTTTGCTACAAGCTCAATTAATTATACGTAATATTAGAGAGCAAGACACCCTGTATATATCTATGTAATAATGTTAAAGACGGTTACTTAGACTAAAATCCAATATGAGTGTGTATAGGTAATAAAATTAAAGCTACGTAATATATATATTAATTTCCACAAAATAAACAATCACTTCATTTTCGTAAAAAATAAGCGGCATAAAAAAAGGATATAAAGATTATTATGACTAGAGATTAAAAATATAACGTAAACAATTAGACTTAATATTAAAAGTTTTTGATGAATTACATGATTTTAAATGGGAAAACGTATCAATACGCAACGATAGGTATAGACAATGAGCATTGTTTCATACATATTATTATGTAAAACGCGCACAAAATACAGATATTTGGGGGCCTTTTAGAAATATTTCCAGAACTCATTTCCAAGAATTTATAATATATTTCACCACATTATACTTCCGGGAAACTAAGGTGTCCTGAGAACCGGAAATTAATATGTACCCATTATATAAACAATGAGATCATTTTTGCGCTAGTAATGAACGGATTTACAAGAACTTTTGCAAGAATGAGAGTATCTATAAATACAAGCTGCAGCCGCATCTACACTACAGCCATTACCTGCTTATGTTTTATCGCGAGCACGTCGCGTAACTAGATAAAATATCTACCGAAAGCAACGAAAGCGTATCTAAAATTAGTATAATTGACGACTAAAAAATCACTGCTTTTATTAATGACCGATAATGCAATAGACAAACATAAATCGATAATAATTAATAGAAATATTAAGTTATCATTAAGGGCTATTAAGAACAAAATTCACGTCGATAATACACAAACATATTCAAATTGGAAAATAATTTAGCGCTTTTAAAATATTATAGGGAACAATTAAAAAAATTAAAATTAGCCAATAAGATAACTGGTGGCGCCTTAAAGCCAACTAGACAGAAAAATTTAGTTTGGCAAGATTAGAATCTTGGTTTAAAATCGCATTAAATCTATGTAAGACTTTTGTTTATACAATTTATTTATAAAAAAATAATAATTATGAACAATTGCATTTGTGTACATAAGAAAATAAGAATCATCAGATTGCCCGTCTGTTTCATATGCCTACGTGTTTTAAAACTAACTAACTGCTAAACCTTTGTCAGCTTCCTCTATCTGAATTGCGTCGCCGGCGCCGCCGTCTCAAGTAACCATATTATATTAGTCATAACAATAAACATTTCTTTCAGTCGGCTACGCTACCAAAATTTCCGTCCTCGGAAACTACGATGTATGCCTGACTTTGTAACCTAAACATAGACAAAAATTATATCAGTAACTATTCTACTAATAATAATAAATGAGCCTCCTTTCCTTTAAACATTATCACTTAAACTTGTACTGATTTAAATTTCATCATTTTTGAATAGAGTACAAATAAAGTACGTATGTACTCTCTCTTTTTTTTTTTTTTTTAATTTATTTTCACATAAGAGAATAATAATAATAATAATAATCATTAAGATAATAATAATAATAATAATCATTTGGAAAAAAAGGCTTAGTTATAATTATGCAGCTTTGCAGTTATTGCCATTCTAGTAGCTACTGAGTCCGAATCAACCAAAGCAAGTCATACTGCGCATATATGCCTCACAATCGTTATTCCCCTCTGCAACCCCGTCCTGGCAACAACTCAAACTGTTTATATCAGATGACAACGTCTGTCTAAAATTAATTTACTTAAGTACAACGTTTGTACCTTGTTTCTGAACACGTTTGTCCACGTTAGTGACGTCACATTCGTTGTTGTTTTCCTCGTTGGAATCGTCCGTATCTATTTCCGTACTGTAATCGTATGTAGCGGGAAAGGGTTTCAACTTGTCTGACGAGCAAACCCCCGTATACGCTTTTCGCGTTCGTCGGGTACCTGACAGGTCTTCAATTACGTAACGATCATGATCTAGTATTTTCGTAATAGTGTATGGACCACTATATTTAGGCAATAGTTTTTTACTTTGGCCCTCGTTGGTAGCTACTTTCTTACGTAAAACTACTTGTTGCCCTATCTGATATTTGTAACTCTCCTTGCGTTTGGAGTCATAATATTTCTTTTGTTTTAGCTTGAACGTTTTCAATTTTTGGTACACGTTGCGTTACGTGTCGCTGTAATATTTTTCATCATGACTGTCGTCCGTTACAGCCGTACTTAAATATGAGCCGTGTACACTCCTTGGTCGGTAGCCCAGCATTAATTCGTAGGGACTTTTTCCGGTGGTTTTATTTGTCACTGAATTTATGGCAAATTGTATTTGGCTGACAGATTGGTCCCATCGTGTCTCATCTTCGACGGTGGTAGACAATGACGTTAGAATTGTTCTGTTACACCGCTCAACTTGCCCATTGGCTCTGGGGGTCGCCGTTGCGTTAAAAATTACCTTTATACCCAACTTTTGGGTGAATTCAGCGAATCTTTTGCTTGTGTAGCAACTCCCTCGATCACATATTATTCGTTTTGGTACACCAAACGTTTCGATAATACCCTCACAAAATGTTATGACAGGACCAACTTGTGAACTTCGCACGGCTTTCATAAAGACGAATTTCGTAAATGCGTCTACAGCAACAATTAGGTACGTGTTACCTTTAGTGCTTTTAACGAAAGGACCAACGTGGTCTATATGTAGAGTATCCATTGGAGTTGGCACTTTGCCAATTGGGTGCAATAAGCCCTCCTTTTTTCCCACTTGGCTCCTTATTATACAAACAGTTTAAGCAATGAGATATGTAATTTTTTACATATTTCCGCATGTTTGGGAACCAATAATTTTGACTTATGTACTTGATTGTTTTTCGGATGTCAAAGTGTCCTGCACCGTCGTGATGGTACATTGTGACACACCTTCGTCCTGCTTTTGGAACAACCCACTTAGGGCCGCTTGTTGTATTCTTGTAGATGCGATTATCTTTCAAGACGTAGTCCTTGTGAATTTGTATTTCCTCTGAGTCTGTTGGTTTTTTTGATAAAACACCATGTAAATATTTACATCTTTCATCCTGCATCTGTGCCGCCAAGACCCAGTCATCTTCAGAGATATTAACGTTTAATATCTCAACTTCAGTATAGCCATCGTATGGCTCTACTGGGTTGCGACTAAAGTGCATCTACATGCGCCATTTTGGTTCCTGGTCGATATTCGACAGTGAAATCAAATTCCTGTATGGACAACCACCACCGCCCAATTCTAGGTATCAAATCTCGCTTGGACATTGCGGTTCTTAAAGCACTGCAGTCTGTAACAACTTTAAAGCGTATGCCTAGTAGGAATATTCTGAATCTCTGTAATGTATTCACTACGGCCATTGCTTCGAGTTCATACGAATGATACCTTTGTTCCTCCTTACTAGTTTGTCTACTAAAGTAAAATACAGGCTTCAGTTTTTGATCTTTTTGCCGTTGTAGGAGTAAACCTCCCACTCCCCATTTTGAAGCGTCAGTGTGTACTTCAGTTTCGAGGCTGCTGTCGTATATGGCTAATATGGGCCTGGTTGTCAATATTTCTTTCAAATGACAGAACGCGGTATCTTGCTCTGTGGTCCAGTCAAAGCTTAACATCCTTTTTGACCAACTTCGTGAGTGGCTGTGCAATATGTGCAAAATTCTTCACAAACTTGCGGAAGTAACTGGAGAGACCTAAAAATTGCCTAACCTCATGAACGTTTCGTGGGGTTGGAAATTTTTTACAGCCTCAATTTTTGCTACTCCCGGTCGTATGCCTTCCAAACTAATCTCGTGTCCCAGATACTCGATTTTTGTTTGAAAGAACTGGCACTTTTTCAGATTTAATGTTAACCCAGCATTTTGCAAGGTATTTAGGACCTGCTCAAGAGCTGCGAGTCCTGCTTCAAAGGTGGGTGATGGTATCAATATATCATCCATATAAGCTAGAGCAGTCGTAAATCGCATTGTGCCCAATACTTGATTTATTGTTCGTTGAAATACTGCTGGTGCGTTCACCAGACCAAATGGCATCTTGAGATACTCGTACTGACCATCTGGTGTTACAAATGCTGTCAGGTGTCTGGAGTCATCTGCCATTTTAATTTGATGATACCCACTGGCCATGTCCAAACTAGTGAAGTACTTAGAACCGGTAAGAGCCAGTAGATTATCATCCACCCGAGGAAGAGGGTAACAATCCTTTATAGTTTTTGCGTTCAATGCCCTATAGTCTACACACATTCTGATTTCCCCATTTTTCTTTTTGACAAGGACTATTGGGCTAGCAAATGGTGAAATCGATTCTTTTATAACGTTTGCTGAAAGCAATTCGTTAACCATGTTGCGGACTTTATCTCTTTCGTTTAGTGACAGACGATATGGCCTGTACGTTACAGGTACATCGTCCTTCAAACGAATGGACATCTGAACTCCCCGGGCTTCTCCTAGTTCGTATATGTTCTGTGCGAAAGCGTCTCGATAGTTATTAAGCATGTGTAATATTTTAAGTTTGTTGTCATTTGTCAAATCGTTATTTAAATTGGGTAATATGTCAGTTAATGTAAATTTTCGCAAGTTGACCGTGTCAACCTTACGAATATTTACCTTAGGATCTGCATCATTACTCGTATTCAACGAGCAAGGTACTCCTCGTGCAATCACTTGTCGCGTCATGAAATTTAGGGTCTGGTCAGAAACGTTCAAAATTGGGACGTATGCTTCACCTGCCGATACCACACAACGAGGTAGAACATATTCCTTACAAGGCTCCATCGTTTTTCCTCAACTCGATAAATAAATCCCCTTTGTATTTGGAATCATGGACGCATCGTACCACTCCGATGTGATTTGGAGCAACGGAAACGTTTTCCTTTGCCACTAACTTGACCTTTTCTGGGGTTGGTAGTTTGTCAATTTCTGGAAGCTGTGCGAGACTTGAGTCAAACAATCTTAACTGGCCATTCTTCACAACAAGGACTACGTTAGCCCTATTTATAAATGGTTGACCAATCAAAACTGCCATCTTTTGTAGTTCATCAGGCACAACTACTATAGGGGTGTCGGCTTTAATCAAATCCACCTCCACAACAGCTGTTGCAGTACCCAACGTTCTAGCTCTACCTCCAGCGTAACCAGTTACATACATTTGGCTGGCTTCGTCCCAGACCAGATTAAGTTGTCGGGCCTCACTTTCCCTAATAGCAACCACTTGACATCCGGTATCAACATAACCGTTAAATTCATGTCCGTTAATTTTACACATAACTTCGTAGCAATCATTGTTTATTGCATGATTTGTCTGGCAGATGAGTGTATCTCTTTTTGACAAACCTGGTTTATTTCTGAAGCAAGTTGCAGCTGTATGCCCCAGCCGTTTACAATTTGTACACTCTAACCTCGGTTTCGGGCATTTATTTTTGGGTGTGCCCGATTTGACGGCAATTGAAACATTTTAGACTCTTTTCCATGAGTCAGCTTCATCCGTAGATCAGAAGTTTCCTTTTTTCTGAAATTTAGTAGGTTGTGATCGGATAGCAAGTGTTTCATCGCTTTTTCTTTTGTCAATACTCAGCGCTGATAAATACTCCCGATAAAGATCCTCAGGATTTGCATAACGTCCAGCCTTCGCTCCCGATTGAATAGCTTCATCTGGAATACCATCAATGAGCATAGCAACAGCATTTTTGCCACTTATCTCACATTGCCTTAGCAACTGCATTTTTCCAAAATAATATTCTGTCCAAGTTTCTTGAACAAGTTTGTGTCTTTTCACAAGTTCTTTTAATACACTGGGAAAATCAACATGGTCTGGAAAAGCACGTAAAAGCATATTTTTTCCATTCAGTCCAAGTATATTTGTAAGTGTCTAAATTTTCATACCATGTTTTAGCTAAACCAACCAGTCTCGCTTGCATGTGGTATATTGTAGTCTTTTTCATCCCAGCAATTTATTTCCGCAAGCTGATCGATTTTGTTAAGCCACTTATTAATAGAGGTATTCGGCTTACCTGGAGAAAACTCCGGAATGCAATCCGATCGAATAGAGATACGTGTAACATTTTCTCTTCCTTCTTGATCACCCTGTAGTTTTTTAACAAGTTCCTCTAATTGCCTAATTCTTTCATTTTCATTGTTACGTGTTATAGAGCTCGCACGTTGCGATTCATTTTCCAAGGCAACACTATTATTCGAGGCATCTCCTGACCGAGAACAACGTTTGCCCCTCGACCTAGGAATGCTTCTAACTTTCTTTCCTTTGGAGCGCTTAAAACACTCTGTATCATTTTCACTGGTTGAGGATGAACTATCTGACGATGTGCTACTAGAGGAACTACGCGAACGACGTTTTCGTTTACCCATTTTAATTTGTTTCCACAAAGTTCACTTCTTTCACAATAATAATTAATAATCACTTAACTGTCACTCCGGATGAGAGTTTTATCATCCCACCGCTGCAAGCTGTAAGACTTTGTTTATACAATTTATTTATAAAAATAATAATTATGAACAATTGCATTTGTGTACATAAGAAAATAAGAATCATCAGATTGCCCGTCTGTTTCATATGCCTACGTGTTTAAAACTAACTAACTGCTAAACCTTTGTCAGCTTCCTCTATCTGAATTGCGTCGCCGGCGCCGCCGTCTCAAGTAACCATATTATATTAGTCATAACAATAAACATTTCTTTCATCTAGTATAATAACTGTAAGCGCCCGGACTATAGGCTTACTGTTGAATGTTACAGTTCTTATGTTTTTGCTGATGATGGTGAAAAAACATGATAAGTTAGAATAAGATAATAAAAATATATTGAGTCTGACGCCTACTTTAGAATGTTTAAGTGCTCTGTTAGTTTAGAATTTGTTAAATAGAGGTTTTGTTCGTTATAAAATAAATCCATTTGTGCAGTTTGGAATATTTAGACAATATACGTTTGTTTTCAATAGTCGAGTGTGTTTCTGTTACAATAAAAGGGCCTCCAGATTTCATCAGAAAGTGGGATATTGTGACCTTTTGAACTGCAAAGTGCAATCATTGTGCGTGACATCATGGGAAAGAGGAAGCATAGGCATCATCGTGGCCGTCGCGGTAGTTCTAGTTCTTCACGCGACACGGACAGCACTAAAAGAGCAAAGGACCGTGTTGCTAGCGAGCGTTCTTTTACTCCAGAATTACCACCCAAGTCTAGATACACCAAGTTTGAACTCAGGTTTGCTAGATATAGTTAATATGCTAAAAAACGAGCAGCGGCCCAACATAGGCATGTCCGTTAGAGATATCGATATCACTGACTTTAACCCGATGTTTCACGATATAAATGAGTGGATTTCAAAAATTGTTGAGCATGCTGTTATTTATAATTGGGGCGGTATTAATATCTGTCATTTAGCAATAAATAAATTAAAAGGGCCCGCGGAAACTTGGTATAAAAGTTTACAAACTATTCCGAAATCCTGGCGCGAGTGGAAGTCGCTATTGGCGACATTTCCGTCCACGCGTGATTTACATAGCTTAATGACAGAAATGCTGCTTACTGCTATTTAAACCTAAAGCTAATCAAAGTCTCTATAAATACTGCTTTGAAAAACTGTCGTTAATTCGTAGAATGAACTTAAATTTAAGCGGTAGTGATGAGGTTAATCTTATCGTAGGCAGTTTAGATAATCAAAATGTAAAATTTGCAGTTAAAGCAGCCAGAATACCTACATCATTTGGAGTTTTTAGGACATATTTTTTATATTTTTTATCTTTCTAAAAACACAGATTGAATTTTAAAATGGCAGAGACGGATTTAAAAAAATTTAGTAAAGATACGGGGTCAATACAAAGCACAACTTACAAGGTTTACGATTTTGTACAGTTTACCTGATTTTATGGACAACAAAAAAAGTTAGTGAATTACAAACACGTCTAAATAAATTAGAAACCGTATACGATGATTTTGAAAAAGTTCAGTCAAGTATAGAATTAGTGGATGAAAGTGATGAGCAAATAACAGAGCGGGAGTTATTTGAAAACCAATTGCTAATTGCCGTTGCTATGTCAAGATTTCATCTATAAGTGTGCCAACATCACCTTTGCCCATTATTTCTTCGCATGTCTCAGATAATATAAATGTCAAATTGCCACAAATAAGCATCCCAGAATTCAGTGGGGCCTACGATACGTGGTTGCAATTTCACGATTGTTTTCATGCATTAATACATAACAATGGTGCCTTAAATGTGCGAAAGTTTTATTATTTACAAACTGCTCTAAAAGGGGAAGGGTCTAGTGTAATTCGTGCTCTAGAGGTTTCTAACGATAATTACAGTATCGCATGGAAAATGCTAAAGGAAAGGTATGAGAATAAACGAATAATCATACATAGTCATGTAAAAAAATATATTTGAGTTGCCTATCGTTCCAAAAGAATCCCATATTAATTTACGGAAGCTGGTTGACAGTTTTGTAACACATTTAAGGTGTTTAAAAAAAATTGGGGCAACCAGTGGAACACTGGGATACTTTACTTATATTTTTAATTTCAAACAAATTAGATTCGGTCACAAGAAAAGAGTGGGAATTGTCAATAAGAGATTACATTCCGACCACGGATGATTTCATTTCATTTTTAACAAACAAGTGTTTATGGCTGGAAACGATGGAAAATAAAAGTGGTAGCTCTACGGTTAGCTCTAAATTGTTTTCAAAAGGCGAGAAATCATTTTCTCATTTTGTCATGCAGTATGTCCATTCTGCAAGGGTACACATTCACTATTTTATTGCAAAAGGATGCTGAATTTAGCTCCTAAGAACAGGTACACTGAAATCAAAAAAATTAAATTTATGTACTAATTGTCTCAAATCAGGACATGTTAGTAACGTTTGCACGGCTAGTTGCTGCAAATACTGCGGTAAAAAGCACAATACAATTTTGCATTTTAACAAAGATACGGAAGCAAACATGCACGTATCTCAACAAAAGACAAGTTTAAATATGGAGGTCACTACAAGGCAGGCCTCTAATAATTTAGGGCCTAGTGTAGCAACACATTGCGCAAATTTTCAGGATCCAGTAATACTATTGCAAACAGCGATAGTTTATATTCTTAACTCACAGGGTGTTAGAATAAAATGCAAGGCTTTGTTGGACTCAGGGTCCCAAGCTAATTTCATGACAAACGAATTGTATCAGAAATTGAATGTCGCACATACAAAACTTGATTTGCCTATTACAGGAATCAGCAATGCAACCATGCATGTTTCTAGCCAAGTACAGGCTACAATTCAGTCAGTTCATACATCATATAGGTGTCAACTACCATTTTTAATCGTGAATAAAATTACAGGTGCGGGCATATTCTTTGAGTTAATGTGTGTCGGACAAATAAAAACAGGAAAAAATCAACCTATTTTACAAAAATCAAAGTTGGGCTGGGTCGTGGCTGGTCCTTTGTGTAATTTTGCAGATCAAAATTATATTTCATGTTACTCGTTGTTATCAACATATACAGATATACAATCAATGCTGGAAAAGTTTTGGGTCATGGAGGAATGTCCTTCCAAATCAAATCGTTCTCAAGAAGAACTCGAGTGTGAAAAACATTTCATAGAAAATGTTGAACGCGATTCTTCTGGTCGTTTTATAGTCAAATTACCATTGCGGGCAAATTACAAAGAAATCGGTGAATCTTTGAACATAGCAACCAAAAGACTTTTTTTTCAGTAGAGCGCAAATTAAATAGAGATCCTATCACAAAACAGCATCATCATTTTATGCGCGAGTACATGGAATTAGGCCATATGTCACAAGTTAATTTAGAGGAAGGTCACAATGATCAGATCAAGTATTATTTACCACACAGCAGTGTTTCAAAGGCATCTAGCATTACAACAAAATTACGCGTAGTATTTGACGCATCTTGCAAATCGGATACCGGAATTGCTTTAAATGATGTCTTGAAGATCGGACCGGTCATCCAAGATGACTTATTCACAATTTTGCTGAGGTTTAGGAAACATGACTACGTTATCACAGCGGACATCACTAAGATGTACAGGCAAATTCTTGTACATGAAGATCATCGAGATCTACAAAGAATTGTTTGGCGTTTCGATTCAGATTCAGAAATTAAGCATTTTCGACTCAATACAGTCACTTATGGTACTGCCAGTGCCTCATTTTTAGCGACGCGTTCATTACAGCAAGCAGCATAAAGAGTATACTCCAGTCGGGCGAACGTCACTCGAATAAATCTACATTTCATGATTATGACCTACGCAGGGGACTAGTATATCGTCGAACTGAATGTGGTAACCGAGTGGTGCTCCCTAAGGCGTGTAGGTGGCAAATCTGCAGATACAATCATTACGATATTGGGCATTTTGCCTTCGATAAGACCTATGAATGAATCTCCGGTAATTTTTGGTTCCCAAAAATGCGAAAATTTATTCAGAAATATGTCAGTGCCTGCATGAGCTGCATGTATCATAAGACACCGTCAGGAAAGCGACCTGGCTACTTACATCCCATACCTAAAATCCCGCGCCCATTTCACACAATACATATAGACCACCTGGGACCCTTCTGTAAGAGTAGGCAAGGAAACAGCTATGTCATTGTTACCGTGGATGCATTCACTAAGTTTAGTTTCATCAAAGCTGTTAAAAATACCAAGGCCAAGTATGTGGTGGAGGAATTAGATAACATCATAAAGGTGTTTGGCGTACCAAAACGTATAATTGCTGATAGGGGCAAAACTTTCACTTCTAAGGCGTTCAGGAAGTTCTGTGATGGAAAACAAATACAGCGACATCTCAATGCTGTCGGAATGCCACGTGGTAATGGCCAGGTATAACAGGACCATTCTAGACTCCCCTAGCGACAATGGAGGCCAGCAAAGATGATGACGAATGGGACGAAAATGAAACTAATATCCAACTGGGCCTGAATAACACCTTTAACAAGGCCATTGCAAGAACCCCTGCCGAAGCGCTAGTTGGCTATCAGGCAGGTCCCCAGAACGTTGGATTCGTGGAATCGGAAGATTGTGTAGATGTTCTGAACCTCCGTAAATTAATCAGCGAGAAAATAGAATCCAATCAGCACCGTCAAAAAGTCAGTTTCGATTTACATCGAGCAAATCCAAAATCTTTTGTCGAAGGTGAATTAGTACTCGTTAAGATCTCATCTATTGTTAGCGCTGGTAAAAGTCAGAAGTTAGTTCCTAAGTGGAAAGGGCCATTTAGAATATCCAAGGCGCTGGAGAATGACCGGTATGAAGTCACTGATATTCCTGGGTCGAACAGAACGAGGAATCGTTATGCTGGAGTGTATGCTACTGAGCAAATCAAAAGATGGATCACCTTTGACAACGCCCAGTAAGGTAGAGTAATGCCGTCGAAATATTTTTATTTCTGTGCCTGTAAACTGCCGTCGGAATGGTTATATTATATATATACCAGAAGTCGATATCGAGTATCCAAGCAATTTACACGAGCTACATAAAGATCTTCCGATGTGAACATATGATGCTGCCTGGTTCAAAAACTTCTAAATTAATGACTACACTATTAAATAGAACCCGCTATGTTATTCATTATAAAATTTAAAAAAAAAATGCTTAGAACGGGGATTAAAACTTAAAAAAGTACATAGAATTATAAAATTTTACCACTGCTTGGCTTAAGAAATATATAGATTTAAATCATGAAATTCAGTGAGCAAGTGTCGAAAATATCTCTCTGTAGTTCTTTTAAGTTTTATATGGTTAAAAAAGAGATAAAAAACGCGATTTTTGCTGCCATTGGGCAAAGTGTATTCACCTAATTAATGAGTTATTTAATTTATAGTAAAAAAAACTGTTTTGTAAGAAATATTGGCAATAAATAATGTGCTAACTAGAAATATTGGACATATAAAAAACATCAGTTTATTGGCTTATTTGAATGCCTTTGTTTTTATTGTGTGTTATTGATAAAAATATAAATAAACCAGGACCGGGCTCAAGAAACTCTTATGGAAACATATTTAAAGGAAGAATATCTCTTATTTCATTACTAATAAAATGACTTGTAATATTTGCGAAGAAAAAGTAAGTGATTTAATAATATGTGACCAGTGCAAAATAAGTCAGTGCCAGAAATGTACCAATCTCACTGCTTCTGAGGTCAGAGTTGTTGCATTAAAAAAATGTCTGCTAATATTTTGGTGTGAAGGATGTAGGGACAAGTTTGAAAAAAATAAAGCCCAAGAATGCTATACACATAAGCTCCTAGAAGAAGTAATTAGTAAATTGAATGATATCCAAAATGATTTTAAACTGCAACAGAATACTATTGAAGAGCAAGGAACTATAATTAAAAAGCAAGGGAAAATGATGGAAAACCTCCGTAAGAAATAAGAACGATGAGTTAAAATGTGGGATAACTAAAGTACTAAAAACACAAGAAGATATTGTAGAAACTTATTCAGAAAAAGCGAAGAAGAAAAAAGCAGAACCGGTGGTAGTGATTAAACCGAAAAATAGTGGTCAGAAGCATGATGAGACAAGAAAGGAGGTGAAGAAATCTTTTGATCCCACAAAGATTGCAGTGTCGTGTATGAAAAATGCGCGGGATGGAGGTGTAATAATAGAATGTAAAAACAAATTAGCTACTGAAGCACTCAAGGCAGAAGCAGCTAATAAAATGGATGAACACTACAATGTAACGGAACCAAAAAAACACCTTCCGAAAATAAAAATTGTGGGGATTACTGAAACAAATAACGCAGAAGAAATAGAAGTGCTAATGTATATACAAAATGAAGACATCTGTCTTATCTAAAGAAAAATCAGACATTAAGGTAATACATGTTGGTCCAAGTAAAAAGAATAAACGAAGTTTTATAGCTTATGTGCAGATAGATGGTGAAAGTTATAGTAAAATATTGGAGATTGGAAATATTAATATAGGCTGGGATAGATGTGCAGTAGATATTGCAATCTGCTACAAATGTTGTGGCTTTAATCACTTTGCAAAAAAATGTAATAGGGATGCAGTTTGTGCCAAATGTGGTGGCCCACATCGAGCACAAGAATGTGAGGTTGAAGATAGTGAGGTAATATGTGTGAACTGTAAATATGCAGTTGAAAAGCTAAAAATCAAACGAGTCGATTTCAGCCACCATACATGGAGTAAGCAATGTCTAGCATATTTAAGAAATTTAGAAATTAAGAAAGGTAAAATGGATTTTTTTATAGATAATAACTTTAATGGCCATAACATAAACAATAGAGATCCTGTGTCCAAATCTTTTGTTATTAAAAATGATACAGCAAAAAATAATCTTTATATTGATGCTCATGTCAATATTAGATCGCTGGTTCCTTCATTTGATGAATTTAAAGACTTGGTTTTAAGTGAAAAGTTCCATATCATTGCTGTTACAGAAACCTGGTTATTGTCAGAATATCCTAGTTCCCTATTAAATATACCGAGTTACGATATGTATAGAACTGATAGAATAACAAGAGGTAGTGGAGTCATAGTTTATGTATCAAACTTTTTCCAGTGTGAGATGGTAGATGTAACATTTGTTACCGATGAAGATAATGATATAGAACAATTGTGGCTTGATATTAAAGTTAATCAGTTAAAGATTCTATTAGGTGCATTGTATAAACCTCCCTTAGTGCCGTACAAAGATATATGTTGTTTAGAAAAAATTCTTTTCACAATTTCCATCCAATTTGATTATGCTATATTCTTAGGTGATCTAAATATAAATCACTTAGAACAAGCATCTGACGAAATGTACTTGGAACAAATATTGAACAGCTTTAATTTGATTCAACTAATTTCTGAACCAACAAGGTTATCCAGAACTAGTAGCACTTTGATCGATATAATATGTGTAGACCGCAAATTAGAAGTAAGTGAAACAGGTACTACTGATATGTATAATCAAACTGACCACAGATTAGTTCATTGTAAAATTAAAGTTAATATTCCTAAACATGAAGCTAAAACAATATCTTATAGAGATTTTTGTAACTTCGACATACACAATTTTGAGGTAGATATAAAAAATATCAATTTTAATAGCATTTTAGAACTTGACTCATTAGATGATAAAGTGATCGCCTTCAATCAACAGCTAACCAATATATTTAACATACATGCCCCAGTTAAAACTGTCCAACTAAAGCATCCATATAAGCCATATATTACAGATTCGATAAAGGAGATTATCAAAAGAAAAAAGCCCTGAATAGATATAAACGTACACATCATCCAGAACATAAATTATACTATCTTGATTTAAAAAATTATTTATCATTTGCTATAAGAAGTGAAAAGAAAGCTTACATGAATTTTGAAATAAATAAAATTAGTAAAAATTCAAAAATACTCTGGGCTAAATTAAACCAGTGGAATGTTCACTCAAAACCATCCAATGAAATTCCTGCCCACTTGAAAAATGTCAATAATATAAGTAAATGTTTCTCGCAGGCAAATCAATTAGCCGCCCCCATTAGTAATACAACCTTGGATTATTATAAACATAATAAGTTTAATGAAAACATATTATTTCGGTTTAAATTCATTACAGAAAATGACATCCAGAATGCTTTTAGGCAGTTAAAATCAAAATGCATGGAAATTGATGAAATCAGTTATGAAATGTTAGATTTAAGTTTGCCACATATTACTAAATTCCGTCATAGTGTAATTAATGAATCTCTACAAAATGGAAATTTTCCTAACATTTGGAAAATGTCTATAATAAAGCCCATTCCAAAAATATCAAATGCTCTTAACTATAGTGACTTAAGGCCTATAAATATTCTGCCCATCTTATCGAAAATTACAGAAAAAATTGTCTACCATGATGTCCGAATTCATCTCTGATGAAAATTTGTTGCCCGCTATTCAATCAGAATTTAGATCTAACTATAGTACAGCTACAGCATTAAGTAAAGTCACGACCGATATTGTAAGTGGACAGATCGGAGGCAGCTTGCTTGGTCTTGCTAGACTACAGCAAGGCATTTGATCTGTTAGACCATGAACTTATCATTGCTAAACTGAGCTATTACGGGTTCTCCGAGACAGTTTGCATGTGGTTTACAAGCTATTTGACTGACAGAACTCAAATTGTTGAAGTAGAGGGATCTAGATCAGCATACTAGGTCCTACATTATTTAGCTTGTACACTGCAAGCTTACCTGATGTTATAAATCACTGCGCTATACATCTTTATGCAGATGATACCCAGCTTATAAAAACATTTGAACCAACAGAAGCTAGTTATGCTCTAAAGGGAGTTAATGCAGATTTAGGCAGAGTAGTTAATTGGTCAGAGGAACATGGGCTACGCTTAAATGCTTCGAAGAGCTGCTTCTTAATAATAGGTACTAAGGTCTTAATAAATAAAGTTAATTTATATAATTTTACCACCTTGCACATAAATGGAATAGAAATACCTCGTAAGGATTCAGCTAGAAATCTAGGAGTCGTATTTGATGCAAACTTAAATTATGAGGAACATGTTACCAATAAAATAAGGGTTATTTATATGAAACTTAAATCACTGTATAAATTTAAATTTATTTTCTGACAAAATCAAGTACAAGCTAGTGGAATCGCTTCTTTATCCACATATCGACTACTGCATAACAGTCTATTACAGTTATTTAACTGCAGAATTTAAAAATAAAATGCAACTAGCTCAGAATTCATGTGTTCGTTTTGCATATGGTATTAGTAAATTTGATCATATAACACCTACTTATAATGTAAATTCCATCCTAAAAATCGAGTTCAGGTGGCTACTACTTTTTGGTGTGTTTTTATTCAAAATTTATGCAAGCAAAAAACCTGAATATTTGTATGACTATGTAATACCCAGACAAGAACTGCACAATTTAAATCTGCGAAATATAGTAAGATTCGCCATACCTAGGCACAATAGCAAGAAATTTGAGTGTTGCTTTGCATATTTAGTTGTTAATTTGTTCAATAAAAGTGAATTTTATAATATGATGCAAAATAGATCAATAAATAGTTTCAGAAGGACTTACAAAGAAAATATACTAAATACGCAAAAAAGCATGCAGCATTAGTGGTATTGTATGTATATTTTTCTGTTTTTTTTTTCACTTCATTTTTGTTTGTTATGTGTTACAGAGTGATGTAAACATTAGTACTAAGCAGTTTTTTGTAACGGAGTATGTGGTGGCATGGAAGAACGTATATACGAAATGTCACCTTTTTGTGTTTGTATAATGTTTTTGTACATACATATATATAATTCGCAATAAATATTTTTCTATTCTATTCTATTCTAAATATAGACTTACGTACAGTAAAATAACGAGATTGAGAAAAATTTCTATAAGCTAATGCAATTCAGTATTCGGAAAATGTATGGAAAATGTTAGGAAGCATAAAGACGTTAAATTAGTAACAAAATGAGAAGGATGATATGGCGCTAAAAATTTAACTGCACAACAAAATTTTCAGTTTAAATATATTCGAGAACGATATGGTCATAGAAATGAACAGATTAAAAATTAAATTAAATATGCCTATATATACAGGATTCACAATTCTCGATCTCTCTAAAATTATTCTTTATGATTTTCATTATGATTGCATTAAGAAAGAAATCGGTGAGGGAGCTAAATTGTTATACACAGACACCGACAAGTTTAATTTATGAATTTTCCGAAATTAACATATACAATTAAATTAGTAACTAAATGGGAAGGACGATATGGCGCTAAAACTTTAATTGCACAACCAAATTTTCAGTTTAAATATATTCGAGAACGATATGGTAATTATAGAAATGAACAGATTAAAAATTAAATTAAATATGCCTATATACAGGGTGGGGCAATAGTGCGTCGGACATCGATATCTCGAGTTCTACGATAGCTAGAAATTTTTTAAAAAATTGCAAGTAAACTAGATAAAAAAGTCTATAACTGAAAATTAGTTTCGAACATACAGTGCGAGCTAAGACGAAATTACAGGACCAAGTGCCTTTTTTTTTAAATGAAATGCAATGTATATCAGTACATTTTTTGAAGCCTCTTTCTAGGCTCTATTCATTCCTATATTATTATTGGCTATCTCCCAACCACTTTGATGTAATGAATTTTTTTTGTTGAAATAATGCCATCTGCAGATGGATATTAAAAAAAATCACCACAGTCACAATTATGGGTTTTAAGAAAAACTTATGTGAATACCAGTTACGAGACATCTAATTAATGTTTTTGATTCATTTTCATTTCCTAAACATGTAGTGGCCAAAAATTAGTATTCAATTAAGAACTTTTTGAATTGAATTTTCTCAATTTTTTCAACGATGTGATGTAAAAATGAAAAACGAACATTTTTTGTAAGTACTTCCCTATGACTAATTGCAACCATTTTCGTTTTATAAATAAATAAGTGTTTATTTTTCAATTAAGAACTTTTTAAATTGAATTTTCTCAATTTTATCAAATGAAACACTCTGTATATTTTTCGACGATGTGATGTAGAAATGAAAAACGAACATTTTTTGTAAGTACTTCCCTATGGCTAATTGCAACCATTTTCGTTTTATAAATAAATGTCAAATTCAAGAATAAACTTAAAAAAAAGAGATTCCCTCAAATAATAGGCAAGGGGACAATTTTTTTTTTATTACTTTAATAACATCTACAGTTTAAAATAATTGACCCGTATTTTTTTTTTTTATTAAATGTCTTATGCTTAAAAAAAATTCGTAAAGTTTAAGCGCTCTTTAAACGGTCAGATATTCCCGCATTTTCCCAAGCCAATTGTATTGGCTAGTATTCGCCGTGACGTAACAGCGTAGACAGCACAGATTCAGCGAGGAAACAAATGCTGCATTGCCATGTTTCTAAATAAGATAATATTGTGTTGATGTAAAGCAATCCTTTATTATAGTATTATATTTCAGTATTAGTAAACCATTAGACATTAATCGATGGTTAAATATAGGGAATGCTTACATGCTTTGTGTTTATATTTGTGTTAAAAGAAATTATTTTAAAAAGCCAGATATTAAACTTCAGGGAACATGCTTCTTTTTTTAGAAATTTGGCAACGGAGCTAGTTGAATATTTAACCTTAATGTTTTGTTTGTTGTTTTGTATATCATTACATTATTTTGAAACTTAAATGTCTGTAAAGAAATGTTTTGTACCTGGTTGTGGAAATGTTAGTGAAGTTACAGTTACGCAAATTTACATTATCAATAATTATAACCCCTGCACTATAATAACCGTGTTTTAGTTTTCTACCCTGGAATGCGCGCGTCGTATCTACGCTGTTACGTCATTATGAGACCGCCGATTGCTTTCATTTGAAATACATCCTCATTTCCAGCATTTTCATTTCACGATTAAACAAAATATGGTTACTAAAATTATATTTTAGTAATATTTATAGTGAATTAAAGGTCTCTACTATAATACCATGATGTTTCTTTTTGTAATTTTGATTACAGTCCCCTCGCCTATTCATTAGAAAAATTTATAATAGGTGTTCGACGTGTTGCCCATTTTGATTGACACACGTCTTTATGCCATTTTGAAATGAGGCCATTTAGTGGGACCATTGCCATTGAAATGAGTAAATAGTATTTAACCAGTCCTTTACTGTAATGTTTTTTTGTACATTTTTTTGCTGTTTTCGTTATTCGACAAGCAATAAAACCTCAGTTTGGTAAAAATTGTCGTGTACAAAGGAACATTTATCACACTTATCGGTCGTTAGTTACAATTTGTATTGAATTTAAAATATTTGGAATTTTACAATATGAATTTTAATAAAGCGGAACTTGTAGACATGACTTTTGTTTTGGGCGAGTCAGGCAGAAATTGTTTACTTGCCAATAGAATTTATCACCAACGTTATCCTGAAAGAAGGCTTCCTGATGTTAGCAGCTTCCAAAACCTTCTCGATAGATTTCTGGAAACTGGAAATGTCGAATATAAAAAAAGTGAAAGAATAAAACGTGTTGTGAACGAAGAAAATGAGTTTTCTGTGGTGCTGGCAACGGTTGAGAATCCCCATGTTAGTCAAAGAGAAGTGACCTCATTAGTAGGAATAAGTAGACGGTCTGTGGCTCAAATCTTAAAAACAAATAAGTTGCTGCATATCATATTCAAATGCACCAGGAATTATCTGATGACGATTTTCAAAAGCGCCTACAATTTTGTAATTGGGCCAGAGGTAAAATGCAAGTTGATGTCAACTTTTTCAATAATGTTTTATTCACTGATGAGGCAACTTTTCATAAAAATGGATTTGTTAATAGGCACAATTTTCATTATTATGCTTCGGAAAATCCTCACTTTTTTATGCAAGTTGATAACCAATACAGATGGTCTATAAACGTTTGGGGAGGAATTATTGGAGAACATGTAATAGGGCCACATTTCTTTGATGGTACATTGACTGGAGCTATTTATCTTCTTTTTTTGGAAAACTATCTGCCACAATTATTGGTAAATCTCCCTGGAAGAATTCGAACTAGGACGTGGTTTCAGCAAGATGGTGCTCCACCACATTATTTAAATGCAGTTAGAGACCACTTAAATAATACCTACTCTCATCAATGGATTGGAAGAAATGGACTACTAAATGGCCTGCTGGATCCCTAGATCTTACAAAAATGGATTTCTTTTTATGGGGATACGTGAAGGAAATTGTTTATAGAGACACACCAACAACAGTACAAAATATGAAGGAAAGAATAATAACTGCCTTTAGATCTATCACACCGGCAGTTTTAGGAACAGTGGGAACCTCATTTCAAAAGCGCATAGAGATGTGTGTCAATCAAAATGGCCAACATGTGGAACATTTATTATAATTTTTTCTACTGAGTTATTTGAGGAAACCTCTTTTTTTAAGTTTATTTTTTGAATGTTGTAATTATTGCTCAATAAAACGAAAATGGTTGCAATTAGCCATAGGGAAGTACTTACAAAAAATGTTCGTTTTTCATTTTTACATCACATCGTTGAAAAATATACAGGGTGTTCCATTTGAAAAAAATTGAGAAAATTCAATTTAAAAAGTTAATTGAATACTAATTTTTGGCCACCCTGTACATTTTTAGGAAATGAAAATGATTCAAGAATATTAATTAGATGTCTCGTAACTGGCATTCACATAAGTTTTTCTTAAAACCCATAATTGTGACTGTGGTGATTTTTTTAATATCCATCTGCAGATGGCATTATTTCAACAAAAAAAGTCATTACATCAAAGTGGTTGGGAGATAGCCAATAATAATATAGGAATAAATAGAGCCTAGAAAGAGGCTTCAAAAAATGTACTGATATACATGGCATTCCATTTTAAAAAAAAGGCACTTGGTCCTGTAATTTCGTCTTGGCTCGCTCTGTATGTTCGAAAATAATTTCCAGTTATAGACTTTTTTATCTAGTTTACTTGCAATTTTTTAAAAAATTTCTAGCTATCGTAGAACTCGAGATATCGAGGTCCGACGCACTATTGCCCCACCCTGTATACAGGATTCGCAATTCTCGATCTGTCAAAAATTATTCTTTATGATTTTCAATATGATTGCATTAAGAAAGAAATCGGTGAGGGAGCTAAATTGTTATACACAGACACCGACAAGTTTAATTTATGAATTTCCGATAGTAACATATACAATTATATTGTTACGCCACTGGACTTGTAGACTGGTTAGATGAGACTAGAATTGTATGGGAACGGCCGGGAATATTCTGGAATGCTCTAGACCGGGTGAATGGATGTATAAATAAGACGCACGGTGGGCCGAGACTTAATCTTAAGTTGAACGTGAACGAGTAAAGAAGAAATAAGAAAGAGACTTATAAGTGTTCAAGTGTGATTATAGTTAAGACAGTAATTAATTAATCTATTGTTGTTAATTGTTAATTAGTAAATAGTAAATAAAGTAGTGAGTAAGTGTTACCTGGACTTTCAATCAACAAATCTACGAGTATAGGTGTTTGTGTGGATGGCAAACACGTAACAATATTAAAAAAGATATTCATATGTTTGACACATGACTACCCAATTGATAGTCTATGGTATATATTAGAGCAAATAAAACATTTTTAGGAGTAATGAAAGACGAAAACCATGGGCGTATCATGACAGAGTTTGTAGCGCTCCGAGCAAAGATGTATACTTATAAAGTAAATGGCGAATCGGTTACTAAAAAAATTAAAGGCCTTACATTAAGACGGTCACATTCGAATATTTTACAAATTTGTAACGGTGCGGTGTCTGTTCAGACATTCAAAATATGTGAGAAAGTATGTTTGGACGTCGGAATATGTAACGGTGATTGCTTTCGGATAGCTGGTTTGAAGAATTAATCCAGGATTCCTGTTAGTGGTAAATAAGAAAGCCCAAAGTATACGTAACAGAGTTTGTTTCATTAAAGCAACATTTATCCAAAACATGAAGTTAAATAAACATAAAATCAGATTCTATAACAATTAAACCAAGTCAAGTGCAGTTAATAAATACACAGCGGTGAAATTAATTTACGGGGTAGAAGTGTAATTCGGTGATTAAACGGTACGATGGTAGGCTTCAGCTTCATGTGCTGAAGGAAACATCCAGGACTCGATGCTACGGTAAGTTCGATAATAATTTAACGCCGGTGGGTCCAGCTTAATGCGCTGAAGACTCACGGCAATAAATAATCAGGGGACTAGTGACGGCGATTGGTTTAGCAATTATTTACTAACGGCGGGTCCAGCTCACCGCGCTGAAGACTCACGGCAATAAATAATTACTAGACTGGTGACGGCGTTGTAGGACGGTACAATGGCTACCAACACCAGGAGGTCTAGCTCAGCGCGCTAAAAACCCCAAGATGCTACCAGACATTCGGCCGGGTCGTCGTCGTCGGATTCTGTATTCTAACCAAATGGAGTCAAGCTCAACGCGTTTAAGACTCCTCAACTACCCAGCTTAACGCGCTGAAGATAGTTGTCAGTAGAAAACAGAATTAATTTCCTTGGCTACGGCGATTCTATTTATATCAATTATGGTCTTGGTGACGTCTCATATTTCATGGCGGCAGGAAGTACGTGGCAGCACATGCCAAAACGGTAACTGCAGAAACTTCTAGGAATGAACATCTGCATGATTCATCACATGGCGGCAGGAAGTACGCGGTAGCACAAGACTAACGGGAATTTCCGAAACTATAGTAATAAACATCCCAAGCAACATTCTGACGACGAACCGACGTTGCGGTTCGCAACTAAAAGTCGGTGTGCGACGTACACAAAACGTCGGGAAGACCCATATTTGTACTAATCTGGTCAATAAAATATGGGTCGGTTCGACGTAGAGGACCGACTTTAGTCGTTGTGATTACCGACCAAATGTTCACCAAATTTTACGTCGGCTTAAGTTGGTTGTCAGCCTATTACCAACCTTATTTAAAATTTGCCCTTAATTTGACCTACAAAAGTCGGGTGTAGGTAGTGAAACTAAGCAATTTTGCATATTATTCTATTTGTCGTACCTATCTATTTATGTAAAATGGATAAGGCGTGTTTATCATTGAGTACGTATTATATACAAAATACTTCGAATAAAATTTTAATAAATCTGGTGGGGTAAAAACTGAAGTGAAAGAAATTTTATTGACACATATATATAAAGTAGGTCGAAAAATATAGTGAACCCATAAGAATAATGTTTATTTTAAGAACGAAAGTACTATTTTTATTTTTTTACTTTCAAAAAATATTTTCCCTTTCCAAAGAAAGCGCAATTGAAATATTGTTTATTAATTTTACGGGTAAATAAAAACTTTTTTGCTTACTTTATTTGAAAAAAAGAGGCAAATTTTGTGTATTTAACATAATTGTACACATAATCAACACGTCCGCCTATTATTTCTTTCTGTGGAACCAGAAAATATGGCGAAGGCGGGAATAAGTGCAACTATTTTTATTAATAGCGACTTCACGGTTAAATAATTTTACCTGCACCAACTTTTGGTAGGCTTTGGTGCAGAAATCTGCACTAACACTAACGTTCATTCCAAACAATCACGATAATATCGACCGTCTTTTGCAGTTGGTGTATAAATCTTTACAAAATTTCTATCAATACCTGAATTATCGACATTAATTTTGAGGTTATGTTAGATCAAGGACCAAAAGCCTAACACCAACGTCCAACCAACGTTGCTAGACGACTACGTCAGTCAGCAACGTCTAACCAACGTTGGAATGTTACCCAAAAATTACCTAAATCTAATTAATCAGTTACCAACGTCTAATAAACGTTGGATAATAATCTAAGAACACACTCAACGTATTAAGTAGATTATTGACATCAAACCAATGTTGGTAAATGTGCTAGATGTAAATAGTAGGTTTGCGAGGTTCAAGCTACGTTGCTCCGACGTTGTATCATAACTATAAAATTTAAGATGCTACTTGACTAATATTTGTAATAATTCTGACCGTATAATTAGTAAAGAAGTAGTCGGTAGTCGGTAAAATGTTACTTGAGATGAATGTAGCTACCTATCCAGTCGGTTACCAACGTTATACAGAAGTAGGTGTATTACCGAAAAATTAATCGGAGCTACTTAAGTTAGTCACTAACGTCTAACCAACGTTGGTTAATAACTAAAAAGGACCAAACCTATTAAGCCACTAACCAACGTCTAACCAACGTTGGCAAGTGTTCCATAACAAACTTGACCTATTCAGTTAGTCACCAACGTCTACCCCAACGTTGGTAGGTTACTCAAAATTTAACCATACCTATTTTAGTCAGCTGTCAACGTCTAACCAACGTTGGTAAGTTATTCAAAATATAACCATACCTATTTTAGTCAGTTGTCAACGTCTTATCAACGTTGGATAATGACTTGAAAACATATCAAACCTTATTAAGTCGTTTTCCAACGGCAAATCAACGTTGGTAAATCGTCCAGACTTAAGCAGTAGGCTTGCGAGGTCGGCGCAATATTTGGTTCGACGTCGTATTACAACTACAAAATTTAAGTTATTACTCGACTACTATTTGTAATAATTCTGACGTCGGAATTAGTGAAAAAGTAGTCGGTAGTTGGTAAAATGTTGCTTGGGATGTGTGATTCATTACAGATTATGTATTTAATAAAAACACCGATTAAAGAGCAGCGTTTAATTGTATCAAGTAAACATGAATTATTTACGATAAAACAATTAAAGCAAGCACTCAACCCGTATAACGATAAGAGAATAATAAATTATATAAGTAGACACAAAACCTTGGACCTACAATTTCCAACAAGTTCCAGCTAGTCTGATGACGTCATCAATATAATATAATCAATAGTAATTCTCCTATACATTTATTTAATTTTCGCTTCAGCTACTGATCGCAATGGACCGCTTAGAAAAAAAATTGCAATACATGCTCGTAATTAAAACTCATGACATATATGAGAAATATTTAGAACATGCTATTAGTGAAAATAACTGCCGATAGTAAATAACATTTTAGAAAAAATTGTTATACCAGATAGAGCTTTATACTAGATGGCTTTAAGGCGGCCATCTAATATCGATTTATTAAAACTACTCTTTATGAAAAAACGTCAATACGATATATATATTGAACAGCGTCGAAAATATTTTCCAAAAAGATTGTATTTCACACCTTACTATTGATAATTTACGTGATGTTATTAAAAGGCATTTTTCTTCAATAAACTCATATTTTTGTGTTTTTCTAGTAAAATTACTAATAAATAATTATTTATTGATAGATCACAGTTCTAAGTCACACCCGGCTAATAATATTTCTAAAAATTATCGAGATATAAATTGGTTGATTGATAAAGCAGTTTGTGAGGCTGTCTATTTCACACAGTTCGATTTTCTTAAAAAAATACATAGAGTAATTCCGCGATTTAATTTATATTATAAATTAGAACCTAAATATAACGAAGAGCATAAGCAGCTAATAAAATGGCTGGAGATAATATATCCAAATACTGCATTGGCTTACCTGTGGGTTGCAGAGACAGTCCAGATAGCGGTAAATGGCCATCTACTACTTTAGACGACTATATTAAAACAATGAATATAGTTCGTCAATATTTTTTGTAAATATTGTAATACATAATAAAAGGATTGTATTTTTATATTTAATAAATGAAATTATTTAACAATGTGTGTTTTATTTTCCTATAACAGCAATAGTAATAATATTTAAGAGAAATTAATATTAATTAATAAAGAAATCTGAAGTATTGTTATTACCTAGTGTTCTCATATTCAAACAATAGATCTCGTCTAACAGGTCTATCAACTCTAATTGCTTGATAATAACGATCAGCTGTTTGTGTTATTAGTACACTGAAAAACCGACAAAAACGTTTCAAAAAATTTTTTTACGGTACAACCACATGGGACCTTCACAGAATAATAGATTAGGCCCTTGGCCATCTAAAATGGCAAATTACAACATTTTTTGGGAGGTCCAACTTTTTTTTATTATGAAAAATGTCATAAATCTGTCAAAATTAATTTTTCGTACTTCTTTACACATCCCTCACGATATCTCCGGAACCAATTGAGATAATCGTTTTTTTTTTTTTTTAGTCGATAAAGGAAACGTGAGCGGAGGTGACTAAATTAATTTAGTCTTTATGGAAAACCTAGTTTTTTATAAAATTAGGTAATACTTTAACATTTATTTTTTCTTGCAGTACTTTTTTCAGTAAGCGAAAAACTTTTTTGTTTTAAGGAATTTTGCCACAGTATATGCATACGGAATAAAATTAACACATCAAGGAAGTTTTTAAAAAAAACCGCAATACTCTACGACTTGTACGTTTCAAGTTATTGTTATTTGAAATTAAGTTTCTGCGGGCAGGATATCTCCCCCGGTTCTACTGTGCTTTAATCAGTGTGCTATGCATGTTGTGGGTGCATACTATTAAGTATTATTTTTGACATATCTTTAATATAAATTTTATTTTCATAAGCACTTAGGTTTTACTTATCATTATTTACATTGCACATTATTTAAAATCCATTATATTTATACATTAAAACCTAAAATTGAATTAAAAAAAATACGATTATTTATTTTAAAACATAAATTTAAAACTTGTTATAAAAATATTTTAAAAATCGTTAACGTCGGAATCTAAAAATATCTAGACAATTCCTTGGTTGCAGCAGTTTGCACTCACTGCAGCATTTCAAACCTTGAGCAAAACAGGTACATCTGTTGTTACAGACCCTGTCGGAACATCTTATTGACAAACTTTGCCTTACAATATCGGGCACAGATTTTTGACTAGAAAAAAGTTGCCTTCCAAACATTTTCTTCAAATGTCCAACCGTATCGAGTTGGATCTTCCATCTGCATGTATTGTATATGGCTATTGTACTAAATTTTTAATTGATACAGACACCTGGCTCCGTGGTCTAGAGGTAATGTACTTGCCTCAAAACTTCGGGGTCCCGGGTTCGATTTTGTTTGTACAATGCCGAGTGTGGCATTCTAATTAAGTTTTTTGTGATGTATTTTAATATGCAATAAATGTTTTAAATTGGAATTGGAATTGGTTCGATTCCCGGTCGAGGAACTGGGATTTTTCTGTGAGAGAGATTAATCGTAGTATACTCGGACATTGGGTGTGTGTCCATTGTCCCTAAATCTGTAGCCCTCTCCCACACAAGGTCATTCCAGACCTTCAGGGATAAAGAGGGTTGTAATTTCATGTGGTGTTATTATTATATTATACCTAAAAAAGAAAATAAGTACATGTAGGTGTTTTGTTTCTTTTTTAATAGGTATGGGCGATCTAGAAAAATAATTATTACCTTTTTTAAATGTTGTCTAAAAGCATGGTCAGTAGGAGGCAGCTCAGAAGCTGGCCGATTTGTACTTGTTGTTAAGTCCCATCTCATTCAGGGATTTTATATTTTTGTTTTTATTCTTATATAAATAAAGCGTATATTTTACCCCTAATTCCATCGCTTTATCCTCTGACAGAAAAGGAAGGTTTTCTAAATCTATTAATTATTTAAATTTTTATATAAAACATAGAATGCCGTTTTCTTCCCTATTTTATACATGGCATTAGTTGTGTTACAACCAGTTAGGCAATGAATCGTTAATACTTTCTTACAAATTTCCTCTCCTAAATTTGCCACAATATTGTTAATTGACAAAAATTGTATATTCTTACTATGTCCTAATTGTATAAATATATTCCTTTAGGACATATCTGGTGTTTCACAGTAATAATGTAAAAGCAAAATCAGGACATCAGTATCAACAGATTTTACCAGAATTGTATTACCTGATTTTAATTCTGATAACATAAAATAAACATTCCATTGTTAAGCATTAAATAATATGTAAAAACTCAATAAAAATAATACTCATTCGCATTCACATTACACGAAGAAAAGCTTGTTTCTAAATGACAATATATTATGTATAATATAAGATTACTTGTATTCAATAGTCTACACTGTACACACTTGAGTGGCGCCGCAGTGAGGCGCATCTAGGATCGAAAAACTCGTAACTTTAAAAAACAAAATCTCGAAAACTATAAGTCGTAGAGAACTGAATTTTTTTTTAAAAACTTCCTTGAAGTGTAAGCTTTATTTCATACACATATGGTATGACAAAATTCCTTAAAATAAAAAAGTTTTTCGCTTACCGAAAAAAATGCAGCAAGGAAGGTAAACGTTCCAGTTTCACCTAGTTTTACAAAAAAATTAAATTTTCCATAAAAACGAAATTAAAGCAGTGACCTTCGCCCACATTTCCTTTATCAATTAAAAAAAAATACCTATAATTATCTCGATTGGTTCCGGAGATATCATGAGGGATGTGTGAAAAAGTAAGAAAAATTAATTTTGACAAATTTATGACATTCTTCGTAATAAAAAAGTTTGACCTCCAAAAAAAATGTTGTAATTGGCCATTACAAATGGCCAAGGACCTAGGCTATCATGCTGTGAAAGTCCCAAGTGGTTGTACCTTAAAAAAAATTTTTCAAGAAGGAAGCTACTTTTTCCCCGTTTTACGGTGCACTATATGTAGTGAATATATAAAGCGATGGGCTAGATATATGCATAAAAGAAGATATGAGGATATTGAGGATGAGTATGAGGATATTGAGGATGAGTATGAGGATATTGAGGATGTGAGTATGAGGGTATTGAGGATATTGATATGAGTATGAGGATATTGAGGATACGCGGATGAGGATGAGGATATGAGTATAAATAAGGATAACCTGCCACTATTTAGGCGTTTGATTTCATGTAGTAAATGATTAAAACATGTATACATGTAATATTTGTAGGAAGACATTCTCTTGATGAGTATAGGAGGATATTGAGGATATGAGTATGATATATCTTTTCAGTGTGACTTGTGTAATAAAACATTTAAAAGAAACGATAACTTAAAAAGACATGTGCAAAGAGTATACCCCATTAATAATGTGTATAGTCAAGAGCATATATCTAAAAACATTAATCGTTCGTCTAAGACGCTTGAAAATGAATATCAAAAAGAAGATCATGCTGTGTTATCTGTAGCATCTGAGAAGCCTTTGTCATTCACATAACTTACCGCGAGATCTTCTAACCATAATAATAATAATTTTGGTAATCATCAAACTAAAGAAAATGAAGACTAGCAAAATATTAAAATGGATCTCGGACACTGATCCTAATGACCTAGTTGAACATAAGAAATAAGAAATAACATTAGGCTAAGCCTAGAATATCATATATACATAAATACCGAGATATGGGTATTATTGAATAAATTTTGTATTTTATATATTTTATACCTTGTTGTATAGCACTTGTCTAGTTATTTTTATAGACATAATATTGTTTCCTATTTAAAATATTTTGTATCATAAATGTGAAAATCAAAAAAACATAATAACCAAGTATTTTTATTTAAATACATTACCGCAAGTGAAATGATCTGTATATTCCATTCAATAGTAAAGGTACAATATACTTCAATTATTGCTATTTAAATGCTATGTATTTTTTATGTTACTTGTAAAAAAAGTATATATATATAAATTATATTTTATATATATATATATATATATATATATATATATATATATATATATATATATATATATATATATATATATATATATATATATATAATGGTGAATCCGCCAACACGTTTTTCTGAGTCACTACTCGTTATCAAGACGGCTATAAGTTATAAGGATAGGCACAACAATTTAGGTTCAACAACACAAAGGAAACCACTGACAGCAAGACAGTCGCTCATTTGTAGCTGCAATAGGGAACTTGCCTATAATTTTAAAAATAAAAATAATACTAAAAAACATAGCGTAACGTTGTAATAAAACGTGTACTTCACAAAAAAAATAAGATTTCTAATTCCACGCGATCAGTATGAAGGATCTAAACAGCGATACAATTGAAGTGGCCCGAAACGAGCTACTATTGACTGTGACGTCACACCATACAATATTCCGTAGTCGTCGCGCCGGGAAGCAACACAATCAGATGTTTACCAATTCCAATTTAAAGTCTTTATTCACAATTAAGTAGATTATTTACAACTTGTATGGGGTACAGAGTAAGATTTATATTAATATATACATATATACAGAAAAAAAGAAAACTAAAAATCAATTCATTCATAAAATAATTAAAAATAATAATACAAACAAATTAACAAAGTATGACATTATATATAAACATATGTACAATATGGTGTTATTAGACTGTGGTTGATTTGTTAGTGACTGTTCTGATATAAATATATAATTGTGTTTTATAGTACCGCTTTTGTAGTTGTACAGATATTTTAAAATGACTGATCAAGGTTTTTCAAAGGGCCAATCTGATAATTTGCCTAAAGTGGATATATTTATGGTGGCATCTTTTATACAAAATAGTGAAAGTTTTTCCCTTGGAGAGGTCCGCGGAGTCAAGGCAGGGAATTATGTATTTTTTTAGCTATTAGTAATAATTTATAAACATAAAATAGTTATGACTTGATCACGGAATAAAGAGAAATAACTACAAAATGCTTAGTCGCAACTAAGCATGTTTAGCAGACTTAGTCTTATGTTTGAAAGAATTTAGGGTAATTCTTTACAACAGCCACTTCTATATTTTTTCGTGTTTTTTTTTGTACACACAGCGTAAAGTGTCTCTATAGAAGACATTTGCTGCAACGGAAATGTTGCGCAAATGTACAATTACCTATCGTAGGTATTTTCGTACTATGTTTTGGGGCAAGGGAAATAAGTGATTGTGTCGTGTTATCATTCACATAATAGATAAATGTAAGATTTGAATAGAATAAATTAAAGGACAAGGTATTTGCAATATACTATATATACTAGAGGTAAACATTTTACTCTTCGCAGACAGTAGTGTTATTGAACTTTTATATAATTGTTGCACATTCTGTAGGATACTCTTCGCAGTTTTTTGAAAAGTATCTTGTGTTTGTCTTATAAACTTCATTCTTACAATACCTAATGTATTGACTATATATTTAATTTTCTCTCCCGATGGTGCCGACTGTATTGGCGAAACGCGTGGCAGTATATTTTATAGTATAAACTAAGATTCATTCTTACAATACCTAATATATTGATCACATATTTAATTTTCAATCATCTCCCGATGATGCCGACTGCGTAGGCGAAATTTGTGGTAGTATATTTTACAGCATTTTGGTGTCTAGAAAATTACTTCAATTTTAGTAGCACATTGAAAATTGCAACCCTCTGTAGATTCATATTTTTAAATAAAATGTCCTATAACTTTTGTATTTACTATTTGATTTTTTTCAAAAACAATGGATTTCTTCCTCTAGCTAACACTAACTTATAGCGCACATTTCAATTCGATCGGACTTTTCTTTCTTTAGTTATCGTGCTTACAAGAAAGTGACGGACGGACAGATGAACAGACGGACATTTTGAAAGTTGTTCAGAATTCGTTGACGAACGAAATGATTTTTTTCTCTGCGAGCGATATTAACGATTTTAGAAATGTCCCGATCAAATGCAATATACTCTTCGTAATCGTATTTGCGAAGAGTATAATAATAAATAGCTGTTTACTTTCTCACCAGGAAATTACCTTTACTTAGTATCACTAAATTACATTCTATCTACTAATCTTATTTTCTAACACTGTATACACATTCTTTCTTTAATCCTACCCTAATTAAAATTCAATAATTCGGAATATTTTATTGCCCGCCTGCGAAAAACTAGTAGATAGACATATAGTATTAAATAATGTACTTACATTAAAATGATCCTCACACACATGTAGAGACCTACTGCTCTGTGAAATGTCTTTTTCATTTCTTCTACACGCTTTTAGCCATTTTGATCGGCGAATCTTATCTTCTAGCAATATTATAAATATTTTATCTGGCACTTTCACTGTAGTATTCTTACACAACGGTACAATGCAGTATTTAAAATAAGGAGTTTTGTTTCCATTTTAAGTATACACTTAAAATATATGGCGATGCTGGTATTTTTACGGCTTAAATAAAGCGGTCGAGTGCTCGGATCTCCGTCGTCGCTTGTAAATTGTATGGTGTGATGTCACGACTACTCCCGCGCTTTTGAACCTGTTTGAAACGGTTCGCTCGCGCGCGAAACTTTAATAATTTATAACAAATTTATTATTGGGAATTAAGGCGTCATATTTTGCATATCTTATTTTTTTAGTATTGTAGAACATTTTTATGAAGTAAAAAAAAATGTGCAAGTTCCCTATTGAGAGACCCCGTGTTTACAGGGCAACAAACAATATTGCCACGGAGGCAACTATAGCCCTGTAAACACGGGGTCTCTCAATTGCAGCTACAAATGAGCGACTGGTTTCCTGTCAGTGGTTTCCTTTGTGTTGTTGAAGATAAGTGGTGCCTATCCTTATAACTTATAGCCGTCTTGATAACGAGTAGTGACTCAGAAACACGCGTCGGCGGATTCATCTTTTTTTGCGGGCATTACCCATGATCCTTTTCTTCCTATTATATCTCATCCCGCAGTAATCTTCTGTACTTTGATATAATAATAATAATAATAATAATAATAATAATAATAAATTGCCTTTATTTAATCATGAGCATTGTAATATACAATACTCGTATACAAAGAAAAGGGCGAAGTCTAGCCGAAGCTACTCTACTTAACCCTATTAAAACCTAACAATTTACATCTAATTATAAGCAGATGACGTATACAAGAAAATGAAATTAAGCTATTTAAAATTTTACAGCGTATGCTAGTACATATAAAATTAATGTTAATTTATAAACTTAAATGAAAAAACAACAATAAAAACAATGAAAAAACAACAACAGGATAATATAGCAAAATAAAAAAAAAGTGAGAAAGTGAGAATAAACAGAATAGAATAAAATAGAATAGAATAGAAATCATGCCGTGAATAATATCATTAAATTTTTATAATTCATTGGAAAGTGAGCCAGGAGTACTTAATTTTTTTACGAAAGTTGTTTAAGGGAAGGTTTTTCCATGTATCATTGATAATATTATAGATTTTAGCCGCGTTATACGTAAACGACTTTGAAAACAAGGCTGAATAAAATCGAGGCAAGGATATCTGAGAGCCATGACGTACATTTACGTTGTGTAAATCATGTCTAAACAAAATTTTTTCCCGCAAGTACGGAGGTGACGAAGTAGCTAATATGCGTTTAATAAGTACCGACATATGATACTTGTAAATGTTATCCAGTTTGAGCCATCCAAGCTGCTTTATTTTTGCCGAAACTCTGTCATATTTCCTTAAACCGTAAACAAATCGACAACAACAATTTTGTATTTTTTGTAACCTATTTTGAGTAATTTTAGCAAGACAGGGGTAATACAATGTAATACCATAATTTAATATTGGCAACACTAATGTTTCTGACAATTTTTTTCGTAGTTCGAAATTTATAATTTTTTTATTACTGTATAACAATTTTAAGGCTAGATATGATTTTTTTAATAAGTAGGGATACATATTCCTCAAATCGTAATCTACAATCAAAAATAACTCCTAGATTTTTTTACACTCTTGACAATATTTACGGGTTTATTTTGTATCATTACCTTTAGGTGCGTTTTAACTAATTGTTCTGAACGTTTTGGACAAAATATTATAACATGACATTTATCCGCATTAAGTTTTAAATTATGTGTTTTAGAATATTCAAATAAAAATTTAAGATCATGATTTATGTGTGTACAGGCAATGTCAACAAGATCGGGCTTAAAGGAATATGATAATTGGGTATCATCAGCAAATGCCTGTATTTCAGAATACTTAACTACGTTGAACATATCAGAAGTATATATAAGAAACAATACGGGCCACAACACAGAGCCTTGCGGAACACCAGATGTTATATATGCTGTTTCGGAAGAGGTATTATCTATAACAGCTTGCTGACGACGATTACTAAGGTAACAGATAAAAAAATTTATAAAAATTGGATCAAAACCGTAATATTCGAGTTTGGAAACAAGCAAAACATGATCAAGGGTGTCGAAGGCTTTTGAAAAATCGAGAAGTATGAGAGCTGTAGCTAAACCGTTGTCAAGAGACTTAATTATATTATCTGTAACATTTAGCAGTAACGTTGTCGTACTAAACCCTTTCCTAAAACCTGATTGCAAATTTGATAAAATATTATTTTTTGTAACATAACCATACATTTGTATATTTATAATTCTTTTGAGAACTTTCGACATGGTAGGAAGTACGCTAATGGGACGAAGTTCATTATATGCTTTAGGGCTATTTGTCTTAGGCAAGGGCTTAACTAACGACATCTTCCACATCTCTGGGAAATAGCCAGCTTCTAAACAGCAATTTATAATATGAGTTACATATGGACAAATAACTGGCAAACACAGCTGCAGCATTTTAGCACAAACGTTGTCACTTCCATAAGCATTAGACTTTAAATCATAGATTATGCTTTTAACCTCATCCGTCGTTACTAATTTAAACGTAAATAATAAAGTGGGATCATGTTTTCTAGATTTATAAAAATTTGACCTTTCAGGACAGTTATTTAAGACACTAAAGACAGATAAAAAATAGTCATTTATACCATCAGGATTTTTCAACTCGTTAGGAATATCAGTTGCAGTTCTTTTTTTTATATTTAGATATTTTAAGGATTTCCACAGTTCCTTTTTATTTACATTTTTTTGTTGATAAGTTAGAAAAGCAGCTTTTTCCTTTGTTATGGCATTTGTAACAAGATTACGCATTTGTTTATAATAACTATGGTCAGTAGTAGATTTTGTACGATTGTATTTACTGAGCGCTTTATCCCTTTGTTTCATCATTTGTTTGAGGTTAGGGGTAATCCAAGGAGCGTAAGGTTTAGATATTCGGGAAGTAGTGTACGGTGCGTGCTTATCAAATAGTTCTAGAATATATGTATTTAATAATTTAATTTTATCTTCGATGTTATTTAAATATAAAACATTTTCCCAGCGTACGTTTATTAAGTCTTTGTCAAAGTCGTTTTTACTAAAATATTTGAAATTACGGTATATTACAAATACAGGTTCTGGGCGGGGTACAAACATATTTAACTCACAAAAAACGGCATTATGGTCAGAAATAGCATCCGCATTTAGAACTCCAGAATTTAATACTAAATCATAATTGTTAAGAAATATTACATCTATAATTTTTTGTGTGGTATTTGTAACACGTGTAGGTTCTTTTATCAGTTGTTGAAAATCATAGGATGACATACATTCTGATACTGCATTTTTATATAATTGATCAATATTTAGATCACCTAAGATTATAATATTGTGAAATTGTGGGGAAATAAAAGACAATAAATTATCTAAAAAATCTAAAAAGAGGTTTAAATTTTGTGTTGGTACCCTGTATATAACTCCTATAAGGATGTGATTAGCACCTGTTTTAAATTCTATCCAATAATGCTCTACACCTTTAATGGAACCAAAGTCATTTAGAACTGGAACAACTTTTAGAGTATCTCTCACATAGATGCCTACTCCCCGACTTGGCCGGTCTTTACGAAAAAATCTGTAATTGGGTATACCTACAATATCTGAAGGAATATCTTTATTCAGCCATGTTTCAGTGACGCACATTATATCTAAATTATTATTTAACACCAGATCCGAAAATTGCTCAAAGCCCGTAAACAACGTTTATTTAAGTGACCAATTTTAACTTTTTTTATTTGGTGAATTATTAGTCATAATTTATTCTAGATTTCAACTGATCTATTTTGTTTAAAAGAAAATAACATTGAGGATTATTCACAGAATGATCTGTAGGAATGTTTAATTTCAATTTAGCATTTATTTCTTT